>CM060176.1:59734564-60334564 GCA_030549775.1 Tamarix chinensis | reverse complement strand
TACCAAACTCCCTCACCCTCCTCTTTCCCTTCTTCTCCCTTTCTTCTTCTTATTCTCCTTCCTTTTCCTATTTTGGCTTTTGCACCCCCATCTTCCCCCATCGTGCACCACCTCGGCCACCACTCGCTACCCTTTAGTTGGTGGACTGACCACTAAGGTCTCCCTAACCTTCCCCCTCACCGTCCCCAGCTACTGCCACCTCTTTTCCATCCTTCTTCCTCTCATATGTTGCAGCATTGCAAACTGCACAACCAGTGCACCGCCTACTGCATGGCCATGTAACACTTAAATTTTCGGCTGCACAGCCATGCAATCCTTACACTGTCTGACCATTCAATTTTTTTTCCTCTCAGCCTGATTCTACTCGGTCGTGCAATTTCACACCGCATGGCCGTGAATTTTGTTTTCTCTTGATTAGAAGCTACACCGCCTATTAGACAGCAGAGAAACCCCATTCCTTTGGCCATGCATCCCTATTTTCACCCCCAAACCTCAACCAAACACCACCAGACTTCTACCATAGCTCCACCACACATTTCTCTACACATCCACACATCTCAAACTCTCATTGGACTATGGTTATACCTACTTTTACCCTCTTTATATTGATGTTTCCTTCGGTTTAACTCTTCGATCATAACCATAATTTTATCATCTTTTGTAGGTGGTTTTCTAATAGCTTAGGGGGAGGAAGTCTGGGATTTTACATGCTAAGAGTCCGGTATCCTAGTTGGTAAGGATATAATTCGATGCGTAGGACTTTTGATGATAATTGCATGTTTGAATAAATGTTTTTTTCATGATATTGCTGCTAAAATATATAACATATGCTAATATTGATTATTTGTTACGTTATTCATGTTATGTTGAAAGAATATAAGAGTTGTAATAGATACCATTATGTTATGATTGTGACAATAACATCTTATTTGTGAGAATGCATCTCATAGCATGAAATATGGGTTAAGTGATGTTAATATCATACTTGTGAAAATATATCTATGGTTGAATGATGATAATATCACACTTGTGGAAATATATTCAAGGTATGAAATCTAGGTTGAATGATAATAATCATATTTGTGAAAATTATAACTTCAGGTATGAAATATGGGTTGAAGGATGATAATGTCAAAATTGTGAAATTATATCTATAGTATAAAATATGGTTTGAATGATAATAATGTCATAATTGTGAAATTATATCTTATGATATAAAATATGGGTTGAATGAGTTGTGGTAAATGGGCTTAAGGTCTCTCATAAGGTATGATAATTAATGGGGACTTGGAAAAACAATTTGTATGGAAGGTATAAGATTTTATAAAATAAAGGTGGTAATTATGCTAAAAGGGTAACTTGGTCATTATAGGATATTAAGGAATTGGTAATTTATGTGTTAGGCTTAAATTATTACAATTATAACTTGAGTAATTTATGGAAATATTATTGTTATTAAGGGTTCATAAATGTTTAATAGTAAATTTAGGGCAAGTCCTCTTGAGATGGTAATATATTATTCCATCTTCATGGACTAGGGAATAACTATTGGAAATTAGAAATGATGAACATTTCATATGAAGGGATATGACAATTTTATAGGATTTAGACTTGGATACTTTGATTTTTAATATACATACATCGGGATGAGATTACTAAATCAAACTCATGGAAATTAGGTTGTGCTTTTTGGGTATGATACTAATTATAGGATTGGGAGATGTCATAATATAATATGAGTGGAACAACCAACAAGGGAGAATGAACACTGAAGGAAGTGTAATTAGATTTTGACAAGACTTAAGGGTTTGGATCTATATTACATGCATATCTGATTTACTGTGTTCTATGATTGAGAATCAACCATTAAATAAGATACTAATCACTTAAAGTGAAATAGCACATGAGTAGGGCCATGGTGATTATTTTCCTTATATATGTGTGTATGTATTCCTGTTCCACTGGGTAGAATAGTGGCTTAGGAGTGTTCTGTCCCGAGATGATGTTTTTAATCTCTATTCCACCAGAAAGAATAGTGGTTTGGGTGTGTTTTTCCCGAGAAGTTTTAAAGTGTTCCACCGGTTGAGAACAGCAGGTCACCTACTCATCATGAAATAAAACATATCTTTTCAACCTATGGGAAAGATACTAATGATTTAAAGTGGAAGAATGCACGAGTCATGACCATGGTAGTTTATTCCCATTCCACTGGGTAGAATAGTGGCTCGGGATCGTTCTACCCTAAGGAGATGATTTATTCCCATTTCATTGGGTAGAATAGTGGCTCAGGAGCATTTTGTCTTGAGAAGATTTTATCACCTCCATTCCACCAGAAAGAATAGTGGCTCATGTGTGTTGTTCTCAAGAAGCTTCAGACCGTTCCACCAGTTTAAGAATAGTGTGGTTTCTGCACTCATCATATATAAAAGAATAAAAATGGACTATACTTAATAAAAGGATTTGGATCGTAATATGCCTTATGAGTTGATCATTTACTTGGTTATATTCCTATTTTAATAATATTATTTTCTTACTTAGTACGTAGTGTGATGACCACCCATTTTATGGGTGCTGCTCATTCCCACGAGCAGAAGGCCTTAGATCTTATGTGCAGGTTTCAGAGGATCT
This sequence comes from Tamarix chinensis, assembly GCA_030549775.1. NCBI lineage: Eukaryota > Viridiplantae > Streptophyta > Magnoliopsida > Caryophyllales > Tamaricaceae > Tamarix > Tamarix chinensis. Next base: position 60,331,936 of record CM060176.1, on the reverse strand, counting down.
GGTAGATGACTTTGTGGCCTATGACACCTTATGTGGGGATGAGTGACTCCATTTATGTTAAGGTCGGGTGAAGAATATCTGTGATCCGGGTTATGTATTAAACTAGATACCCCTTTTGGACTCTTGATCCACAATATCCCTTTTTTATATTTTGGTATTGTAAAACTAGGACTAATACTCCAACTCAGTATTTGTACTATGAATTTGTACATGCTATATTTTTAATTTATGCCTTGAGTAACCAAATCATATTAGCAATACACATGAGTTTGATTGTTATATAGCATTTATAGCCATAAATAACGTGTTGATTATTGGTGATTTATTTTATGGTAGATTGGAGACGTTGGAGACATTTTTTAGGCTCTTAAAATTGAAGAAATAAAAAAACATTGTCAATAAGGAGCAACGCCTTTTAATGTAAATTATTTTATAAAAAGAACTTTTTAATTTAGTGTTTTTAAATTTATTAATTACATTATCATGTTATTATACTTGTTCCAACTTCCAACACTATACATATGTTCATTTTTGCATTTAATAGCTTTGAACGATTCTTTTTTTTTGGGTTTGTGATCTTTGTTTATTTTTATTAAAAATAAATTCTAAATTATGGCTGTGGAATGTTTTTTACATTATTTACATCATTGCTATTAATTATCATGTTGTTTTATGTGTACACATCAATACATTATTCATGTGGCTTTTGTTTTTCTTGTTAAAATTCCTTGTAACTTTGAAATTTACTTTTCCCTATATATTATTTGATTTATAATGATATTTTATTTTTATTTAAAAATTTAAATAAAAATTATAATGTTAACTATTTATTTTCCCTAGTTTTAAGTGTTATTTTTGCTACTACCTATTGCTACCTCATGTTTAATTTTGTTGTTCTTTTTTTAAATTTGTAATTATGTCAAATTTGGTAATTTTTTTTCTTCTCAATAAGGAATACATATATAATATCATTTCCATCTATGTCTTCAACAACAATTCCAATAATGGATTATGACTATAATTTATTTGAATTTCTCGGGGATGATTACATCTATGTTGTAGATGATAGGGAGTTTGATGAAAGGTTTAATGTGCAAATTGGTGAGTAGTAGGAGGTAACTAATAAGTGTTAATAATAGGATGATGAGTCTTATATTAAAAAGAAGGCTTACAATAGAACTTCTTATATTTTGGTAGAATTTACCATGATTACTTTAAAAGATGGGTGAAAAAGATTGATTATAAGCATTGTCATAAATAGATTTTGCTTCCTCTTGGTGGTGTAACCAGTTATCTTATCAAACATATGGAATGATGCCATTGATGACCATCAAAGAAACAAAGGGTATTATCTCTTTCAAAGTTAACTGGTGTTAGTGTTTCACCTATATTTAGATATGATCATGAAAGAGTGATTAAAAACATTACTTATATGATACTCATGTATGAGTATCCATTTAATATGATGAAGCATTTGGGATTTAATGAAGTTATTTTTATCATCTCTGATAATTATCAATGGACTATTCATCATTGAGCTAGGGATTCTTGTTTTATTATATATGATTTTGAAAAGAAGAGGGTCAAAAAATTAATGAATGATGCTGCTAATATTAGCATAATAAAAAGCCTTTGCAAATATAATGCCCAAAAAATTAGTACATGGTTGTAACAACTCACTTGATCGATATTGATTGGAATCTACAAATTTTTTTTTTGAATTTTATCCACTTACCCCTTCTTGGTAGCGGACTAAGTATGTACAATGTTTTATATGGATGTTTAGTGGAGTGGGAAATAGAAGATAAAGTGAGAACTATTATCATTGATAATTGTTTAGCTAATGATGTTTGTATAAGGTATTTGAAAAATAAATTTGGTTTGATGAAGAAGTTTTCTTTCACTGGTAAAATCTTTCATGTTTGATGGTGAGCTCATATCATAAATTTTTTTTTTGTCTAAGATGTTTATAAGGATACTAATAGTGTCATCAATAATGTTAGAACAAGCATGAAATATGTGTTTGATTATAAGGCTCATCTGATAAGGTAACAAATATAGTGTTATGAAGTGACTATTCAACATCAAATTTATATCTTCTAGAGGTATGGATGATTAAAGCTATATTAGATGAGAAAGCAAGTTCTAAAGAACCATTTATTCAAAGGATAACTTCAATCATGAAAGATAAATTTGATAAATATTAGGCAAGTGTAATTAGCTAATATTTGTTGTGGCCATTTAGACCCTATATGTAAGATGATTTTGGTCAAATATGCATTCTCTAAACTTTTTAGCCATGATGAAACCCAAAAAAAAAAATTGAGCTGGTTTGAGATATTTTGTGAGTCATATTTCATAATTATGCTTGAAGGTATAGAGGTAACTTGGAAAAAACTATGGTGGTTTAAGATAGATGTGAAGGGTCATCATTTGTTATGTATAGTGGGGTAAAGAAAGGTATGTGGTTCTAGAAGGATGAGATTTAAGTAATACATTAGACAATGTGGCACACAACTACCCTCAAAATATGAGTTAGATATGTACTTAGAGGAGAGTGTTTTTATTTTTTATGATAATTCTGAATCTTCTTTTAGTGCTTTGGAGCAGTGGAAGGAAAAGCCTTTGAAGTTTTGCATTTGTTTTCCTACAAATGGCATGTGATACCTTCTCCACACCTATAACTATAGTTGCCTTAAAAGATACTTTTAGTTCTAGGGAAAGGGTTATTGATCCCTATAGAGCATCATAATCTACCAATATTGTTGAAGTACTCCTTTGTGTGGGCGACTAGTGTCATACTAAAAAAGAGTTGAAAAAAAGTTACTCATATTTGTTTTCATTATATGATTTCATTATTAATATATTGCATCTTTTGATATTTGAGGGATTAAATTGTAATCATATATTTTTTTTCTTGTCTCTTTCTTAATAAAAACAAAACACATTTAATTCCATTGTGAAGATCTACGATCTTCCATAAAATGGTGTATTATTATTATTATTATCAAATTTTCAGGTATAGATGTCATTAGAATTTGTACACTACAACAATTAGATGCCTAGCTTTATTAAATTTAGGTATTTTTGATCAAATTTCAAGTACATACCTAATTAGAATTTTTGTCTTAGAATAAGTAGATACCTAGCTTTATTAAATTTAGGTAATTTTGATCATATTATAACCAAAATTTGTTTGTTATGAATTTCCAATGATGTTCCTATTGGTTTATTATGTTGAATTGCTAAAGTTGGTGGAATCTTTTGTGTTACACTACAATAGGTAAGTACTTGGTTTCTTCTCAACATTAATATTTGAATGCATCATGATTGGCATATAAAGATATTTTTTTTTATCAAATTATTAATATTTAAATACACCATAATCTTGGATCTTAACACAACACCCTCTTAAATATATAGATATATCTTTGTACACATCCTTGCATTATATATATAGGATTTGTGGTTCAAGGCCTCTCATTTTTTGACAAAAAATTATAATGATGTGGTGATTCACATCAAAAAATATTTACTAAGTCATATTACTTGAATTCACAATTTATTTTCCCTCTTTGCATGACCACTTAATTTACACTAGTTTACATTATTGGTTGATTCAACAATTGCCTAAATATTGTGGTTACAAATTCAATATCTATAAATGAAGCTAATTGTTTATTCTGTCTGATTTGAATATATAATTTTATGTTACCTTTTCTAAATGCTACAACTTTAGTTTGATGGGTTTATCTTATTGCTCTATCTATCTATATTCTATTAAACACTATGTATGGGCCTGGTCTCAATGTCGCTTATCTTCTTTTGAGGTTTTATTTGGATTTGGGCTCATGCATAGTTATGGGAAATAAGACTTGTTGTTTCGAGGAAGGGGAATCAATTATTTTTTCCAAAAGTCTTTCAAAGCTACTATGATAAATAAGTAAAAGAGGGACCCAAAAGAGGTAATCAATAAAACTAGAGGCTAAAGGCATGTTGGTATTATATACTACCAATCACTAGAACTTATTTGTGATATTTCACTAGTATATATTTCTGTATGGAAAATTTTCACTTGTTCATATAATGCTATGATAAAATAATACAAATATCTATTATTACTTCAACAACTAGTAGTGTTGATTTGTTTACTATATATAGGGTGGAAATTTAGTTGGAAGTTTTTTTTTGTCTTGCTTTGTCAATATGATAAAAGTGTAGAAGATTTTTATGATTAATCATCTATTTTTCTTTATCTTGTGTGCAGAATTTGAAGGTTGATTAATGTTGTTGGTCCTTTAGAGGATTATGATTACATATAAAAGGAGAATGATTGGATAATATTTTTGTTGGTTTTTTGGCGATTGTCATTATCTATAAAAGGACAATGATTAGTTAATATTTCCAATATCCATAATGGGTGGAAGAATTTTTGTACTTCGTACCTTATTAATTATGTTTAAGATATTTGTAAAGTATTTGCTTACTTGGATATTGATGTTGGATCCTTTAATCCCTATCAGGCTATCACTTGAATAGTGATAAACATTGCAGGTTTATCATATATTTTATTTTAAGCAAGCCAAACATGGCATTATTTGACCATAAGTGTCTTTTGGATCTATATCATATTTATACGTAAATTATAGATGATCTAAAAGGCTTATGTAGACTGTATCTATTAAAAAGGCAAATAAACTAATCAAAAAATTAAACAAGCTATTTGGTTTGCTATCAAATGAGTCAAATAGGTAAACGAACCAAATAGGTTAACAAATGAAAGCATAATAAACAAGTGCATTTGGTTCATTTACGTTAAATGAGTCAAATCGAATAGCTCACAAATCTTCTTCAAGTCAAGGTCAACCTGAACTAAAGCCTAAAATTCTAAATGAGCTGAGATCAGGTAAGAAAAGGTTTAATTCGATTTGATTTGTCAACAACCCTATTAGTTATCAATATATCATAAACTATCTCCTTCTTTTATTATTCCATTTTCCTTCTCTCCTCTCTCTTTTAATTCATTAATTAATCGATGATAGCATGGATAATTTGATAACAATAGTTAAAGTTCACAATATATGCAAAAGCTAGAGAACATCTGCATAGCATTTGGTGCCATTTCACAACCTTCGACCTCTACTCCAATTTAATTGATCATGTTTGTAACCATATAACTTTTCATGCAATTCTTTGTATTTATATGTAATAAGTCAACTATGTATGAAGATTTTTGATATTTTTGTTGAGGAAATTTATTATATGTGCTTAGGTCATCATCCTTTAAACCTTCTACTTTAATTTGACGACTAAACAAGTATTTCAAAAAATAGTATACATTGTTCAGTTTGTTGTGATGCAAGTATGCACTTAATTATAACTATAATTAAATTTCTTATATGTATGGATAAATTTTTGCATGATCTTGCAAGCACGAAATCAAGCCATTATTCAAGACAAAGTTCTTGTACTAAGGAGAGTAGTCAGAGAGATAGTTTTACGTATTTTTATTTGTTTAAAGCATACTAGGAAGGTGGTCATATATTGTTATAAAATACTCTATTCACCCCCTCTAAAGTATTCATATAATCTTTCAAATATGTTATGTGCTATGTGTCATTAATTTTCCATCATGATTTCCATGATTAAATTCTATTAAAGTGTGTTTTAAGTAGTTGAAATCATGAAATTGGCCTTAGGAGCATGATGTATTTGATTATTTTGAATGGGAAATCATAAATTTAAGTGTGGCATGAGTAATGTGCAATTTATTGGGTATTGATTTATGAACTATTAATGTTATATGTGAATTCTTAGAAGTTTGATGAGTTATGGATATGTTTAAGTTAGAAAGCATGTAAAGCTTTGAATTATGTTTCCCCATTAGAACTAGCTAATTGTTTAGGTACAAAACTAGTACGCTAGTTTTAATCTATTAGTTAACTAGTTCGCTAAAAGTTGGTTGGTGTTTTGGTGTGACATCAATCTGTTGGTTAGGCTTATGACTAGGCAACTGGTGGTGCCAATTGACTAGTTTTTTCATACTAGTTAACCAGTTTGTCTATTTTGCATTATTTTCTCTCAACCTATTTCTCATGTCAGTCAACTTATTTGGTTGGTATTTTTTGGTATATTTTTTCCAACACCTAAATTTATATATCATAAGATCAAGATAAGGTACACGCTTTTGCATAGAATTTATCCATGCACCTCAAATAACTACCATACTTACCTACACTTTATGGATGATTACATCGAATAGATTAAGTGTAAGCTATCCTTCTAATGAGTCTATTATATATTAGATTTACATTGAAAAATAACAAATCATTTCTGGATTTCTAAATCTCATATAAGCTTACTACATAGAAATCTCTACGCAACATAGTTTTTCCTATTGATATTATTATCGAGCATGCTACATCAATTATCCCTTATCTAAATAGGTATGAATCTACAATTGCTTAGTGCTCTCTTTGAATTTCTCCAAATATTGATAGTTATAGGACACTCAATCATCAAATACTAGATACTTTCTAATTACGAGCATAAATAATATTGAGTATCTATAGCAAGAAATAATTTTTCCGCATTATTTTTTGTAGGTAGTTTATCATGCATTGCAATCCAAAAAATGACCTTATGTCTTACAGCAGCTAGATTGATCCGTATAGTCTTCCACCATGGGAAATTGGGTCCTTTATGTCTTAAATAGACATAGAGATCTAAAACTTTGAACTGATAAGCTTCTTATTATTGAGAGATCCAGGGGATAATATTAGGACATAGAGAAAACAATTTCTTAACCATCCAAAAAGTAGTGCCTAGTAAGTGTGTAATCTCAAAGTGTTAATGTTTGATATAATAGGTGTGAATTCATTTTACCCATAAAGTATATTTCTTCTTTCTTATATTCCATATCTATTTTCCTAATTTTGTTGAGTTCCAAACTAATGGATTAATAAGGCTTAATCCTCTCTCTTTTTTTGGGTGTTTTTTTGTTAGGTTTGACCTTGAGGGTTAACTTCCTTGCTTGACCTTTTATCTTCTTAAATCACAATTAAACTACAAAGAATTGACATAAGTGTGAATGTAATGATATGATATTACATGTTGGCCTTGAGAAAGATGTTCTTGGTTAAAGTAGAAGATAATTGAATTCTGTGTTGACTTCCCTTTGTGGATTAGATGGTGGTTTTAGTCCACCTTATACTGTGAATTGTGTTGGCTATCTATATTGGGTTAGCTAATAGTTTTAATCCACCTTATTATTGATTTATAAACATATATTTTGGGTTAATTAGTGTAACACCCCAAAATTCACTACTTTTTTTTAAAAGCGGAAGCAATTAAAATAGGAATACTTAAAACCTGTGAATTCTGGGCATGTTACCGCCACACTTAGTACTGGACCAGTTCTCTCCGACCGTTCCAGTACCAAGTGCTAAGGCTAAAGAAGAGATTAACAATCAATTACAAAATTAATACAAACTAAACTCCAAATAATCATTAAACGGTTATAAAACAAAATCAGAGTACGCATCAAGAAATGTAATTCATTTCCAAAAGAGAATTAAACTTAAAACCGTTAAAAGGTTCATTAAAATACTCAATCGAGTACTGAATCAGAAAATGGTAAATACTATACCAAAGAAATAACAAAAGGAATGAAATTGCGTAAAGAATGAATAAGGCCACGACACTCTCGAACTTCGAGCCAAACATGCTCAAGACTCAGCCCCAACTGATATCTCGCCCACCTGCACAAATTCAGAAGGGCATAGTACTCGTGGGAATGAGCAGCACCCATGAAAAGGGTGATCAGTACACTACGTACTGAGTAAGGTAACCGAGCACTAAGGTCGACACATAAGCACATAATCCATGCGGATTAATAACAGGGCATAATCCAACATAACAATATAAAGGTATATGAACAATTCAGGTAAAAGTACAAAGGCCCATATAATCCAGATTAATTGTTTAATTAATCTCTTATCAGAATCCGATTCACACCATGCCTTTTATCAATCCATGCGAGCAGAGGAACACCCCACTATTATAACCGATGGGCCGGTCACAAAAGAGCATCATGCCCTAACCACTATTATTACCGGTGGATCGGTCACAATAGAGCATCCTGCCCTAACCACTATTATTACCGGTGGATCGGTCACATATAGGGTAGAAACCCTAACCACTATTCCTAACCGGTGGATCGGTTCGGTTCCCCCTCGCATGGTGTTTCACTGTAAGTAATTAGTATCTTTTAAGAGCTTTAACGATTTTGGTTTGTGTTTATTGAGCTCGAGTCACCCCACTGTTATTACCGGTGGGCCGGTCACACATAGGACCTCATGTCCTAACGACTATTATAACCGGTGGATCGGTCGCACATAGGGTAAAATCCTAACCACTATTCCTGACCGGTGGATCGGTTTGGACTCGGCTCAATAATCTTCCACTTCATATGATTACTGTCTTAAGTATCTTATTCAAAGGCTTTCACCCCGGACATGCATAAGTCATCACACATCACAAATCATAAAATTCCATCATCATAATTACACTTTAATTACCACATACACAAGATAATACAAAAACCCTAATCAGCCACCACAGACCTCGATTAACCACAACAAACCATAGTTAACCACTCCAAACCCTATTTAACCATAACCACCATAATTAGCCACTCCACGCCTTAGTTAATCATAACAAACCACAATTATCCACTCCAACCCTAATTAATCACAACAACCCAGAGTTCATTACTCCAAACCCTAATTCAATCTCTTCCATACCCTCATAATGCTCCACGTACTATTTTTCATCCAAAATAGTTCAACACCCGAATAATACTTACATTACCTTCCTTACATCCCAAATTAACATTCCACACGTAAATTTCATACCCATGCAGACATTAATCTCCCCATGCAAACCTTCGCATCTTTTTCATGCCAACCCTAAAATTCCATGTGAAACCCTAATTTCAACCATGCAAACCATAATACCGCTATTCAACCATCAATGCCAACATGTAAACCCTAATACCACCAAACAACTATAATTACCACCATACAAACCTTAATACCACCATATAACCATAAATACCACCATACAAACCTTAGTAACATCATACAAACCCTAATACCGCCATGTAAACCCTAATACCACCATATAACCATTAGTACCACCATCCAACCCACGATTCTACCATATAAAACCCTAAATTCAATCCATAGCAAAACCTAAGATTTGTCCACATAATACAATTGATTAGATTCTCCCCTTTCATAACCACAATTTAGATTCCACCATACAAGACTATAAGTTAGATTCTCCCACATAAAATCATAAATTAGAATCTCCCAAGCAAAACCATAATTTGGATTAATTGGATTTTCCCAAACAAATCATAAATTAGATTATCCCAATCAAATCATAACTTAGGTTCTCCCATATTATATCATAAATTACATTCTCCCAAATAACATCATAAATTATATTCTCTCCCACGAAACCCTACATTTCCCATTTTATTCTTCCTCTCATAAATCATTAAAATGCTTAGGTCTACTCACATCTCTAGGTCAACTTCTTTCTCCATCCTCATTTTTCATCCTTTCCCCCGTACTCAACTCCATACCAACATCCTCACATGCATGTCTTTTAGGGTCACATGCAAACACATATTATTCCATACACATAGTACACATGCCATATAGCAACACAAAAGCATGCTTGGACTCCATGCCATACCAAATATGCAATAATTACAATAATAACATAGGATGCATAACATATAAGGAACACAATGCACATTAGCACACAAAAGGCCTTAGCATCCCTTACCTAAAATGTCACCGGTCTTGGAGCGCGCTCCTACGCCTCCTTAGGGCTTTGACCAAATAATAACATATTAATAAAATAACCTTAACAAAATTCTAACTTTGCTAATGACATAAAAATAATAGAGATATTATAAACCTTGATAATATAGGGTTAAAGATTTTACCCTAATAATAATAATGATACTAATATAATAATATCAAGGATAATAAAACTAATATCAATGAGAATATAAATAATAATAACAATAATAATAATAATAATAATAATAATAATAATAATATAAGCTTTAAAAATTTAAAGTGGGGTTTCGACGCTACTTATAACTAATGAATTACCATTTATTTAATATTAATAATAAAATTAATAACATATATAATAATATTGAAATAATAAAGATAATGATAATATTATTATTAATGGTTATAAGAACAGTAGAAATAATAATACTAAAATAAATAAGTGCGAATGTTAATACAAAATTAGGGCCTAAGATTTTTTCAGAATAAATAATAACATGTTAATAATAATTATTCTAATAATAAAATAGAATTAAAATACAATAAGGCTTCAGCCTTCAACATAAATTATAATAAAACAATAATACTACTAATAATAATCATAAAACATATTAAGAATATAAATATTAAGAATAATAATAATGGTATTTACATGTAAATAATTGAAATAAATTAAATCAAGGCTTATAATAATATGGAAAATGGTTGAGAGGGTCTAGGGTTCAACCTTAGGCTGGTGGGGATAGGCGGCATCGGCGGTGGTGTACGGCGGCGGCGGCAGTGGCGGTGGCCGGAAAAAGAGAAGAAAAGAGGGAAAGATGGATGTTGGGAAAAAGATAGGGAGAATTGAGGTGATATAAGAGGTGTTTATGGTTTCCCAGGAGTAGAGGGACAAAATGATGGTGGTGGTGCAGCCAAAGGTGGCGGCGCACGGCGGCGGACGGTGGTTTAAGATGTCAGGGTAAAAATTCTGGTGAAACGAGCAACCAACTTTGTACGGTTATGGAGACCTGTGCAAGAAGAATTGAAGGTTGAAAATAGTTTAGTTAACTAGAGGGCATTGTAGGGAAGAATTTGGGATGCTGTGGTGGCGCTGAGGTTGGCTATCGCCGGTGTAAACGGCGTCTGAAGTCAAGGTGGCGGCCAGCTCTGGCTTAGGGTTTTCGGGGAAGAAAAAATTCCAAAACTCCTACAATCAGGTTTTTTATAGATGGTAGATGGAATAATAGGGTTTTAGGGGTCGGTAGGAAGGCATTAGGTGCGAGAATTTGGGTGGTCGGTGGTAGTAATTGATCGGGCATCGTTTGGTTTACTTCGAATTTTCGCGAGGTTGGGGAGGAGAAACGGGCGAGAGATAACGTCGAATAATTATGCCAATTTATTCCTGGAGTTAAGGGGAAGACAATGAGACAAGAAACGGCCGGTAAAAGGTCTCATGGCCGGAGATTCCATTGACGGGATCGAAAGGTGTAGGAGCGTCGACGGAGGAGGAAGGAGGAAGAAAGAAGAAGGAAAGGAGGCGGACTGGTCGGCCGGGAAAAAGAAAAGAAAATGGGAGAACCGGACGGTCGACGCGAGGGAGGCGTCATTAAATAGAACGACGAGTTTCAGTGAAAACGGAGGCAAAACGCGGCGCTGGAAGGAGTCAGAGAAAGGAGCCGCGCGGGCTGGGCCACGCCGAAGGAAAGAAAGAAAAAAAAAGAAGTGGGCCGCGGCTGGCCCATTCGGGGAAAAGAAGAGGAAAAAGAAAAAGAAGAAAAAGAAAGAAAAAGAAAAGGAAAAAGGAAGAAAGAAAAAGAAAATGGGAAAAAGGAAAGGAGAAAAATAATTAGATTAGGGCCAATTAAATTAATCTGAATATTTAGGATATTTAAATAATAATATTTGAATAAAACAATATTTAAATTCCTTTTTAGGCTAAATTAGGATTTTTGAAAGATTTTCCATAAATTCCATTTTAATTAGCAAAACACCCTTAATTTCTCCAATTACATTATTTATAATATTATTATTAATTTAAAACTATTTTCTCATTCTTATATTAAATAAAATAATTTATTTAATGAATTTATAAAATAAAAACTTAATTAGCTAAAATACCCAAATTCCTCCTAATTAAAATACTTATAAATTTATTCTTGATTCTCCCTAATTAATTTCCTTTTATTTTAAATAAAATAATTTACTTAATTAACTTTTATAATCAAACCTCATTTAAATATACTATTTAAAATTAGGAAATTTTCGGGGCATTTCAATTAGTGTTTTAGTCTACTTTAATAATGAGATGTGCTAACCATCTATATTAGGCTCCCTAGTAGTTTTAGCCCACATTAATTTTGAGTTGTGCTAAGTATTTATATTAGATCAACTTGTGGTTATAATCCACCTTACTAGTGAGATGTGTTAAATATCTATATTAGGTTAGTTGATGGTTTCAATCCACCTTTACTTGAGTTGGGATAACTATATATTTTGAGTTAGTTTGTGGTAGATAATCCGCCTGTGTTAATTGTACAAGTTGTGCTAATTATATATATATATGGTTGTGGTAGATAATTCACTATATTGAGTATAGAGTATGGTTATAGAATTTGATCTAAGTAGAGCATGAGATTATGAGATGATTCAGTATTTTTGATGGCATGTTTGTATATACACATGATTTACCATTTTATGCCAAACCCCATATGTTACATGATGTATTTATAATGAAGTCCTTATTTACTCAATACATCGACATACTGATACTACACTCATAGGTGACTCGTTGCAAATACCTATGAGGATAATGTTGATTTATATGCTAATGTACCTAGGCGGGAGTGACATTATTTTGGTAGGGACTTAGAGTATGAGCTATCCAGTGGTGCCTTCATAATATTTTTATATTCCAGATATCTTGGACTCTTGTGTAACGTTCCCTTTCTATTGTATCTTTTCGGAAGTTGATCTCCACATTTGTATCTTGATATATTATTATTACTTTCACTATTTTCTATTTTGTGATTTGTTTATGAACTACCCTTAGCATGAGAAAGGTATGGATACCAGACTCATGTTGAGAGTAGTAGTAACACCCATGTTTTAGTTTTTTCTTCCACAAATAAGTGGTTTTAAATGATATTTAGTTGCTTGAAAATTTGGGGTGTTGTACAAAGATTATTGATGGCTAGTTATGCTATCAAACCCCCTTGTATCTTTCTCACTCTTACACTCTCTCATATTCAATGGCAACTATGAATATATCTTTCATCCCCCACATCTCATCTTCACCTTAACCCTAAGTTTCACTTCATCAATAATTTCCCAAGAATGCCCTACCTTTAGCCTCAATTCACACTACAAGTTATCCTCTATTTCTTCAATTCAATTTGATAGTAGACTAAGGTATCCATACAAGCTTCATTCCTGGATAGTTATCTCGTCACTCAATAAGCTCTCCTAAATCAAATCAATTCCTCTACTTAATGAAGATGTCAGTAGAAAATTCCCTTTCAATGTTGGTATATATTCCATATACAATTAGAGTAATGAGCTTCATCTTATTGGGATTTCAAAGAATGTTATCATTAGTAAACTAGTCATCGAAAGTCTCTAACAAACCTATATTGTTCTATCAAGGTAATGAATAATTTTTTTTTATTGTTCTTAGTAGTACTTTATATTATGTAATGTCAAATTTGGGTGGAGATGGTAGTTAGGAATGAATTGTAACACCTCTATTTTTCACTATCAAAAAAATTATTTTAAAACATTGTGAAAATAAAAAAAAATACCAAACACACATAGAAAAAATGGGGTGTTATCACCATACCTAACATAGAATAGATGTATACCACTCATCCCAAATTAGATATATGGATAATCAATTAATAAACTCAAATATAAGAATAGAGTGAGAAAGAGATATGATATAAATACACTACAATAAAACGTTTGTAAAACAAGACTTCACTAAGTCCCTAAAATATTTGAATGGGAGACAGTAAGCTAGAATTACCGAAATACGACGGAGATAAAAAGGAAATATACCAAAGCCTCAAAACCCTATTCCATTAAGCACCTACAAAAGGTCTTTAGTGTCCAGGCTCTTAAGTCCCCTAGCCTGACAAAAGGTGGGTAAACTCCCAACCATCCTAAAAAATTTGCACATGATCTTCTACTTGTAGGATTGAGCAGGTGACCAAATAAACATGCACATTATTATGCTACATACTAAGTAAGCCAATTTAACTCAACAATTGGAGTTACAAGCATGCAATGCTAGAGTTAACAATAGAGATCATACAAAAATACGATATCATACTTACACGATACATTTAGATATACATGTATTATCATGATCATATAATGCATCAGGATTTTATGCTATGAAAAGACTCAGACAATTCATAGCTCATCATAATTCTCAATACAAAATAGATATCATGGATAAAAACATATAATTGATAACAAGTTATTCCACATCTCACTGGGCTCTTCTACTATCCACTTATAAGAGTATTACATTAGGTATAATTCCCAAGTTTACATGATCCATAGATTAAGTATTCACCCACCATTATTCCTTTTTTACTTTTTCAAGTGATGGAATTATTATCACCCCATGGTCTCATATATCCAAAACAGAGGACATAAAGTCCTTATGAATCCAAGTAACCACTAACAAACATAAAGTCTAGCCGAAGCCAAGTAACCACCAATGGACATAAAGTCCTAGCTGAAGCCAAATACACCACCTAGCTAACCAAACCCTTTAGTATCAATGCCTCCTATTATATCATAAGTTTTTATAGTAGGTAAGAAAAAATGATCTATTAGGATCCTACTCAAAGGCACCAATAAAAGCTGGAAAGTATACTAACCCTTGGTAGCTAGTAGAGGATCAGGTAATCTAGACCCATGCACAACTCGAATATCTTTTGCTTTAACTGATTAGTGTGTTATTCTCTATGATTATGTTATCACATAAGGCATATATAACAACCAAGTAACACATCTACCTAATCATTCTCACTTAACCAGTTTTACCTTCCAAACCTTGTGGTGGGATTTCCATTAGTTCTTAGCCAATTTTTAATCAACGCATTAAGATAATTCATTTAGGCTAAGAATCCAAATTACGTCATCAATTTGTAGTATCATAACATACACATTCTAGTTTTTCCATTAAAACCTTATATAGGCACTTATTGAGAATACTATGAAATATGAATTATTTAATCCATCTAATAGCTTAGTTAATTCATCCTTAGATGTGTGTTCTCATTATTGAAAAAATCATATTATAGCATAATATCAAGCCTCAAATCATATCGAGGTCAAAAGAAGAAAAAACTCTTTGTTTGAATCAATCAATTGATTTAAACTAACTAGTCAATCAGTTTGGCTCAACCAAATCCCAGAGTTCTCTCGAACTAATCAATTAATCTGGTCAGACTAGTTGACTTTTCTAAGACCAATTGATTGGTTTTTTAAAACCAATTGATGGGTTTAAATAAAGAGCAAATAAAGTTAGCACAGACAACTCGACCAATTAGCTAAGCTAGATAGTCAATCTGTTTGCTCCCATATAGCTCATAATAGACATTTTCAGCACAATTAAAGCTCTAAAATTCTATCATGTCAGAACCATGACACTATCATTGCATAAAACCTAGATTTAATATGCTCATATACTAAATCCTACTTTGTTTACAATAAATCAACCTTATTTCTCATGAATCAAGCATTTTTCCCATAATTTCTTTAATACTCCAACATGTATCACTAAAATACCAAAAATCTCGCACATGCATATAAATATCATAAATTTATATAATGCACTAACTCACTTGCTTAGTTATGCCACATCTTAAAGGAAAGAATGGCTTAATTGAAGCTTAGCAAAAAGATTCACGAAGAAGTCAAAACCTTCAGTTGAAAACTTTCAACATGCAAAAATTAAAAAATAAGAGGTTAAAACTCAAAACCCTTCAAATAATTCTTATAAACTAGAAAAACTCAAATCAAGAAAGAAAATGTACTTACCACCTCTAAGAGAATCTAAAGGAATGAATCAGGTGAAAGTAATATTCACCTTTTCCCAAATCTAACTCTTTATTACTTATGAATAAAGCAAGATGGAGTTAGAGAAAGATAAGTACTTACCACCTTTAAAAGAGTAAACCGAGTCAAAGTGAAAGCTAGTAGTGGAGAAGAGTGAGCACAAGTGTTGAGAAACTTAGAATATATTGGTGGCTGAAAAGAGGTAAAAGAAATAGATGATTAGAGTTATTTATAACCAATGAATCAGGAAAGGAATGAGTGAGAGAGTGTAACAAATCAAAAATCCTAATTTTATCACCCAAATTTGGGATAAACAAGCAGATTTATCAAGGATAGGTTTACTTTCATTCCAAAGCTCAAATGGTAATTTTCTAGAGAGTGCGGGTTGAGTTCTTCCCCAAAATGATTGAACATAAGAAAAAAAAATACAATATTAGCATAGGAAGCAAATCTCCTAGCCATGCAATGATAGCCTGAAATGAATCATCTATTCTAAAGTTGAACATAGGAGAGAGGAAAAATATGATATATGATGAGGTCATCCTCCCCCTTTTTCTATCAAAATCAGGCCATTCAATCTACTCGATGCAAAATTAAAGTTGGAAAAATAATGAAAAGGGTTAATGATTACTTAGGGATATCTTAGAGTTGGATCAACAGAGTTCCATTTTGATAAAATGAAAATTTTCAAAATAATCAAGCTTGAAAAACACTCAACTTGATAAACTAGCCATTTAGTTTGGTTAAACTACTCGGACTAGTTGTTCGATTCTGCCAAAACAAAACCCTAGCTAAAAATGACATGCTAGTCGATTGGTTCATAGAACCAGATGGCTGGTACACTAAGAAAACTCATTTTACTCATTTTTCCTTACAACTTTTCCAATTCCTTTTTAAAATTAAACCCAAACTATAATTCTAAATCAATATCAAGAATCATTCAAATCTCACTAAATACAAGAATTTTTTTTTATTTTATAAATATTACAATTATGGGATATTACAAGAAATGAGGGTGATGGTGAAATTTTAGGTAGATAGTGGAAAAAGATATTGAGAATGATTGTTAAAGAATTATTAAATTTAAGTATTTGTGGTGAAAGATAGGTAGAACTTAGGTAAAATATATGTGTAGTTGTGGTGAAAATATGTATAGAAATAGTGAAATATAATTAGATCAATCTTATTATTTTTTAGGAAATAATGATGAAATATATGTTAAATATTAGTGAATTTTTTTATAGACACTAGTGATAGGTACTAAGAATGATGGTGAAATTTTGAATTACATAAATTAATTGTTAAAGTTAATCACTTATGGTGAAAGGTAGGTAGAAATTTAGTGAAATATATGTGTAGATGTAGTGAGAGATATGCTTAACGTTGGTGGTTTATGCTTATATCAATGTTAAAAAATAGTTTAACTTTGATGAAAGATATTTAGATGTATGACAAAATATGTGTAGTTGTGATTAAAGACAGCCACAAGACTTATATCAATGATGAAAAGTTTCAAGAAAATAATGGTAAAAAAAACGTGTTTAAAGCTAGTGAAAGATACTTAGATATGTAGTGAAGTATATGTATAATTTGTACTGAAAGATTTAGGTAAACTAGGGTGGTGAATGATATGTACAGCAATTGTGAAATATACATGTACATTATTTTTTTTTTCAAAAGTATATCAATATAGATGTCCATTTATATAGAAAAGTCTCAAAAATATTATGATATAAATTTTTTTTTAATTTTTTGATAATTCTAGTGAAAGACATTTCTATTAAAAAAATATTGACGTCATGTTGACATCAATAGGTTGCAATGTCTCCTCTATGTGATTGATTGTATGGTATCACTATTGATAATAGCATACATTCTTAGGGATAGTAGGAGAAGGGTAACAAAATTTTTTCCACCCACAAAGGGAAAAGATGCATGGTGCCACTTAAAAAGGGGAACATAGGGAGAGAATGAAGGAAAAAGATGCAAATTCTACAATGTTAATGATGATACAATGTGTATGGTATATACTATAATGGATAAAAAAAAAGGGGACCAAATCGGCTAGTCCAAATGATCCAATTGGATACCAAAAGGTTTACAAGTATAAAATTATCTAATTTTAAAATCCCTATACCAACCATAAAAATTTTAAAAAAAACTAAACAAGGGGATTTAACCAATCAAACCGATTGAACCAGCTTTGTCCGATAAACTATAAACACTGTCATTTCAAGTATAAAGAAAAAGAAATTCAAGGGCACAAGGCCTAGGAAACCAATTTGACTGAGGGTTATATTGGTATTTTATTTTATTTTTTCATGAAAGCAATTTTCAATCAAATAGTTGTCAGGCTAGTTGGAAAACATATTGGCCATTGCACTAGGTCAATTTATGATATAATATTTAAAACACTAGTATACTGATAATATTATCATGACATCAGTAAAATTTTTTAAATTAAAATATCTTATAGTAGGATTATCAAAAATAAATAAAAAAATATCATAATGTTCCTAATATTTTTCTCTACAAATATATATCTATATTGATATACTTTTTGGGAGAAAATTATGGTAAAAAATAGTGATGAAGAATAATATATTAGTGGTGAAACATGAAGGTGATTACCATAAAACATGACAAGTTAATTTTCTTATAGAACTATGAAGACAACAATGGTGAAATATACATGAAGGTAATTACCGTGAAACATGACAAATAAGTTTTCTTATATAAAAAATGGTGAAATATGGATGCGATAACGATAAAACAAGGAAGAAATTATAGTGAAACAATAAAGATAAAACATGGAGGCAATAACAGTGAAACATGAAGGCAATAATAGTAAAATAGAGATGTAATTATGGTAAAATATAAGACAATAGTGGTGAAATATGATGACAATAATGGCAAAGCATGACAAGTGAATTTTGTCAAAGAAATCACAAATAAAATCGGTAAAATATAAAAGATACTATAGTGAAGCATGGAAGCATATATGATGAAACATAAAGACAATAGTGGTGAGACACAAAGGTGATAATGCTAAAATATAAACACAACAATGGTGAAATGTACTACACTAGCGGTGAAATATGAAAAAAATTATGGTAAAACATAACTAATTAGTTCTTTTAAAAAAAATGCATCTAACAGTATTAAAATATCAAAACAACTATGGTAAATTACGGAGACAATAATTGAAATACCCCAAAACCCTAATTTCCAGAATTATGTCCAAATAAGGAATTAGTAGGGAATTAAACTTATAAATTTATTTACTTAAAATGTAGAGAATTAATTAAGGTGAATTCAGAGGAAAATAATAAAGAATTTAATTGGAAGAGAATTTGGGTATTTTCCTAATTAGTATGGAGGTTAAGGAAATTTATCTAAAATAGTCTAACTAAGCAAAAAGGGAATTTATTTAATATTTTATAAATATTAATATTCTAAATAGCCCACAAATATTCTAAATAATTTATAAAAAAATCCAAAACCCTAAATAAAATATTTTCTCTTTTCTTTCCCCTCATTTTCCTTTCTTCCTTTTCTTTTTCCTTTTCCCCCTCGTCGGTTGGGCCTCTCCCCCACAGCCCAGCCCTTCTTTTCTTTTCCTTTCTCCTTCCCCCGCGGCCCAGCGTCGTTCGCTGGCTGACGCTTGAGTGCGATGCAGCGTTTTGCCCTTCGATCCACTGAAGCGCTGCGTCGCGATTAATGAGCCTTATGACCGTTGCCAGCCTACGACATGACGCTGCGTTTTCCTCCCACAACTCCCAATACGCCGTGCTTGACTTACGGACTTTATATCCGTTGACGAACCCGCCGGTCTCCCCCTATTTTCTTTTCCTCCTGGACCACCGGTCCAGGGGTCGTCTTCTTCCTCCCCTCCCGCGCAGGTCTGCGCCTGCCGCCTGCCACTTGCCGCCTGTCGTCCGGCGTCCTCCCCCTGCCATTTCCTTCCCTTTCTTCCCCAATTCGACCCAGCACTCCTTCACGCGTCCTGCCACCCATTCCTTTTTCTAGAAAATAGCCAAACGTACCCTGCAAATCGCATGGCATGAGATGCTACCACAGCCGGCCGGCCACCTGCCGCGCCTGCCCCGCGTGCCACCTCCCTTCCCTTCGTTGTTTTCCTTCCCCCCATGGCCTATAAATACCCCCTCCCGAATGGCCACAGCAAGTCCCTCCCTTTGGACCTTGCTGAAACCCTATTCCGCCGCCGCTAGAACAGACGCCATTTCCGCCGCCTCCAGCCACCGCCGAAACCATCGCTACCTGCCAAACTCCTCCTTGCGCTACCTCCCACGCAATCAAACAACCGCCGCTGCCCTTCCTGCCCCGCACGAGCCACCACAATCGTGCGAAGGTGCCACCCCAAAAAACTCCACCGCCGCCTTACGCCACCCTCTGCCGCCACCTCTGCCGTAATTAACCCCCGTTCCACCTCCCAAAGTGACCAGCAGGTCCTCCCCTACCTAACCATACCATCCTTACCCCCTGCTTCCTTCTCCACCGGTCTCCACCATTTTCCACCACCTTCTCCCACCTTCGGCCGCCGCGTCCACCACCGCGCGTCGCCGCCCTTCTCATGCCACCACCCTCATTCCACTCCCCTCTCCCTACTGTCTCCTCCCCCACACTTAACTTCCCTTTTCCTCCTCCAATCTAACCACCTCCTCCACCTTTTCTCTCTTCTCCTCCTACATCGCCACCGCCGCCGCCGCCTCGCGCCGCCACCTGACCACCACCGTCCTCAGGTGGTCTTCCACTCACCTGAACCCTAAAACCCTTTTCTTATGCCACCTATAGTAGTTTATAACTAATATTAGTATTATCACACTTATTATTATTATTATTATTACACTTATGATTATTATTATTATTATTATTATTATTATTATTATTATTATTATTACTGTTGTTATTATTATTATTATTAGCTTATTAACTAATACCATTTCTGTATTATCCTTAATGCTATCATACTATCACCCCTTCCAACCCTAACCCCTAGTATACTTAACTTAGGGTTAGTATCATTATCTTCATTATTAACATTCCTAATACTATTATTATTATTTTATTATTATTATTACCATTATTAATTTCTGTATTCTAAAAGTGTTATTTTCTTACAAGCCATAATCTCTCCCAAAACCCTAGCTTTCAACATACTTAACCATTAGTGTTGGTGTTATCATTTTGTTAATACTATCGCTAAGACTACTACCGCTATTAGTGTTCTTACTATTTAACCCAACCTTATGTGAATTATTGTAACTATGTAATATTGTTTTACCATACCTAACACCTTCAACATTAGTGTCATTTCTATTATTGATATTACCATATACTAATTCTACTAGGGTGACAAAATATGGGAGCCCTTACACTATTTATTCAAAATATGACTTTTTATCATTACTACCTCTAGGAGTGTTAACTTGTTGATATTACAACCATTGTATTAGTATTTTAATACTAACACCGACATAAGTATCACTATTAGTAGTTTACTATTACCATTATTATCATTATTTTACTATGTCTAGCAAACACTAATGTTATAAAGATGGGACTAACGGGTCTAATAATATAAGTGTAACAATAGGTATCAAAAATAAACATATTTTGACTACTAATATTTAGTATACTAATTCTAAGGTAAAAACCCTAGTTTTTTTATAATACCCCTTTTAGTAATAAAAACCCTAACCTTAAACTAGAATAAGGGTTGATAGTATTTATAAGGGAAATTAATACTTAGCTTTTTTCCCTTTTCATAGGTGACCCCGATCCGAGCCCTAAGGAGCTAGAGGAGCGTGCTCCAAGCCCGGTGCCTACCTAGGTAAGGACGAATCTATGGCCTTGTGCTATGTGTGATGTAATGTGTGGGTGAATGATGAGCATGCCATGTTGATGTGTATTATGCATGTGTTATGAATAACTTAATTTGTGTAGCGCAGCGTGGATCATGAGGTATGTTGTGTGTGCCTTATATTATGCGTGTATGACATGTTCCATGTTTGATGTTGATGTTGATGATGTGACTTGTTATGGCCCTCTAGGACATGCATGCACGTTTGGGAAGTTTGCATGGGGGGATTAGACCTTGCATGGGCATGATCCTTACGTGTGAAAAAGTTGATTTGGGTTGTAAGTAAGAGCTTGGGAGAGTCTTGGAGTGATTGGAAACTTGTTATGAAGAATAGTACGTGAGTTGGTGCATAAGAGACCTTATTAGGGTTTCGGGTGTAGGTGGGGGTTGGAGAGTCTGCATGGAGTGTTTAAATTATGCATGGGAATGAATCTTACATGAGGAAAGTTAAATTAGGAAGTGAATAAAATAATGTCAAAGTTATGGACTCATTGGAGACTTGGGTGCAAAATTTTACGTGGGTCGATGTAAGAGTGTCTAAGGGTTCCAATTAGGGTTTCGGGAGGAAATGAGCAATTTGAAGGGTACAAGGGTAATAATGATCAAGGAGGGATGAAGTATGGGGTTGAGAGTGAGAACTCACTTATATAAGGATGAGTATGGGTCCTAAATGAGGGAAGAGATTTTGGGGTGCAAGAGGGAGGTTACTTGTCGAAGAAGTAAGGTGCTAGGGTTTGGCGCGGCCAACTAGGGTTGGCGTGGTCAACTAGGGTTTGTCGGTTCCACGGGAACTTGGGAGATAAAGCGATACATTTGGGGAAATTCCTAATAAGAATGAGGTGTGAGATAGAGAAAAGAGTAACGTTTGGGTAAGTAAGAAGGAGTTGGACCACATAGGCCTGATTAGGGTCTCCAAGGAGGAACCCTAGGGGGATGTCGGGTGTGAGAAGAGGTACGGGTCTCAAAATATGGGACGGTCCCTTGGAGGGGAAGGTAGTAGGGTATTAACCGCATGCATGTCAACGGTGATGTGTGATTTAATAAGACACTAATAAGACATTAATCACGTAAAGCGAAAGATGTCGAGCCGAGCCCGTGATCCGGTCCACCGGCTATAATAGTGGATCAGAGACATTTTTCCCTGTGCGTTTATTTTCCGGTCCACCGGCTATAATAGTGGATCAGAGGCGTTTTGCCCTGTGTGTTTATTTTCCAGTCCACCGGCTATAATAGTGGATCAGAGGCGTTCTACCCTGTGCGTTATCTTCCGGTCCACCGGCTATAATAGTGGGGGATCTCGTGCTCGACAAACCAAATGAATAAGTTAATCCATGGGAAAGATACTAAGTACTTAAAGCGAAACACCATGTGAGTCGGGGCCGTGATCTGGTCCACCGGCTATAATAGTGGATCAGAGGCGTTTTGCCCTGTGCGTTTATTTTCCAGTCCACCGGCTATAATAGTGGATCAGAGGCGTTCTGTCCTGTGCGTTTATTTTTCGGTCCACCGGCTATAATAGTGGGGCTCCCGCACTCACATGGGCTATTGAAGAAATGTGTGGAATAGACTTATTATCATTAATGAGAATAAAAGGATAAAGCACCGAGGAAATATTCAGCCTTTTCCTGCATGTTATTGTATGTTGTCTATGTGCTGAACTTGTATCATATGTCCTATGTGCTGGCCTTAGCTCGTCTGTTACCTTACTCAGTACGTAGCGTACTGATCACCCGTTTCATGGGTGCTACTCATTCCTACAAGCAGAGAGCCCTTCTGACCTTGTGTAGGTAGGAGATCTTGTTTTCGATGCCTACGACACCTACGAGGCATCGGGTGGGGCTGAGTATTGAGTGTACCTTGGTTGGGGCCGAGAGTGAGCCGGCCGGACATCTTGTTATCCCGTTTTCGTTTGTCATGTTCTTAGTCGTATTTGTATTATGCTCGTATTTTGGAGTGGAACTCTTAAGTTGTATTCCTAACGATATTTTAACTACTGTTGGCGCCTTAACTTTCCTGGAAATTTTATGTTGACTATGCACTTATGCCTTGGTGGTTTTTACTTCACGATTTTCTTGATCTAGCCTTAGCACTTGGTATCGGGACGGTAGGAGTGAACCGGTCCGGTACTAAGTGTGGCGGTAATACCCCTAAATTCATGGTTTTAACTTGTATGCTTCCGCTAAACCTTTCAATTTAAACGAAATTTTTCAGTAGTAAATTTGGGGGTGTTACAATAATAGTGAAATATATAGGCAACTATTGTAAAACGTGAAGACAATAGTGGTAAAACATCAATTTAGTTTGTGGGAGATATAATAATATTTTGCATAATATTTTAATAAGTCAAAAATATAAAAATATAGGCCTATATCTATAGAGGAATTCTCATAAATAAGATGGTATGGAATCCAAATTAAAGATAATATAATTTATAAAATCTAAACAAAAAAGTTAGGCATATATACATTATTGACACCACACAATATTAATCATCTAACAAATGTTCTTTATTTACATAAATGTCATCGTATACCCCATGAGCAATATATATACATATATAGTTACACCATATAATAATTGGGAAAAGGAGACCGAGAAGAAGAAAGACATAATTTTTATTATTAGTAATTTAAACTAAATTAAGGAGATAAGAAAATATAATATTTATCTTTTTTTATAAAATTTAAAGTAAATTAAAAATATTAATTTTTGAAAATGGTAAAAAAATAATATTAATTTTGAATTAATATTAATAATAATATAAATTTTAAATATTAATATCAATATATAAATTTTCAATATTAATATCAACAATAATTTTAATTCCTAAATAACATAAAAAAATTAATTTTGAATCTAATATATTACAATTTGAATATTAAAAAGTAGTTTGAATAATTATTTTTTATTAATATTAAAAAATAAATTAAATATAAAATTTTAATTAAAAATAAAAAAATATTTAAAAAATAACAAAAAATAAGTATGTTAGATAAATTGGTGGGGGTATAGCTATATGTTGATAGAATTGTAGTATTATATAAAGGGTAAGATTATAGAAGTAAAAATAGACAATAGATGAAGTAAAAAATAATAGTTTTGTAATATTATTTAGTGTGTGTTTTTAGTACATTTTAGTGTCAAAGGTGGAGATTAAACTCGAAATTATTGATTATTACAACTAGTGTTCAATTGTATGATCCACAAATATTGCGTTATAGAATGTGATGATAGATGAGGGATGATAATAATGGCAAGGATATGCAATGTTGCATGGGTATAGGAATAGGGATAATAAGAAACAAAAAAGGATAATTTTTTGATTTATGAAGTACATTTTAAATAAATAGGGATGTGTAAATATAAATGAAAAAAATGCTTTTGGGATGGGATTAGTGGGTCAAATAGAGTTTTCATAGATCAATGTGGATAAGAATGGTCTCAAAACAAAGCAAAAGGAAAGAATGTGAAGGATCATATGGGAAAGAAGATTGTAAAAAATGATTACTCGTAAAAATCATTATTAGTTGTGATATTGAGAATCTCAAATAGAGATAATAAGATAAAATGGAGAATAGAGAGGGGATATCCTTCTTATATATTCTCATTGATATGAATGTGTTTTGTGCGTACATCTCTTATCCACTACCTCCTATTATATATAGTACCCCACGTTATAATGTATAAATGAGTTAAAGGAGATGAAGTGGTGAGTGAGATGAGGAGATGGGGGTTACAAGTGTTACAATTGGTGATCATAATAATGACACTAAACATATGACTTAATTCTATTAAAGTATATAAGATATACATCTACTATACGTAAATGATATATTCATAACACTTTCCCATAGATGTACATCTTTTTATATTTATAACATTCTCCCTTAATAATGTGTCTTTAAAATACTACATCATTAAAAACTTTGCTATGAAAATCCAATAGGAAAAAACCATGGCTAAGAAAAATAGTATAATTTTCTTCCCATTAACTTAGTATGTTTTCTTCATATATCATATTATGTATGAATATGTTTCAAGCACACATTGATAGTATGCACATTTGAAACTTCACCAGTAAAAATCCAACTAGGACAAAAACTTAACTTTTATAAAAGAGACATGTGCCGCCAAATTAATTTTTACACCTTATCTTTATGAATACCCACGCCTAATCATTTTATTTGAAACATTAAAATGTTGCACTTATTTTCCATGTAAATTATACTCATTAAGTGGATTCATTTGACTTTCATATGTCTATTCCAACTCATTCAATCATTTATCAAATAACATTTCATAGTGACCCGATAATAATTATCACTTTTAATTTATTATTAGTTGCATTTATTTGGGTAAAAACATTAACAATGTCTACCTTATACCACTTTACACTAATTTAAGGATAATTTATGGCTATTTCATTCACATGCATAATCTATTCTTAAATTATATCCATATCGACATATTGAACAATTGTAGCAATTTTCTACTCTTTTGCAATTAAAAATCCTCTTTTTAGGGTTCAACTTTTTAGACCTATATATCATACTTTTCTAGCGTATTTGTATCATATTTTTCATTAAATTATTTGAATTTACCACAAGGACCTTTATGTAAGCTAGAAATTCATTTAAGATGTATATGAATTTCATAATTTCTTAGTCATAATAAATGCAAGTTGTGGCTAAGCTACATCTAGTAAGCATAAGCATCATCAAGTATATTTTATTTACTTTTGATCTATATCTCATAGAAGACATCTTCTAAGTATTTGATTGATTTATAACCTCAATCTCCTTTCCTCCCCCCTAATAATGAGGAAACTAACATTCTAAACCCTTCTCTATGGCTTAATTTCATATATGTATGGGAATGCAAGCACATACAAGACATATAATTTTCTAAGATAAGATTCAGGTTCATCTCAATTAACCTAACTTATGGAATAATGTAATATTTGATTAGTACATACAAAAATATTTTCTTGCATATTAACACATCACATCTAGACATCACTAATAAAGTTCTACGAACCAAATGCGTAATCAACAATTCTACCAGGTCATTTTACTTCTAATGTGAAGCAATGGTATTGTATTATCCCAACTAGATGCTTATTCACTTTTATGTCAATGCAACGATATTAATTGCAAAATATAATATGTGAAATTACATCGATGCATCATTATGTAGCATGGAATATTTATTTGGTATACATGTATCTCCTTAAAATATACCAAGAGCATAGGAGATTTTGTATTTACTTACCTTATAATGGTCAAATTTTAAATTTGTTAAGAATAATATGTTATTCATTTGATATTACTAGTTAAAAGAATATTTGGGTCAATAAGTAGATGATTATGCAAGTTTCAATTATCCAACTTATCATTGTTGTACTACTGTGATCTCATTTCTCAGTCCACAAAGATAATATTTTATGATATACTAAATGCTGGTTGGTGACACATTTTGGGTTTTCACATACACTAAATGCAAACATTGTACATTTATCTTGGACTTACTTCAAGCCAATCTTGATAGTACAAATAGCATCAAATACTTATATATTATAGTAAGTTATATAGGAACTTAGCTACAATATCGTGAGAAATGTTTCTATCATATTATTCCTTCAAAAAACCCTTTCATAGGTTTATCATGCCACAAACACATGCACATTCTTGCCAATTATAAGCTAAGTCTTTATCTTCTCATGCTAAGTTACTTGTATTAAATGGAAAACTTCATGTTTCAACCATTAAACTAATAAATGAATGGGAAGCTTTAAGCTTTGAACATCAAATGCCTCTACCTACTAAACTTATAATATTAGGGGGAATGCAAATACTCTAGCCACTGTAGTGGTAGAGGAGACTTGACTATGGTATGTTCTAACCACTACTAATGGCAAAGTAGGTGTACAATCTCATAATTAAGTTATAATACACTGAAATTTTAGCTAAACATAAACCCTATGTGATTTACTTCATAACCTAATCCTAATCTCAGGAAATTAATTTTTCCACCTTTCCTTAACTCTATAACCCTAGAATTTTAACATAATCATGTTGGATAAACAAGTAAATTATTCTAATATCCTAATCTAAATTTTGTTAATCGTATCCTAAAAAAACCCAAACTTATTATTTCTCTCTTTTCCCTTTTCCCTCTTTTTATCTTCTTTCTGTTTTCTTCCTTCAGACAACCTTCTCCCATTTCTTTTTATTTTGCCCTTTCTTCTTGTATAAAACATTGTCCTTATATAATGCTGCTACACCCTCTATTATCCCCTACCACCAGCCAAGCCACACTCTACTTCCATCAACCCACCAACTCCTATCTTTTAAGATTATGGGTTGGGGTTGAATTTCTTTCGATCGATTTCTACATGTGTGCCTATATGTAGATATACCCCATATTAAATACCCCAACCACCACTCTCCTACCTTTTTTTTCGATCGACAACCATGACTGCACCATATCACCATCTTTCAACATCTCCAACCACACCACGCCACCACCCTTCAATTCCAACAATCGAACACCATCCCTCCTTGTTTTAGCATCTACCCTCGTCACACCCCCTATAGCAATAGTATCTTATGTTGTTGCTACCACCCTTGTCTTGGCATGAAATACCCTAAAATCCTAATTTAGGAAATTATGGCAAAATAAGGATTTATTAGGGAAATTAATTAAACAAATTATTTTGTTAAAATAAAGGGAAGTAATTAAGGTTGAATCAAGAGGAAAATAATAAATAATTTAATTAGGAAAAATTAGGGTGTTTTGCTAATTAAAATGGAATTAAAGAAAAACCTTTCAAATATCCTAAATAAATCTAAAAAGGGGAATTTAATTATTATTTTAAATATTGAAAAATACCAAAAATGTTTTAAATACCCCAACCCATCTATTTTTCCTTTTTTTTTCCTTTTTCCTTTTTCCCTTCTTTTTTTTCCTTCCTTTCTCTCCTTTGTTCTTTTCTTTTTCCTTTCCTTCCCCAATTTGGGTCAGCCTACCCCCGCGACCTAAACCTTCCTCCCTCTCTCCTTTCCTTCCACAAGGCCCGCCGTCCCTTCTTTTTCCCTCACCAACCGCCCAGTCTAGCTCTCCCTTTCTTTTTATTTCTTTCTTTCTTTTCCCTTGGGCAGACCTGTCCACCCCTTTCTTCTTTCTTCTTCCCCCGACCCTCCATCTTCCCCTTTTTCCAGTGCAAGCACGCGATCTCTGCAACATCATACGCCAGCTTGGCACTTCCCTATCTTCCCCATCTTTCCTTCTCCCTTCTCCACCCAATCACACACACACTCTCTCTCTCTACCCCCGAGCCTTTTTCTCCTTCCTTTCTCCTTTCCCGAGCTAATAGGAACTATAATTTTGTAGGCCTATATCGACCGTGTGTCGCCAGCGGGTGACTTGCCATGTTTGCCATCTTCTTCTTCTTTTCCCCCTCTATCGTTTTCCCTCATCAATGGCCTATAAATACCCTTCAACCACCCCTATTAGAGCTTTTTTCACTACCTAGAATTTCCTCCCTTTTGTTGCACTGCCACCTGTTCAGCCATCCACCCTTTTACCGCTGCCCAACACTACCGCCTGAACCACCTCCCAAAATGATCCCTGCACCACCCTCCACCAAGCTACACCACTCACCACCCTCAATTCTCCCTACACGAGCCACGTTGGCCATGCAAAATTAGTTATTTGACCAACCTCATCTCACCCATTGCCGCCCTTCGTGCTACCATCCGTTGTCATTCTCGTTGCAACCACAACTCCCTTTACCCCCCCCCCAAACCACTAAGCAAAACCTCCCCTACCTTCCTTTTCCCCTGCCTCCCTTTTCTTCTCCCTTCCTCCCTCTGCACCACCTTTGGCCACCACACTTGCCACTACCTATGTCGCCCCTTTGGTTGCGTCACCACCACCATTCCATCCCTCTCAACCTAGAGCATCCTACACCACCTCAATCACCCTCTCAATCCCCCTCTTCTATCCTAACCAATCACCTTCCCACCTCCTCTTCTTCCTCCGTCACTACCATGCGCTGCCGCTGGTGTCGCCTAGTCACCAGCATCCCTAGGTGGTACCCTAACCCCCCTCAATCTTTAAACCCTATTTATGCAAATATTATCCTTTTTATTTGTATTAACAAAATTATTATTATTATTATTATTATTATTATTATTATTATTATTATATTTACTATTTTTTTATTTTTATCATTATTATTATCATTTACAGCCTTAGAATATTAATTCTATTATTATTGTGAAGGGTAGAAACCCTATTTTTATTACTATTACAATTATCATTATTTTTATTATCAGTATCATCATCATCATCATCATTATTATTATTAATGCTAACTTTGGCATATTATCACTTTTATTGCTATTATAAATATTTGAACCCTATTATTATTATTTACCATTCAACTATTATTATTAGTAGTATTATTCTTAACACTTTTATTATTATTATTATTATTATTATTATTATTATTATTATTATTATTATTATTATTATTATTATTATTATTATTATTATTATCACCATCACTATTTTTATACTTGGTCATATTATCACTAAAGTTACCAATATTATGATTATTAGGACCCTGGCTTGTATTATTCTTAAGATTAGAACTATTATTAATATCACTATTATTATTATTATCATCATTATTATTACTTTTCCATTATTATTAATATTACCTATACCACCAATATTACTATCACTATTAGTATTATTATCATTAGTATCATTTTTGTCACTACTTTAGTATTACTAATAATTTTATTATTGTTAATAAGATTTGGGTTGTTATTAGTATTATCACTACAATTATTATTATCATTATTATTAGTAATATTAAGCTATTATCTTTATTAATATAAATATTACTATAAGTACTTTAACATGAATCTATGTACCTCCTAAGACCTATTTTTACTAGTAACAACATGGTTAGCTATCTTAAGAATAATAAACCTACTTTTACTTATAAAACTACCATTGATAATAGTAACCCTAATATTAGTCTATGATAAGGGTAAGGTAGGAAATAATAGTAATTTTGGTAAGAGGGAAATTAACCCTTAGTTTTTCCCTCTTATAGGTGAATCCAGTCAAAACCCTAAAGAGGAGTAGGAGCCTACTCCAAGACCGGTATAGCGTTAGGTAAGGATATAGCTAAGGCCCTCTATGTGTGTGTTATGTGTCTTTTATGCCATATGTTATGTCATGTTGTGTACCTTATGATTATTATGACTGTTTTATGCGTAGCACAGCTTGGAGTTGAGGTATACTTATGTGGCTTTCTTATGGCATGTGTATAATATATATATGTGTTGTGCTTATGATGTTGTATAATGTGACCCTCTAGGACATGCATGCTAACATATTTAATATATTGATGTAGGGTGAAAGGAAGAAGGGGGAAGGGGGGAAGTGAGCTAATAAAAGAGATGTAAGATTGGCCTAATTATCTCATGGTCCATAAGGGGACAGCAAAGGAGAATATGGATAAAATAAAAGAGTGGGGTGAACCTTGCATGGGAATTTCTAGAGTTTGCATGGGATGAAAGGCGTTGCATGGGGATTTCTAGGATTTGCATGGAATCAAAGGCGTTGCATAGGAGCTTCTAGGGTTTGCATGGAATGAAAGGAGTTGCATGGGAATTTCTAGGGTTTGCATGGAATGAAAGGAGTTGCAAGGGAATTTTTAAGGTTTGCATGAGATGGATGAAGTCTATATGGGGATGATCTTTATGTGAGAAAAGTTATCTTAGGGTGTAAGTAAGGTAAGGGAAGAGTTATTGGGATGATTGGAGTCCTTGGGGAAAATATAGTATGTGGGCTGGTATAAGGGTGCCTAGGAGACTTGGCTAGGTTTTGGGAGGAAAACCATAATTTGAGGTGGTTGTGAAATGTGTAGGGTGAGTATGGGTGTCATGGGAAAGAAAGGATGGCACGTGAGAAATGGAGAGGTGACATATGGGAAAGAAAGGTGCTAGCATTTGGAGTAGCCAATTAGGGTTTCCTGGTCGCATGTGTATTTGGGGAGTAAAGTGAAATGATTGGGATTGAATCTAAGTGAGATGATGTGTTAGGTGATAAAGGGACTTTGGTTAGGGGAGATAGAGGAAGGATGTGCCACGTAGGTCCAGTTAGGAGTTTAGGGGAAAACCCTAGGGGAAGATAGTGAGTGGACTTAGATAGCATAAGGTGGTGGGCCTTGACCCACACACTTAGGAGTTGGGCTTCTAGTGTGAGTAAGTGAAAAAAGAAAAAGATGTCGGGATGTGTTAGGAGGTACAAGAGTCCCAAGATATGGGACTGGCCCTCTTGGGAGAATAAGAGTAGACAGTTGGTGACATACATGTCTAGGGTGAAAACTTGTCGAATAAGACATAAATAAGATACTTGTAATACCCCATATTTTGAAATTCAATTTTACTAAGCTTAATTATTTTATTAGTGTAATTTGATGTAAACATTTAATTATTTTAATTATGATTCGTTTTATGGATGTATTGGCAATTTTGACTTCATATTTGAATTTAATTAATCATTATCATAATGGATCATTCTAGATAAATTCGTTTAAAATTATGATTGTATTATATTCATATGATTTTGATTTTTGGTTAAAAATATGCATTTCTGTTCTTTCTCATATTTTAATTTTAATATTTTAGATTCATTTTTTATTATAACTTCATCGTGCGATTACGACTTTATTTTGGGGTTATATTTCATTAGTGAAATGTGTTATTTAAATTATAAAGTTTTTATTTAAAATAGTCAAATTTATTTTAATGATTTTATCCATAGAAAATATTTTTGACTTTAAATTTTTTCGTTTCCAAGGTCGTTAAGTTCTTAAAAAAAATTAAATTAAAAAGATCTTTGGAGCTTATTTATGGATTTCTTTTCGAAATTAATTTTTTTTCCGTTTTACCCTTTTTTGGTTACAGAATACTTGTTTCTAAAATTATTTAAAATTTATTAGAATTTGACTTGAATATTTTTCTCAAATGCTTTTAAATAATTTTTCGAGGTCTTATAATGTATTTTTGTAAACAATATAAATTTGTATATTTGTTGGTAAATTCTTCTGCAAACATTTTCAAAATTCTTTTTATAGCTCTTATATCGATTTTAGGCCTTTGGATCTTTGCAAAATGATTTTTCATTAAATATATTTTAGATAAAAAATTTTAATAATATTTTTAGATGTTTAGTATTTATTTATATGTGTATTTGAAAAAAAAACAAAAAAACAACCCTAGTTCCCCAACCCCCATCCCTTTCTCCTTCTCTCTTCTTCTCCCACTTTTATTTTACCCTCTCCCCGACTTGCTCCTTGTTCTGCACCTAAAACCCTAGCTTGCCTCCTTCTCCCTGCTCCTCCAACTAATTGCCACCTCGACATTCATCACTAGTGTCACAGCAACAGCTGCAATAGTAGCCACAACAACATCCATGAATGCAGCAATAGCCGAATAACGAAGCAGCAATCAAGCGTAGGATCAGCAACCGCGTAGGTCGCGCCGCCATCCAGCTACAACGAGCTTCACTGGCTGCCAGAGAGCACCGATCGACCTCCGAAGAAGCTTCCCCAGTCTTCACCCGTCCCAATTTGTTAGTTTCGTTTGGTATAAATTTTCAAAAACCCTAACCCTTATTTTGATTAATTGAGTATGAATTAGCTTATGATAAGCTAAAATAATTGTTTGGTTATGTATATATATATGTTGTATGGTTGATTTAGAGTGGTTAATTGTAGTGTATTTAATTGATTTGTGAAAATCATATTTTTGGCTAGTTTATGCCTTAATTTATCGGATTTGTCCGATTAAGCTATTATGGGTAAATTGATTTTACAATATGTTGTAAAATGTATCTAATTTATGTCGGAACCATCAATTTGAGATATTTATGCAGAATTAATCGGAATTGACTTTCTAAGTCAAAATTCATGTGTGATGAAATTGGATTGCATAATTGAGTCGTTTCACTCAATTGATTTTTATAATATCGTTTGAAATGTATTTAATTTTATATCGGAAGTGTTTATTTGGAAAAATTATGTGCAATTGATCGGAATTGGATTTTTAGGTCAAAACTCTTGCGGGTATAAATTGGATTGTGTAATTGAGTTGCTTTATTTAATTTATTATTAATTTATATTAGAACATATTTATTATACGTCTGAACCTTCAATTTATATATTTTAGCAAGAATTGATTGAATTTGTGTTCTAGGCTTAAAAATCCTGATTATGCTAAATTGGGTATTTCTTTTATTAGTTTTGAGCAATTAATTATATGATATATGATAAAATATGTCTAATTGTAGTTCTAAACATTTAATTTAAATAAATTAATAGAATTCAACTAAATTATATTTTTGGGCCTAAAACCCTATATTTCAAGTAAAATTATGAAATTGGTCATTTGTATGGTTGTTTTCTTAAAATTGAATTTAGGGAAATAGTTGAAATGGTATTAATTGTATTCTAACACCTTCAATTGGAATTAATTGGTTTAAATTATCCGAATTTGTGTCTTGGGCTTTGAAACTCTAATTTCAGAAATTGATTGTCTTGAATTGGCTACTCGGAAGATTATTTCATTAAAATTGATTATCCAGATTTATTTAAAATTAGTTTAATGGTACTCTTAAGCTATCAATTTAAGATAATAAACGTTAATTAGTCGGTTCGTAGTTCACACATTAAAAACCCTGATTTTTAGAGATGATTTTATAAAATTGATTATGCTACACGTCTTTTATCTAATCGATTTCTGGCTTTGATTTTAAATCATTTGAATTATATTTTTATCCTATCGGTTTGGATTTGGTTATCTGTAAATAGTTGGTTTGTCTTTTAGGCTGTAAAACCTAACTAGTAAATAATTTTCGATAAAATAACTTATAATCTATTATTCTTTTCCCGACTTTCTAAATTTATTTGAAATGCCCTAAGTGATATATGTTTAACTCAATTTGATTAATATTTAATCTTAAATCTTAATAGAGATACACTTGCAAGTCTTAGGTTTGGACACGTTTTCTAATAAATATCATTTATATTCATTTGTGTTTATTTAATTATAATAATTGAATTATTAATTGATAAGATAGTTTCTAACTTAGTTTCTGATTTCTATCGACGATCTAAGAAAATTTTCTCATGGATTGTCGAGCTCTTGATAGCTCTCTCTCTTTCTCAATTTGCTTAGCTAGCTTCGGATTTAGGTAAGTCATTACTTACCTTTACTTATGAAGGAATCTAGATGTATGTCTACTTGAAGTAGAACGTGATGAACATACTTATTGATTATTTAATCATGTCAAGCGTATGCTGTGTTCTGTGTGGTAATTGTATATATGTATGCATTTATAGCCTCAATGCAAATGCGTGTTAGTATGATGCTTGAATATGGTATGTATTTGAGTATATGAAGGGTTGAGTATGAATTGAAATTGTATAATACCTTATGTTGTATCTTTATGTCATGGAATTATTTGGCCTCAATGCCACTTGAATTGGTTCGGCTTTAATGCCACTTGGGTTGGGTTGGCTTGGCTTTAATGCCGCTTGGCGTTAATGCCACTTAAAGTTGATATAATAATGGAAATTCATTGTGTTGATGAAAGTGAGCTAAGTGTAGTTATATGGGTCTGATTTATAATTGGTTAAATTCTTGAATAAGATACTAATCATTTAAAGTGAAAGATCATATGAGTTGGACTGAAGTGTTTATGGGTCCGTTTCACCAGACGATAATAGTGGCTCAGGTGTGTTGTCCTTAAGAGGTGATTTACACCATTCCACCGGTTAAGAATAGTGGCTTAGGAGCATTTTGTCCTAAGAGGTGTTTAGTCCACTCTACCGGATAATAATAATGGCTCAAGTGTCCTATCTTTGAGAGATGCTTCAGTCCATTCCACCGGATTAAGAATTGTGGGGCTCTATACTCAACGTCAAAGATAATATAAGTCTGAGATAAGTAACCAATGATTAAACATTAATCAATTATAGTGAAAGATTACGTGAGTCAGGACCGAAGTGTTGAATTCTGTTCCATTGGCTTAATAATAGTGGCCATACATGTTTTGCCCTAGGAGATGCTTCAGACCGTTCCACTAGTTAAAAAATAGTAGCCAGAAGCATTTTTCCCTAGGAGGTGTAGATTTTGTTCCACCAGCTTAACAATAGTGGCTAGGAGTGCTTTACCTTGGTAGGTGTTTCAGCCCATTCCACCAGATTAAGAATAGTGGGGTCCCTAAACTCATCATAAATAAATAAAATTAGATGTAATAATAGTTATTATTTGATTATTGGATTGGTGTTACTTAGCATGTAATCGTGATTTCTTGTACGCTTGTACCCCATGTAGCGTCATATCTAGTCATATGCTCATAAGCATGAATCTGTGACCCTATGTTTTATTATATGTAATACTTGTATAATTGAGCATGAGTTGTTGTATGAGTAGAATGTCGTATGTATTACATGTATAATTAAGCATGAATTATTGTATGAGTAGAATGGTGCATTTATCATATGTACAATTGAGCATTAGCATTGTAAGCTAGAGATTTCCATATCTTTTGTGTATCATGTTTCCTTCTATGAGTTAGGTAGTCTTGATTTACTCAGTACTGGACCCGTACTGATACTACTTTGGTTGAATGAGTCTTGTGATGATCCATGATGGTGGGGAGTAGACCTCTTGTGTAGGTTTAAGATCGGATATTATTTTTGGGTTGAAGGTTTGGTTTGAGATAGTAGGCAGTCCAGAGTTTAACCTATAAGGATTTGTCTTGTTTAATTGTATTTATTTTTACAAGTTTCAAGTGTTATATTAAAATTTTCAAGGGTGTTGTAATTGACTTTTAATTTCTTATACTCTAATAAGCTTTTAAAATCTAGGTTTATTTCACAGGTTCCATTGATTTATTCAGCGAGGATTTTATTTAGTGAAATTGTTCACTTTCTATCTGCCTATGGATATCTCCTTATGGAAGTTTATCCTTACGGCATAAACGCTGTTTGAATTTTTAATTGAAACGTTTTAGTCTTGCATCTAGCATGAGATAGATGGTGGACATTTATCTTGTGTTAGATGTGGCAGTAATATTTCAAAAATTCTATTTTAGCTTCCGCATTATTCTTTTAAACAAAATTTTTCAGGAGTGAATTTTGATGTTGTTACAATACTAACCATTTAAAGAGGAAGATTATTGAGCCAAGCCCAAACTAGTCTACCGATGAATAATAGTGGCCAGGAGCTGAGGTGCCTTGGAGACCAGTCCACCGACAATAGTAGTGGTTAGGAGCATTCTACCCTATATGTTTCCAGTCTACCTGCTATAATCACAAGGTATTTTGTGCTCAACAAACCAAACATAATAGTGATAAAATATGGAAAAGACACTAAGTATTTATAGTGAAACACCATGAAAGTCGAGGCTAGACTGGTCCACTGGCAAATAATAGTGGCTAAGAGCACTTTGCCTCGAAGATTGATCCACCGACAATAATAGTGGTTAGGAGTATTATGCCCTATATGTTTCCTGTCTACTGGCTAAAATTGTGGGGTTCCTGCACTCGCATGGATTGATCATAAGCATGGTGTGAAATGAGTATTGATTGGAGATTTAAAGAATAAGTTATCTGGACTATAGCTCGGCCTTTATTATCTGTATTGTTTGTGTGTTTTCTATATGATTATGCATGTGTTATATGCCCTTATGTGTTTCGCCTTAGTTTCATGGTTACCTTACTTAGTACGTAGCATATTAAGCACCTGTTTCATGGGTGTTGCTCATTCACACAAGTAGAAGGCCCTTTTGAATTGGTGCAGGTAGTGTCATCTTTGATGCTTATGAGGCATTGGGTGGGGCTGAGAGTTGAGCTTGGACTTGGCCTGGGGACCGATAGAGACTTGGCCAAATTTCTGTTTTCTATTCTTTTACCTTGTATCGGTTTATTTCGATTCAATTTTATTGTACTATACCTTTCGTCCCTTTAGGAACTTTAATTATGCACTCCTGGGTAGTAAACTCTTTTACGCATATTCTGATTTCAATATTTCGAACAATTCGGTTCTTTTATGAGATCGTGTTTTAAGTTTGACTTTTGATTATCGATGATTTTTCTTTAGCTTTGTGGTTAGTGCGAGAACGACCAAGGGCTGAGCTTGTACTGATCATGGCGGTAATATCATCGAAATTCACAATTTGTTTCCTTTACTTCCATTGTATCTTTTAAAATAAATAAAAAATTTCGATAGTGAATTTTGGGGGTGTCACATGGCACAACCCTGTCATTCTTCATCTTTGGTTGCACAAGTTTTTTCCGAATCACTTATTTGGTTTGTTTTTGTTTTTCTCCCTTCTTTCACCCTTCCACTTCCTTAACATTTCCTTAATTATGTCATTTAATCCTGATGGTTTTGTATTGTGCTTTCTTAGGTGACATTTAGGAGGTTTCGGAAGAGGCGGGACAGGATAAGCGTGTGTAGAGATTTGAGTCATTTTCTTGAGGATACTTATTGTAGTCTATGGCTTTTGTTTGATAAGTGTTATGCATGATTTTGTGTTATACCATGTTATTGTTATCATGTGATTTAAGGTATGATTGTTAATGCTATAAAATGTGGTTAATATTATAGGATATAAAATGAGTAAGAGAAGATTATTGTGATATCATTATTTTATGTGGAAAACCCTCGATGTGAAATATGGTTGTATCATGGGTTTATTAAGGTATGATGAGTGTGAAATAACTATAATAAAGTATAAGGAGATAAAAGGAGGATTTGGAAATAATGTTACCATATATATAAGATTTTGCATGAAAAAGGGTTTTATTATCAGTAAGGGCATCTTGGTTAATATGGGTTTAATATAGGATTCATGGTTTCTAAGGTATTATATAATCTAAAATATGGTAAGGAATTGATATGAAGTGTTTAGAGTAGTCTTGAATGACCTAAGTTTAATAAACTATGGGAATGGTTTGATTTAGGAATCATAATCCTAAAACGAGGATGCTATTGTCACATGTGTAAAATAGTAGAATCAGACCAAAAAAATCCGATATGTCATTAAAATTAATGTTTTAGAAATGTATATTGAATCTGGTGACTAGTTGAGCCTTATAGGAATATTTATGATGGATTTGTGATATTAAGGTTTATAAGTCCCATAAATAGTAACTTTTAATATAGGGTTATTGTTGCATGTGCAAGACCTTATATTTAGACCTTGAAATTCAATTATGTTGATAATAATAGTGTTTGAGGAACAAGTACTATGTTTAGTGGTTAAGAGAGTAAAGGAAGAAAAGTTATGATAAAAGTGTGAAATTAGAGTTTAGGGGAAATATAAAGGTCTTAATGCTCGAGAATGACATTTTATGATCTAGTGATGTGCCTCACCTACTTGAACATGTTTTTTACTTATCAAATTATTCATGAATAATACATTAACCATTTGAGTTCAAATATCACGTAAGTTGGGCAAAGGTGTTTATAGCTTCGTTCCATCAAACGATAATAATGGCTTAGGTGTGTTGTCCCTAAGAGATGTTTTAGACCATTTCATTGATTTAAGAATAGTGGCTTAGGAACATTTTGTCATGAGAGGTGTTAGTTTCGCTCCACCAGACGATAATAGTGGCTTAGGTATATTAGTCCTAAGAGGTGCTTCTGTCTATTCTTCCAAATTAAGAATAGTAAGGCTTTATACTCATCGTGAATAAGAATATTATTTGAGATAAGAAAACTAATGGATAAGATAATAATGACTTAAAGCGGAAGAGTACGTGAGTCGGGACCAAGGTTTTGGATCCGTTCCACTAGACGATAATAGTGACTCAAGTGTATTATTCTTAAGAGGTGATTCAGATCATTCTATAGATGTAAGAATAATGGCTAAGGAGCATTTTTTTCCTAAGAGATGTTGGGTCCATTACACTAGACGGTAATAATGGCTTATGTATGTTGTCCCTGAGAAGTGCTTTAGACAATTCCATTGATTTAAGAATAGTAAAATTCCTAAATTCAACGTAAATAAAAGAATAAAAATGGGTATATCTAATAAGAGGCTTGCATCATAGCTTACCTTGTGATAATTTATGTGTTTTCTTGAGTAATTATTCTCTACTATAAATTTATGTATTTAACTATATCCCTAATTTAATAGTATTATCACCTTACTCAGTATGTAGTGTACTGACCATCATTTTTTATGGGTGCTGCTCCTTTCCATGAGCAAATGACCGTGATGCTACTATGCATGTCTTTGATGACTAGTTAGATTGATTTTGCTGCATATGATGTGTTGTATGGGGAGGAGTGATTTTTTCCATATTTGGATGAAGAGTCATGTTATTAAAATGATGCTTTTTTTATCCAGATACCTTTTAGACTCTTCGATCCATGGTATCCCTTTTGTTGTATTTTATTATTGTATCCCATAGTTAATCTCTAAACTCATATTTATGTTTATAAAGCTTTTCTCATTTCTATTTACTTTGCTTTACTTTTAACGGTTTCAACCTTGTGGTTGATGTGATGATGAAATGGTAAACTAGGCTTACATCAATTACGGTGGTAATGCTTGGTATTTGGTTATAAGCTTCTATTGTACAATAGAATTTCTCGGTAACAAATTTTGGGGTACATAAGTGGCTTGCAAATTCTGTAGAAAGCCATCATCAATACTTTGTGATTAGAACAAATATTTTAATTATTGCAAAAGTTAAAACAACAAAAACTAAATTATAGGAATTAACATTACATAAATAGAAAGTGAAAAAATAAAATTAGTGTTTATGTCTATAGACCACAAAATAGATCGATCTTCTAGATTAAAATACAAATCTTCTTAATTAGTATTACGTAAGTCTTGAAATACTTTCAACTATTTTATCTCCTCGATCAAATTGCACATCAGGTATTCATCACCTTTTAATCATTAAATCTTCAAAATCAAACTATGCATATGGTCTTTAGAACTACTAAATCATTGGGTGAAGTTTGTAATGGCCTTCTATTAGCTTTAGGTAGATGATTTTTTGCACTACATTCTTCAATAAACTTTAAGTGATTAGATATGTATGTAGTAATGGGGGATGAGTTCACCAATCCATCACTTTCATATATACGGTGATGGGTGATGGGACTGTCAATCCATCACATTTAAATTTATGTACATTTTTTCAACTTTACCACTTTAGGTGACTTTCCATCATCTTCTAGTGATGGAGATCTATAAATAGGGATAGGTAATGTGGTTACCAATCCATCGCTTTTGATATTTGAATTGATCTTATTAGATTCTAATTTGAGTTTACTAAACAGGAGACTTTTGACCTTCTATTGTTATTTAACTCTACTATTTATCTCATAATTGGAAGTGAGGTTATCGGTCAAGATAGATATAATAAAATAAAATGCATATTTAAAATATACACAATTAGATTTGATAAAAATACCAATTAACATAAGAATAAAGCAATCAATGGAATCAACTAAATGTAAATTAAGTGGACGGTCATAAGTCTTAATTAACTATATTAAATGTGGCCTTTTATAACCATTTTAAGTTACTTTTTCTCATGAATTCATTCCATCTCAACCACTTTTCATTTCACAAATT
Organism: Tamarix chinensis; assembly: GCA_030549775.1. Taxonomy (NCBI): domain Eukaryota; kingdom Viridiplantae; phylum Streptophyta; class Magnoliopsida; order Caryophyllales; family Tamaricaceae; genus Tamarix; species Tamarix chinensis. The sequence goes on along the minus strand of CM060176.1, from coordinate 60,290,431 downwards.
TATTGCATTATTAAACTGAATCAATTAATAAACTACAGCTAACTCAATATCATCAAACACAAGAAAAGCAAATGTTCCGAGGTTTAACATTAACTAATGATGGAATCTAAAGAAGTTGGTTGAATCAAGGAGGTTGTATATTGATTCAAGTATTTTTTTTGGGAATAAAATGATAATCTTATACAGAATGATAACAAGCATGCATTATAAAGATAATAAGTATGCGGGAATTAAGCATCAAACCAACAAATAATGCATATATGACAAAATAATGATAAACAATGCCATCATGTTTTCTACCAAATAATATATTAGATTAATCATATATGTGTGGGCACCGTTAGTAATAACAAGATCACGTGCATGCTACAGTAATATATATGTAATAGTTTGGATGTAATTATCAACATAAAGAAAATATATGATTAATAATGAGAATAATCGATCAGAAATTAATCTTGAATATTTAATAGAGAGAGATGAGATAAATTTGATTACAAAATAAGATTGCTCTTTGAAAGATTATGCTACCATATAAGGGGAAAAAGTAAATTAGAGGCTAATTATACTAATAATTTGTTGTAATATTTAGAAACTAAATAGAGATAGTAAGAAAATATAAAGAACTCAGATGAAGTCTTTTTTATTTTTATTGATACAAATGTGTTGTGTGTCTACATCTCTTATTCACTATCTCTTAGTATATGTAATATTCAACGCCATAATATATAAGAGAGTTAAGGAAGATGAAGTGGTGAAGAAGACGAGATAATGAGGGTTATAAATATTACAAGTGATTATTATAATAACAAAATTAAACATAGGACTTAATGATGTAAAAATATTTGAGATTTAGTATATATAAATGAAATAATTACAACACTACTGTGCATTCTGAATTAGTTTTTGCCTGCTGTGCAATAGACTATTTTCGCCTTTCAAATAATCTACTGTGGTCAAAATCTCTTCCTCGACAGGTGCCTCTGTGCTACGCACTAGCAGCATCTACTATACTAATCTCTTTTTTCCCCTCCTCTATAATCTCCTCTCAGTCGTGCTACGTCAAGCGATATTCGAGGTGCCCAACTTGGCACCGGTCCCTGTCAACTACTTTGCCCTCCCAAATTTGGTGAATTTGATGAAGAACTGCGGTAATAATGGGTAAGAATTCATCTTGCTCGGTGTTACTCCTATTTTGCTTCACATCTACTAATGCTTGCTGAATGTTCAGCAGTCGATCGAAACTGCTTTGCTATTTCCATATATTGAGTATGGTTGTTTCAAGGGTTCAGTTTGAATTTAATCTTCAAATTTTGTAGGATATTGGATGTAATAGAAGAATAAAAGGAAGGGGGAGGAGGGAAAGTATGCCAATTGAATGTATAATGTCTCGAAGTTAATGAAAACCGCGGAGGAGGTAGGCTTATAGATGAATTGTGCAGTTCGCCCTGGGCGCAGGGTTATTCGAGCCCTCCTTGTTTCATATCGAAGGGGGCGGACATTTTGTGACTTTAGTGTCCACGGAGATGGTGGTGGTGATGAGTATTTGCCTGTTGAAGAGTTGATAAAAGAATATCCGGATGGGCATTTTGGTTCAGCTTCAAATGGATCAAGAGATGCAGATGAATGCCAGTTTGAGGGAGATTCCTCGAGTAGGCGGAAGTTTCGAGAATGTAGCTGGAGAGACGCTGATAAGGTTTTTGAGATTTTAAAGAAAGACGGTCCAGGGTTTAATGTGAAATCTGCTTTGGATGAGTTGAATATAAGGGTTTCGGGTCTTCTTGTTAGAGAAGTCCTCTTGATGATTTTGAGGAATGTGAACGATGCAAATAAAGCCTGGTCTGCCAAATTGGGCTACAAATTTTTTGTTTGGTCTGGCTTGCAGGGTAAATACACGCATACAGTTAATTCTTATCATTTGCTGATGGAGATTTTTGCTGAGGGTGAAGAGTTTAGAGCAATGTGGAGATTAGTTGATGAAATGACAGAAAAAGGGTTCCCAACTACTGCAAGGACTTTTAATATATTGATATGTACTTGTTGTGAGGTGGGCTTGGCAAGAAAAGTGGTAGAGAGGTTCATCAAGTCAAAAACATTTAATTTTAGGCCTTTCAAGAATTCTTGTAATGCTATCTTGCATTCCCTTCTTAGTGTAAAACAGTATAACTTGATTGAGTGGGCCTATCAGCAAATGCTGGCTGACAAACATTCTCCCGATATTCTAACCTATAACATACTCTTGTGTACCAAATATAGGCTTGGGAAGTTGGACCAGTTCCACAGGTTGATTGATGAAATGGGTAAGGAGGGGTTTTCTCCGGATATTCATACATATAATATCCTTCTTCATGTTCTTGGCAAAGGGGATAAACCACTAGCAGCACTCAATCTTTTGAACCACATGAAAGAAGTGGGGCCCTATCCAAGTGTCATTCACTTCACTACCCTGATGGATGGTCTGAGTAGAGCTGGAAATTTGACTGCCTGCCAATACTTTTTTGACGAGATGGTTAAGAGTGGATGTAAGCCTGATGTGGTGTGTTACACCGTTCTCATTACTGGCTATGCTGTTGCAGGGGAACTTGAGAAGGCTCAGCAATTGTTTGATGAAATGATTTCTCTGGGACATCTGCCCAACGCATTCACTTACAATTCCATGATTCGTGGCCTCTGTGCAGCAGGGAAATTTGAGGATGCACATTCGATGTTGATGGATATGGAATACAGAGGTTGTGATCCAAACTTTCTTGTGTATAATTCACTAGTTTCTAATCTGCGAAATGCTGGAAAGTTTTCGGAAGCTCATGAAGTAATGAGAACTATGGTGGAGAAAGGGCTTTCTGTTCATATGCTCACACGTTTTAAAAGAAACAGAAGAAGCTGAATTGAGAAGCTTGGGTGAAGTGCCAATTGACCATAGTACTTCGTTCCAGAAATATGTATGAGTTCTTTGTGCTTCAGACACTGGTGCCTCCTCTACTGCTTGCTTCGGATTTGATTTGTTTGATATGCAAATGGTACAAAAACCCAATCATTTATGACTTTCTCTGTATTACATCCTTTCTGCTGCTTCCATGAAAATATGGTTCACATATATTCACTGCCTGGTTAGATGTAAAAATATAACCCGTTTAGAGAAGTTGCTACATAGTTTGTATTAAGTATTTACATCACATATTTCTGGGTATAGTTGACCATTGAAGACAGCTTCAAGTCATTGTTAGAAATTGATGGAATAAATATTATGATTGGCAAAAAAAATTGTCTTTTTTAAGTTATTAAGAATGTTTTTCAACTGTCCTTACTAACTAGGGTGCAATTCAGAAACTGTAGATAGTTTGATACTTGTGGTTGACTTCCATGTTCTTCTATTTTACCATACTCCCCGCTTTTGCTTATTGACACTTTTATGCAACCTTTCTCCTAATAGAGGAAAAGGTGTAAGGACTTTATGACTTGCAATGGATTTTGCTGTCATAAGCTTTGTGAGAAGTCCACAATCACTATTTTAAACTGACTTCCTGGTCTAGATTTCCTGATACTCTGGCATTTTGATTGTTTTGTAGCAATTATAGATGGTGAGGGTATCTTGGTGTCTAGCTCTTCTTCTAATTGATCTTTCTGCTTTCAACTCTTCCCTTAAACTTATTTGGTACTGGTCAGCACTTGGCACTGACTGTAATTTATTTGTTATTGTATATGTTTGATTTCGTGGCTTGTGTGGAGCAATATGTTGGTGTGGATTCTGTGATTTTCTGCAAATAGTTTGGTGACGTATTTCAGTATCAAGCACTGTGAATCAATGAGATTTTCATAGCTGGATATGAATAAATGTTCTGTTAGGCAAATGCTGATAGAGACTCATATTAGAGGGAAGTCTATGATTTAGAACGTGTTATGTGAAGGATTATTATGTTCACCTGAGATTTATTTCAGATGTGACCCAAATAAGGGCATGGAGTGAAATTCAGGGGTTATGTTTGATCAGGGGATTGAATTGATTCTGAATTATGACACTAAAATGGTAAATTTTGGAGAGCTATATGGATGGTGGATAAAATTGATGGTTATTTTCCAACAATTATCAGTGTCGCTCAATCAAAAAGATTGGCTCCTTGAATGAAGATGAAAATTACCAATGCAAGGAGGAAAAAATGGCTTCTCAATTTAATAAGAGATGGTAAACTGAGAAGGGAACTAGAAGAACAAGTGTTTGGAGCTTGGTGATATGCTAGAAGCTACGTGCACATGTTGGCTCTGCCAGAGGCTGATATTATGGCGGTTGACTTGTTCTTGATGCTTTCTAGTATGTGTTTGACATGTCATAATTTAGCTTTTAGCTTATACTTGGTTGATAAACACTTCAAAGATTGCTTGGCCTAGCTATGATTGTAAGCTGACTTTTGACAAGCTAAAAAGAAAAATATATATATTTACTAGAAGCTAGCTTCTCATGATTTTATTTTTTTTTCCTTTTTAAAGCCGATGATAAATTTTAGTTCATTCTTCCATGGATATAGACATGCCCTAATGTCATATATGATATCATGGATTTGATAAAATTTGACCATTAATATTTGATAAAAATTATTAGAAATAGTATTATGGAAGTATTTTTCAATACAAATATAACAATTATGTATTTAAAATATAATGTATTATAATTTGAAAGAAATTAATTTGTCAAAATTTTTCTTTGAAATATATGATGTTATATATTCTTTTACATAGGGAGTAATACTTTTCATGAAGTTGAACAACTAGTTTTGCCAAGCACCCTTAAGAAGATAAGGTAACTTGTGAGCTTTAAACTTTCAGGTAAAAACCAGCTTTTCAGCCACATGCTAGATTGTGTCAGATAGAGCCTAAGAGCTACCTGACTAGGGCAGAGGGAACTGACTCAGAAGGTGGGAGCAAAATGAAATCAATTGTGTGCATGTGCTTGATGTTACTTTTTCCGTTTGATGTCTCTCTATTCTGCAAAGCTTATATATTAGTTCATGTCATCTCTCTGTGTCTGTCAATTAACATACTTCTATCAGACCACAAGTATCCCATAGATTCAAGTCATCACAGCTGTCTATTTATTGTGCCCTTTGAAAATAATGCTCCTCCTGTATGTGTTCATGCAATTTCATTTTATTTTTGAGAAAATGTCTCTGTCTGTATCCTGGATAAGGTATTAGATTGTTGGAAAATACGTTGGTCCGGGATTCTGCAGTGATCTTTGGTGCTTGACCACTGTGCATTTTGTCTTTGCTTTCTCTTCACAGTGAGATTGTGTGAGAAGAATGTATATCAGAATGTTATTATGTCTTGGATTATCAGCATTGGTTGATGTAATTTCCTGTATCAGTATGTGCAACACATTATTTCTTTCTTGGAACTCTGGATTGTAAACTGGAATAAAATAAGCAAATTGGATGTACAAGGGCCCTTTCTTATTGTTGTATATGAAGTGATAGATAACTTCTTCCTTTTTAAAATGTTTTGAGTTTTTTGCTCCTTGATTTATATAAATTTTTTGTCCAATTTCATGAGTCCTACAATACATCTCTAGTTGCTCCTGGGCATGCATAGTATTTTGAATGTGCAATTGTGATGAAGAGTGCTGTAAGGATTCATGAGCGATCTGCCCTACGGCCTACATTTTCCTTTACTGGGGATGCCAATGTTAAAATCTGCATGCCTAGTTTCATCTCTCTGTTTCTTCAACCTCATGAGTTTATGTTAACTACGGATGAACCATTTTTTGCAGCTCTTACCTTGCAAGGATCTCTGCTTATTAGAATTGTGGATCAGTTGTATTTTTCATTCAACCAATTGATCCATCATGTTGTGCCAGATCCTCCAGTATTACCATCACTGCAGACTTGTCAAGGTATACTGCAGTGAGCCTCAACCTGCAATGATATTTTATTTTTCTAATTTATAGGTGTACACTAGATCTAAGCTGCCAACCCGTTTACTACATTGGTTTGCGAATAATTGCATCCCCTCTTCTGATTTTGGAGGACATTAAATAATTTACAATGTCCATTATACATAGGATTGTATTATAATGTATTCGATACAATACAAACATTGTTGTTGTCTTGTTGGTTTTTGTGCAATTGAGTTCTCATTTCACCAGCCGCTGAAACCGTGATTGTTAACTAACTGGTTTTTTCTTACAGTAATTGACCAAGCAGATGAAAGTACCTTGTGGAATGCCGTGCCATGCTTGCTTCCAAAGTTTTGATTTTCCTTTGCGTTGGTCTCTATAAAGATACATGTAGCGGGTTTTTTCGTGTACTCTGTGTTGTAGACCAAATTCATGGATTTACGGTGATGCTTGAAGAACTGCAGTGGGTAGCTTAATTTGACTGGCTTGCTGGGAAGCTCTCAGGGATATGATGTGTATAAGATCATAGGATATGTAAATGAGTAAAGACCTAAAATTATACTAGTCTTGATCACCACGTAAAGCATATGTAATTTTTTGGAATAATGTATCAAACAACATTGAGTTTAGATCTAATATTCAATATAATTCTAAATATTTGGGCAAACACCATATATTACAGTGTTATGACCTCAGATCTAAAACTTCAGAATTATGCGATGCACCCTTAAAATAGGTGGAATGTGTATACTCAAAGGTTTTCATCATCATCTTCTTTTTTAAAAAAAAAAAAGAAATAAGAAATAAGGTGATATTGTATATTAAATCTAAATTTAAGGATGTGCACTATATTTTTCCTTCTTTTTTTTTTTTCTTGATCTACACAAAGCAGCCTTGTGGAAAAAGTTAGGTACATTTACAGTAATTTCCTCATTCTCAAATAACATCTTGCTCCTTAATGGTAAGATTATTTTTATAAAAAAAATTCGGACACTAAAAAAAACCAAGAAATGAATAAGATTGAATGATTTGGAATATATTAGATAATTAAAAATAGTTTAGAAGTCTTACAGAATTTAAATTCATAAGAAGTATTAAAATCATGAAACAAAATATGTTAAAAACACTATGAGAGTTGTGAATCATTTCAAGGACATAATAAAGTTTGATTTAAATTAATTTTCATAATCATAATATTAAATACAGTTTTTTTTTAAAAAAAAGTAGGGCATTACAACCCCCAACACAAAAAGACTTTAGAAGAACTTCAACTTTGGGAGATGAAGGATGTTCTTTGAATATAGTTGGGTTCTTTAGGGTGAATCATTCATACCTTTTCTCTTTCTTTTGTTTTTCCACCTTAATAGTAAGATTATAAAGATCATGTAAGGTATAGTAAGGTTGAAGTTCAACCTTCCTTCCAATATCAAGTCTAAGACATCCAAAGTATAGATATGGTATGTTTAATTACTTTATTCAATTCCAACCTCATCATGAGTGTTTCAAACTCCCACCACAACTTTGCAAACTCATATGATATTGTTTGGGAGTGGTCATCTTGTAAGTTCTTAATTGTATGATGGTGGCAATATCCATTCTTTCATGAGAATTTTTGTTTTCTTTCAAGACTTCACCCTAAGTTTCTCCTTCTTTCTTCTTTGATAGCAATACATTTTCTACTAAAGAGAAGCATAATGTCCAGTGTATGTTAGTTGTCATGACACTTATGATTTTGATGATCCCACTACTTGCTTTTTTTTGTTATTAATAATCATTTTATTAATACCAAAATGCATTGTGATGTGTACAAGCTTTGTAACTAGATTACTACTATACTATAGTACAATCATTTTTCCTTTATTTTTACTTCTTTATCCATAATTATATGAGGTGATGAGGTGTGTATTTTGTTATGATATGAGTTCTAATATCTGTATATATTCCATGAATCTATAGTGCTTATTCAGGTATTAAATCTTTTTATAGCCCATTCTATATTATGATAACATCTATTGGAACTCCTTTTCATTTTATAATAAGCTTTATATGTGGTAATTTAAGAAGACTTAATTAGAACCTAGACTCTTACGGTGACTCCAAGTACTCTTTGGTTAGTGGAGAGTTACCTAACCTTATATTAAATTTTTTCATCACTTCTTATCTTTCACTATAGGGAGGGGGAGTAGGGCCTAAGGTGTATTGCATTAAGTGCTTAACATTATACCCTTAAAAGTATGATTGTTGTTAGAAGTGTACACAATTCAGTTTTGTGCGGCTTTAGCCTCAAATCAAATGAAACCATAATTTTGTAGTTTAAAAAAGTTTCAAACTAAACCAAATCATTTTTGAAATACCATAAAATAAACTAAACCATAGTTATATGATGTGGTTCAGTTTGGTGTGATTTGCATTTCATGAGCTTTAAAAAACAATTCTGGTTTTAAAAATGAAAATTAGCATTCTTGAAATTGAAAATCAAGTATATAATAAGATTTTACAAATTACAACTACTTGAAAGTAAAAATGATAGCACCACAATCATGATCAGCATTAAATTATTTCATAACACTTAGAGGGGTAAAAGTAAAGAAAAAATTATGATGTGTATGTATCACATAAAGAAAAGTAAGAAAATTAGACCTATAAATTTTAATTTTCCAATTGAAGTTATAAATTGTTATCTAAAAAAAATAATTTTTTATTAAAATGTATTGATATGTAGTTTACAGTTTATAAGCCATTATTTAATTTTTAAAATTTTAACTAATATCTTTTTTATGAATTATAAATCAAACCATAATTTTTTAAATCGTAAACCAACTAAACTATAAAATACAGTTTAGTTTTGTTTGTTTTACTATTTAGATCATATTATGAACACCTTTAATTATCATATTGGTATGTGTTACTCATGATAAGGTCTGTGCGTGTTATGCTTACCCAAAAGAGGGAAAAAGAAGGAAAAAAGTGCAAACAAATCAAGCAATAACTAGTAAGAAGAATTTGATCCATTTGTAATTAGATGATGAGAAATTATAGGGAATCAAGTGAAATAAAGCTTATTAGACCAAGTATTGCTTGATGTCTATGAGTGGACAAACTTGAACTATGCACTAGAATACTAGAAAATGAATTCTAATAGGGTAAGATATGAATGATGAGATTTATGATGCAACTTTAGACATATATGCATGTCGTTGCATATTCTAACTTTGAGAACTCTTTCTTTGTTATTCCTTATGCTTCCTTGGAATTATCTTTATATTCTCTTAGTTTTCTTGAGGAATATCAAGATTTTAAGCATGGGTTAAAGACAAATGGATAAAAAGTGTAATATTTGGATGATTGCCACTCTAGATTTTTTCTTGTTTTCATGGATTTTTCATGTATGTTGGTTAGGTTTTATAATAGGTTTGTGGATACTACATATGTTTTTTTTTTTGTTTTTTTTAGGTATACTCTTTGGATGCAAAAGAGGTTGAAATAGATCAAAAGTTGGTTTGAGCCTTATATCAAGTTGTGATAGGTAGCATACCCTTGGATCATACCCATGTTCAATTTGGAGTGAAGTGGAATTGGTTGTAGTAGAAAAAGCATGGGAACATGGTATGGGAACACATTCATGTTCATACACAATAAACATGGGCCATAGAAAAAAAATGCAACACACCCATAGAGCACATAACTATGGTCTAGAGCCATGGATAAAAATTAACATGGAACACACCTATAGAGCATGATTGTGTTGCATGTGACTCCACTGGTTCACTTCATGTTGAATCACATGTGTTGGCTAGTTCCTCTTCGAAAAGATAAAATAAATAAATACTTGAGATGTGTTATTCCATTCCCCTAAAGTGTCTTGCATTTATTAGTGGGTACTATAAACCTCTCATTGGAACACTCCTACACGGACATTTGATTTTGGCACTAGGCTTCAACCTTCCTTCTCCATCTTCTACTATCAATCCTTACAATTTTTTTTTACAAACCTGTACCACATATGAAGTCTAGTCAAAACATTAAAAAAAAAGTCAATATAAGGTTTTAACAACTTAGTTAACCCAAATAGTACATAAAATGACTAAAGCAACCCTAAGGTTACTAATCACATTTTAAGGTCATAACAAAGTATATTAGGCTAATTGTGATGGAGGGTTCATATTAATCAATTGTTTACTTTGATAAATATATTAAATATTGATATTAGGTCCTAAATTTTCCAAATTTAGTGAGAGTATCAACTACACATATTATCCCAATTGAATCGTTTACGCATAGAAACCCTAATTCCACTCATCCAACACCACCTAAATGACACACTCTCCTTAATCAACTTATTTTTATTCACATATTCAACCCAAATTTCTAGCATTAAAGTGGAAATACTAGAACACCCTTATATACTCTTAAATGTCTTAAAACTTCTAAAAATCATAACTTACTTTAAACAACTACAAACCTTATCATACAATAGATATCAAACTTTAAATAAAAATCACAATTAATTCAATGGTGCACTAAGAGTTTCTAGGAGAAAGACCAAAATGCCTCTAACCAAAATTAAGCCCTAAAAATTATAAATTCATTTTAATTCCTTTCTAACTCAAATTCATATTAAGGTTGTATATAGTAATACAACATTATATCATACTTAAAAAAATTTAAACAACATAAACTTACATGAAATATAAAATGGTTGAAATATTCCATAAGGCTAAACATAATATTATCCATCCAAACTTCATAATAAACTCACAAACACTTATATACTTGCTAACCCACACACACACACACACACATCCATCCACATGCTTAGGAAAAATCAATACTTAACATAGCATGACATAATTTCATGGTCAAAACATTATTTATTAATACTAAAAGGTCAAGGTGTGGTAGCTACTAGAAGTAAAAAAATAAAAATAAAAATGGCTTTGCTGCAGTTGTGCAGCTGGCTAAGAAGCAAAAATTAGGGTAAAAAGAAGGGTGAATGGGCTTGAATTTAGGTATGAAAATGGTAGGGAGTTGTAGTATGTCGTGAAAGATTTACAACAAAAAACAATTTAGAGAAAAACCAAAGAGAGAACAAGGTGATGGACATTGAGGAAAAAAAAAGAAGCTTTGTTTTACTACTAAAATTTTATGATTTTATATAAAGTTGAAACAAGATACATAATTTGAAAAAAATGGAGTGAGATCTAATTAATAGGAGCGTGGAGTAAGTTTTTAGGTTAAACTTTCCCTCACTTGAGTGATAAGACTAGGGGTGTAAGAGATAGATTAAGTTATAGTTAAATATGATAGAGAACTGTAATAAAATCATAATTATGGGACTTTGGTGGACTTTTTGATGGGATGAAAGGTAACTAAGTGAGATTCTAATTTAATTTAATTAGAAGGCTAGTTAAGATTAAAATAATGGTAAGAGGACATGTTATAATTTATTTTTATTATATAAATTGTAAAAAAGTCTAATAATGAGTACTTATTGAAATAAAATATCAATTGAATTAAAAAAATGAAAAATTATGAAAGGGTGTGGAATAATTTTAGAAACTCAAATATATATATATATTAAAAAAAACAAGTTAGATATTGGGGTTTGTTTGAAGTTAAAGAGATGAAAATTGAGTAAAAACAAATAAGTCATGGAAATACATTTTTGCGGAAATTCACAAAATGAATAATAGATAAATAAAAATTATTCGTCTTAAAATTTGTTTGATGATTAATGTATTAAAAATGGAAAATGACTAAAATCATCTAATTACATAAACAAATTTTTTATTGATTTAATGATTTAGAAGGAATAGAATTAATATGAATGAATGGAAAGGATGGATGAACTCAAAAACATTTTTAGATCATTTTGCCATTTTTGAAATGGTTTATAAGAGTGAAAATACAAAAATAAGAAGAATTACAACAAAATGCATGTTCGTCAAACAAAAAAATGATAGATAAATAGTTTAAATTAACATGAAAGGAATAAAATTGGAAAATAGATTTTTATAGAAATATGTTATGAGCCTAATCATGTACAATAATTAGGGTTTGATTAAATAGAGTAATCCACTTAGTTTGATTGTGCGTCCTTGCATGAAAGCCTAACTATGTCCCCTTGTGTAATTTATCACTCTAAACTAGCAATGCACAACAATTCACTAGGATTCCTCCTTTAGCCTCAAAGCTTAGCCACTCCCTTTGTCCCGCTATTGCCATTTGCCATCACTTGACTCATTCGTCCTTAGGAAGAATGCACCAATCATCGGTTGTTTGTCTCCATTTTTACTTTCCTCCTCAATTTATATTTTTATTCTCCTTTAAATATAATACAAAAAACCATTCTTGCAAATATCATTTAAAGCTAGAACATTTTATCAACTCAATTATCCTAGTATAATAAAGAGAAGGGGTAGGCTAACTTTGATCTTTATTAAGTGTCAAAACCTTTGTAAGATAAGAAATAAGTTCAATTCAATATATTTCATATCCTTCTTAACCCTTAGAATGAAGATGGTGGGATCACGTGAGTCCAATAAACACTCAACATCCATCAATTTAGGTTCCATTATCATATTTTCCAACCATCTTCTCAAGCCCTAATTTTTCCAAAGTTCATCTAATTTTCCATGTTTTTGTTAATTGAGCTTAATTGTTAAACTATGTAGTCTATGTTGAATGTTTGTGGATTGTACCTAATTAAAGTGAGTTTACTTGTTTTTTAAGATTAGTTTTTTTTTGAAAAATTCATATGATTTATTCTTGATATGTGATTAGCAATTGAATATGGGTTGAAAGTGTTCAACATCTAAAATAGCTACCTCATCCCAATGTATGAAAGGTAATACTTTTTTCCATTTACCCTATCAAGTTAATACATATAATAGTTTATTTGCACCTATGGAAAAATAAAAAGATATATGAAATTTTGGTTAGATAAGGAATTTTGAGTAACCACTACTTTGATGAGTTGTGTTTAGACTAGATGGGTCATATGTCCATTACATATTAAGCAGAGTTGGTTGGTTTAGCTTACATATGAGCTTCTTACATTTGAATTTTTGAGTTCTTTAGATGCTATTTTTTTAGTGGAGGGATATGATTATAGACTCTCCTTTTCATTTAGGTTATTTGATGGAGATAATTCTTACAAGTTTTAAGCTTAATAAGTTGCATTAACTTGGATATTAGGGGAACTGAAAAATTCCTCCATACTTTTATTGCTAGTCAAATTTAGGTAGCATCACTTGGGAAATATATAACTATAAAACTTCCCAATCTAAGTCCTATCTTATTTGCAACCCCAATTTCAATACCTTTAGGGCCTTATGGCCCACACTTTCTTTAGTATAGCTGAAAGTGATGGGGTTGCTAATGAGCATGAGTTGATTTTTTCTTTGGCCTATGATCCATGGGGTTAGAATTGATTCTAAAGATTTTATGATAGCTAAGCTTATATGATTTGGTATAAATTTGAATGTATTAAAGATTTAAAGCATGAAATTATGGTGGGTGTGTAATACCCCCATTTTCATAATTAGATAATTTTTGTTTTACAAGAAATTTTGTAGAAGGTAAATAGAAAATACATGGTGTTACCGCTACATTTAACATAGAAGAGGTACAAGTCTATGTTGGGTGCTGAGACAAAAAAAAACTCATATCTAAAGAAGTATGTGTGGTTGTTACTTGGCCCGAGTATGATACAAGACTAACAAACCATGTGAAAAATAAATATAAGACTAATAAGATCTAATAGAGATTAACAAGAGAAAAATGAAATAGAATATGATATCCTAATGATCCAAAATAAAAATCCCATCAAGTCAACCAAGGAATCGACACTCTCAACCCCACATAAATAAAGCATGAGAACCCTGCACAAAAACTGAAATAGGTTGGCATTAGCATGGCTAATGTATTGAGTAAACACAACCTACTACAAGTGATAGCATGCCCACATAATACACATAGTACATGTTGAAACAAATAAATCATCATGGATCATATTGAATTAGCAGAATACTCATAAATCATGCTAACAAGAAATCATACATGATACACAATGATAATTAACCATATAGGGTAGCTAAAAGCTACCAATATAGGGAAGAAAATAATGGGCAATTTGTTGCACCACAAGGGTATGCCAGGAAAAACATGGAAGGACAAGGAACTCATCATTTCATTGAAAGGGAAAGGCATATCCTAAAGATATTTTTAACACGCCTTTCCCATTTGAATTATAAACTCTAACACATGGTCATACAAATGCTTTAAAGTGTTTACACCAAACACATAGCAATACTCATACATGGACATACCATCCTACCACTAATGGACAAAATCCATAGGGCAACATTATAAACATATATCAATGTTCACATATAGACAATCATGTTCTACCACAAATGGACATATAGATTAGAGGCATAATTATTGTAACACCCCCAAAATGTAAGAATTACAAATTTTATTTTAAAGAGTTAATTTTGGAAGCTAAAATAGAACATATATGGGTATAAAACGCATCCAACATAGAAGAGTTGTTCCCTAGAGCTAGTATATGTTAGGTGTAAGGAAAAAGTAGTATCATACCTCACAATTAGGAGTGGAAAGTACTTGATTCCACCATGATACATGATAAAAAAAGAGAGAGAATGGAATATGTATAATGAAAATAAAGACTAAGAGTTCATAGAGAGATAGAAATATTAGGATAACCATACCCTATAACAATTCAATTATGGACAAGGAAAGTATATTCAAAGTTGTAATCAACAATCACCTGCAAAATAAGACATATATGCTTACAGAAATAAGCAACACCCATAAAAAAAGATAATCAATATGCTACATACTAACTAAGTTAAGAATACAATTGTATCAAGGTTATACAAAGTACATAAGTTCATATAGAATAATAAGCATTCATATATATTAATATAATATGATGAAAGAGGAGAAATAAGAACTAAGTTAGAATTTCATTATTATGTATAAACACAATCCATTTCTTATTCCCAATGAGTTCAGAACCTTACTATTTTCAACTGGTGGAATGATATCAATAATATACAAACCTAATACAAAATGATCCTTACCACTATTCTCTTTCAATAGAATGGACTGTACAACCTCAAGGAAAAATGCTCTTGGCCACTATTCTCATCTAGTGGAATGAACAGGTATAACCATCCCTAACTTATGTAATTTTTTACTTTAAATATTTATATCTTATTCATTATAATTTATCTCAAGATCATATTCATATTTACGCAGTGGAATTGACTAAAACACCTCTCAAGACAAAATGATATTGAACCACTATTATTGTTTGGTAGAACAGATACCATAATTCAATGTTTTAGGGAAGCATGTTCCTAACTACTATTCTTAAACCAATGGAATGGTTTGAAGTATCTATTAGGATAAAAATGTCCTAATATATTATTATTATTATTATTATTTGATAGAACAAACATTATCCAACATTTCTGACTCATGTAATCTTTCACTTTAAGTGATTAATGTCTTATCCATTATTGTTTTTTTTTTCTCAATACCACCATGTGGACACACATATAAATATTCAAGAACTTAATTCAAACTTAACTTAATTATTCAAAGCACATAAAACATAACCACTAGTAGATTGAAACATCTCCTAAGGAAAAAAAAAACTATATTTCCCTCTTATAAAATCTTAATTTCACAATATAAGCATAATTCCTTCCATTATACTCATTTGACCACAAAATTTTATACACATCCCTAAAATATTATTATTTATAAAATATCCAAAAATCAATGTCAAACTCTAAAGTCTTACACATGTTATAACAACTAGTCTCTAGGGTTAATATTTCTAATCCCTTACGAAACCCTAATTTCACAAGTTAGGCATAATTTTTTTTCCATAAGACTTATATAACAAAACAATTTAGGGCATATTCCTAAAATATCATTATTAACAACATATTTAAAAAAAATAAAGGCTTAAATCCTATATTTTACACATGTTATAACAACCCTTCCTTTATTCCTAAACCTTAAAAAATTAGGGCCTAACTCCTATGAAATCCCTTACGAAACCTTAATTTCACAAGTTAGATATAACTTTTCTTATAATACTCATGCAACCAAAAAATTAGTGCACATTCCTAAAATATCATTATTAACATCAAATTTTAAATCGATTTTTAACTGCATTTTATTCATGCGATCATGACCCTTCCTTTAGGGTTACTATTCCTAATTGAATCCATTTTCTTAGTTTATTTGGACTTAGGTCATCCATAATTAGTTAATATATTCCATATAATATATTTATAATATCTTGAACCAATAAACACATTAGAATACCATATATTCCACATTTTACCCATATTAGTCAAATTTCCCTTAAGATAGCTAAAGTGCCCACATTTTCACCAAAAACCTATGAGTCCTAATATGAATGGTTGTCAACAACCAACACATATCCTCATGAAAATACTTAACCACAAGTATGTGTATATGTATGTAGGTATGTGTGAGTCAAAAGCATGGCTCAATTTATATAAATGATTCATGCCAATCTTCTTCAATTGCAAAACTAGACTTAACCAACACACAATTGCATACTTAAACATTTTCTCACCCATACCACACAACATGTCATAAAACAACATTACTATAATGGAACCATCCATATAACAATACCAAACATGAGATTTCATAAAAATATACCAATTGCACACAAAACTCTAGTTACAATATGTATCCTTAACAATCCGATCTTGAAGCAAGTATAACCTAAGATGCCTCATTTGAGACCATGGGAAAATACTTCAGAATCAATGATAGTACATAATTAGAAATCAATAAAACAAACAAGGAAAATATAAGTTAAATAAAGGTGGAAATGGAGTAAAACTAAAGCACTCAAGGCTTGAAACTAGTTGCAGCAGAAGTTAGTGCAGCTTTGGTGGTGCAACATCAACCGTTAATGTAACCAGGGGGTTTATAGTGTAGGTTCTTGATGTTAGAGGTGGTAGTTTAGCATGGAGAAATGATGTAGGTAGGAAAAGGTATGCTTGGGTGGTTGACATAACTAAGGTAGGTTGGGTGTGGTGAGGGTTGTTACATGAGGTGATGTTGTAGATAGGGGTGGATTTGGGTGAATAATTCACACAGTTGGGGGTATTGATTATGGTAGTTTGATTCATCTAAGTCTAATTTGTGTGAGGCTAAATAAACTATGCATGCTTTGTTGAAAGAAAAATGGTGGAATGACAACAAATGAAGGGCAGAGGCAATGAGGGAAGGAAGAGGGAGTCAGGGGAGTTGTGTGGGTTGTAAAAATGAAGTATGAAGGTAGAGGAGGGGTATTTATATGAGATGAGGGGTGATAGGTGTAATCCCTTCAAATTTAGGGTCTGAAAAATTTTATTTTAAGAGTTAATAGTGGAAGCCAAAATATAAATTGTAGGGGTGTCATATCATATCTAATATAGAATAGGCATTTCCTATGTTCAGTCTATTTTGGGTATAAGGAAAAAGTAACCTTATATCTGGGAATCAAATGTGGGAAGAACTTGATTCCATCATGATACAAGATATAAAATAGAGAGAAATGAATAAATAATAAAAATAGAGGAATACAAGTCTAAAGAGAGATAGAGGTATCTGGATAACCATACCCTTAACCAATTCAATTAGTGCTCACCTAAGGTAAAAGCCAAAAATCCTCAATCACCTACAAAACATGTCAAATCAGCTCGTGTGAATAAGCAAAACCTATTAAAAGGATGGTCATTATACTACGTACTAAACAAGGTAACAATACAGTCGAGTAAGAGATACAATAAAATTCATAAGTTCACATCAAAGAATAAGAATATATTCATGATACATAAAATCATTTTAGATAAAAACTTATTCATATGTCATTATTAGATATAGCATAGTCCATTCTTTTATTTAAGTTGAGTTCAGGGATAACACTATTCTTAAATTGGTGGAATGACATAAAATACCTCTCGGAAAAAATACATCTGATCCATTGTTATTCTCTGATGGAACAATCCCAACACCTTTTATGGAAGAATACACCTAAGGCATGATTCTTAAACCTGTAGAATAGTTTGAAGCACCCCTCAAGGACAATACACTTAAGTCACTATTATTATCTAGTGAAATGGGCCCAACTTGTTGGTATTGACTTACATAATCTTCCACTTTATATAATTAATGTCTTATCCATTAGTTACTTATCTTAAATTATATTATCATTTACATTGAGTTTAGAGACCCACTATTCTTAATCTAGTGAATGGATTAAAGCACTTCCTAGGGATAACAAACTTGAGCCACTATTATCATCCAATAGACCAAAGCTAATACTTATCAGGGTAAAACATACTTGAGACACTATTTTTAAACTGGTAGAATGGTTTAAAGCATCTCTCAGGGACAACACACCTAAGCCAATATTATTGTTCGGTGGAATGAACCCAACATCTTGCCCTAACTTAAGAAATCTTTCACTTTAAATAATTAATGATTGATTTAATAGTTAAAAACACAAGTGAAGCAAGAAAATCACAAAGACATATATATCAAGGGTGCCATCCCTAGGGAAAAAGTCCATTAACTCCTTAAGAACTCTAATTTCACACTATATGCATAACTTACTCCATGTTAATTATTTATCCAACAAATTTGTCACATATTCCTCAAATATTATTTTTTATCAATATATCCTAAATTCAAGTTCTAAATTCCAAGAATTACACATGTGATATTAGCCTTATCTCAAAAGTTACTATTTAAAAATCCTTTAAAACCCTAATTTTACAAATAGGTCATTGCTTTTTCCATAAGCCTCATATAATCACCATATTCAATAAAAATCACTAAAATTCCAACATTAATAACATATCCAAAAATAATGATCTAAATCTAACATTTTACACCTGCGATAACAACCCTATCTCAAAAGTTAATATTCACAAACCCTATAAAACCATAATTTCACAAATAGGTCATAAACTTTTTCATAAGCATCATATAATCGCCAAATTCAATGTAAATTTCTAAAAGGATAATATTAACAACATTCAAAAATTGTGATCTAACTATAATGTTTCACAAATGCAATAATAACATCTCCTTTTTTAGGGTTATTATTCCCAACTTAGACTATTCACTTATTTTATTAAACTTAGGTAATTCATGATTTCTCCAAACATTTCACAAGTTATCCTTAGAATATTTTAATCCATATGACATATTATGATACCATAATTTCCATGTTAAACTCATATTGACCAAAATATCCTTTAAAGATAACCTAATACCCTTATTTCATAAAAGCCCTACATATCCGATTTCGTTATTTTTAAATACTCAAATTATACATCACCAGACCTCTTAAATATACTCATTTATCACTTACCATACTTATTCAATCCCACATTATATTTCCACATGCTATACTAATCTACAAAATATAACTTAGCGTAACAATATCATATCAGCACATCTTTCTTTATTCATACTCTCTTTCCATCATATAATTCATATTATCATATCATAGCATTAAAAAAATAAATTTAGCAACATAATAATATACAAAATCATACATGATATTTAACATAAAACCCTAAACAATGTCTAGTTATCCTTACCAAAAAGGGCATCGGACTCTAGGCACATGTCCTATCTCCTTCTCTGGAACTTTTGGTAAATCACATTAGAAAAAATAAAAATAAAAATTAGAAGTTAATGATATAATTAATAAAAATGTTAAGAAATAGATAGCGAAATAATTTGAGCAAAACCAATATAGGTTCGAAGGTGTGACTAAGGAACTTATGTAACAAACGAGGGAGGAACATCAACAAGATCCAAAGCAAAGGAGGTGCCAATGGCACAATCTTCCTTGATAGTGGTTGGGGAGTGGTGGAGGAGGCCAAAAAGGGTGGTGTGAAATGATGAAGGAGGATGAAGGTGGGGGGATGTGCAACTATGGAATAGGCTAAATGGAACTGGGAGGTTTTAGTTGTTTTAGATAAAGCAAGAGGGGGAAATGGTGGGTTTGGTTGGTGGTTAGGGGTGTGCAATAATAGTTTTGGCCAGTGGTTAGGGGGAGGTAACTATAGTTTTGGATGGTGAAAAGGATTGTGGTTTGGTAGGGAGTTATGTTGCTTGGTTGTGGGGTGTGTTTCGTGTTTTTTTCCTAAAGGGGGAATGGGGGCATCAATCGATTTTTCCAAAGCTAGCCGAGTTTTTTTGATGAATTTAGCTAGTTCTTGTGGTGGGGTTTTGGTGGAAGTAGCCAATGCTAACAGGGTAGTCATGACAAGAGTGGCTGGTGGTGTTTTTTAGGGTATGTTTGGCAATAGTGAGAAGGAGGAAAGGAATGAGGGAGAAGCTACATTTGGTGGTGAAAATTTTTGACAAAAAATAGACGGAGAAATGGGGTTGGTTGAGGCATTTAATGTGGTAGTCTGTTAGTATGTATATAAATATACATATATGAACGTAGAGGGAGGGAGACATATGAGGCACGGGCATAATTTTTTAATGAAACCCATCAACATTGGGCATAGGTAATGATGTGCTGATAGGGTAAAGTGTAGGTGATGGAGGCATGGTAAGGGAAAAGCATGGTTGGATGATATTTTATGCAAGAGAAGAGAGAGGCAAGAGAGAAAGGAAAGTAAGGTTGACTAGTAGGAAAAAAATGAGGAAAAGATATGGATAAAAGGATAAAGGATAAAGGAAATATGAGGGAGGAAATAAGTGTGGGTTTATAATTAGATTTAGGTTAAAAAAAATTAGGTTAGGGTAGTAGGAAAATTAAATTAACAACTTTATAGGATTAGGTTTATATTAAAGTATTAATAACCCATAGTAGAGATTAGAGGTAGGTAAAATATTGATTTTCTAAGATAAGAATGAGGTTACGATATTAATTACTTGAGATTAGGTTTTGATAAAATTTGGGTTATCGCAATGGATGAAAAATGTGGAGGAACAATCGAGGTATTAGGATTTAGGGAATTCTAACATTTTCATACAATCTAGGGATGAAAGGGGTAGGGTATTTTCTCTATGATCATAGTGTAGGTGAGGAAGAGAAGGGAGGTGTAGGAAGTAGGTGTGGTGTGGGGAGATGGTGTTGTGTAAGGCTAAGAAGGTAAAATAGGAATCCATGTGACCGAGGGGATTGCATGGCTTGAAGAGGAATGGGAGGAGAACATCGATAGGGATAGGAAGAAAAGGAAAAGGAAAAAGAAAAAGGAGAAAGAAAAGGGAAAAATAGAAGGGGGATATATAATTAATTTAGGGTTAGGATTAGAATTATATTTAAATGTAAGGTTAGGGAATTAGGGTAAAAATTAATTTATCAATCGTGTAGGATTAGGGTTATGCTAAAACATTAATGACTTGGAATAAGGATCATGATAAGGTTTACATTTAAATTTGGAAATTAGGGTAAGATAAAAATATCAATTACTCAATATTAGAATTATGTTAAGATATTAAATACTTAGGATTAGGGTTAGATGAAATTTAGGGTATTACAATCATATCCTTTGTTGAAAGAAATCATTTCATATAGCCATCTGACAAGGAATCAGTATATGGGAGCTTATCACCGATACACGTGAATATTTGGGTCGAGGGGCTGATACAAGGATGACACATCCACCTCACATTAGTTATCAAATACCTTAATAGATTAGATATCCAAAGTCCACCGCAAATGATCCCATACCAAAGAGGCCCTACCATAGGTATCCTAATGCTTAAGAGTGCACACCCTTTATAGGGTTCAGAGGGACCTATATAGTAGAAATGTACCAAGCTACTATACAACTAGTATGCCCTTATATTTTATGAGGGTACAAAATGAAGATCCATAAGATTATGTTTTAGACAATAACACCAAATGTAAGTTTTATAGATCGTGTTTTATGTTTTAACACTAAACTTACCTATGAGTGTAGCTTAAAGATCATATGACACACTTATCACTTAAGTGTTTATGGTTAATACAAAACCTCAAAGAACATCCACAAATCATCCAAAACAAGGAAAACCACTAATCTAAAAGATCACAACAAAGCATATGATTGCTCAAAAAATCTATAAGGGAAAACTCAAAATAAGAGGCTAAGGCCATAAGAAATACTTTTCAATAAGTAAAAGTAGAGTACCTATTATCAAGTAAGAGTCCCAAAAAATTTAAATTCAAACATAGATCAACAAGGCTCTAAAGTTAACATACATCATTATTCATTTATTAAGTCTATTAGTGACCAAAATACTTTTTAAAGACTTTAAATCTAACCTATCGGTTCAAATAACCAAAAACCTTGATCATATTCTTTAACTAACATGTTATATATCAAAGATTTTCTAAAAATTACAAAGATTATCATGATATAGATCAATTAACAAAAACCCAAATGATCATTAAAAACACTTGAATATGCTCAAGAACATTCAGGAAAACCTAAAATTATCAACTATTTAAGCATAATTTAGAGCATCAAAATATACTAGAATTAAACATATAACATATCAAAACATAGCTAAAAATTACAAGGCATATCACAGTATTAATGAAATAAATTAAAACATAATCATGAAATCAAGGATAGGGCCAAAATCATCATCTTAACCCAAGCATGGCATAACCAACATAAAAACACAAGAATCGTGCTACACGACAAAACTGTATCTACTTATAGTAAAGAAGGTGTTTACCTAAAGCTAAAGCTCCAAGAAATGGTTGAAAGATAGAAGATTAAAGAATATGAAGTTGTATTACCCCTTCCTAAAATCCTTGAAAATGTATTTAAAATTAATTTGATACAAAAGAAATTGGTGTTATCTTTCAAAAGGTCTTAAAATTTGGGTCAAAATGTTAATTTTAGGTGTATCAATCGATTGGCACAACCAGGGACTTGCATTTTTGTATTTGGGATAACTAGTTACCAAAACTGAGTAGTTGGTTATTTTACAATTTTATATCCTTTTATATTTTATCTTTAATTCTCTTTTCAATGTTTATAAAAGAATTTAATTAGAGTCTCTTTATGCTAATAAGCATATTTTGATGATTTTAAATTATTTTTACATTATTCAGATCATCCTATAATTTTAGTTAGCTAAAAATCCCCCTAAAAAACTTTTGATGTACTCTCTCACCTAATATCCTTCTCCCTCATTATTTTCTCTAGTAGCCATGGCTGCATATAGATCTCCCTACGCCCTTAAATTACTTTACCTCTACCATAACCTGATTGCACTCTTTCTCCCTCATTTTCATCATTTCCTTTCTTACACTTTGGTCCTATATACTCAAAAAAGGTTAAAAATCTATCTCTCTCCTCCTTCTAATTTTTTACCATATAGGGTTAGAAACCCTCCTTCCTTATTCATTTTAAATTTCCCAAACATTTTATCTCCTTTTTATCTTTTCCCTTGGTTCATCTTGCCAAATTTTGGGCATTTCTTCATCTTTTCTCCTTTTCTTTTTTTTTTGCTAGAAAATAGAGGACTTGCCTCTTAATTTCTCTCTTTATATAAGTTTTTTCTCTATTCTCTTCTCCTTATCTTATCCTTAGCTCTCCCTCATTTTTCCTTTTAAACAAAGAAGAATTAAGAAATAGAGAGAGGTTGAATGTCCTAGTTCTTTCCTCTTTGTATCTTTATTCTCACAAGAAGCTTGAGTTAAGCTTCTTTTCCTCTTCATATGTTTTGATTTTTAATTTGGTTTCAAAAAGATTTTTTTTGAATGTTTATGATTCTTGATTCTCTTAGGAAAATTAAGAGTATTAGTTATAGTCATCAATTTAGAAAATTGTTCTTATACTAGAAGATTTTTGCTTAAGGGTAAGGTATCCTTATTTTTAATATGAATAAGGATTTATTCATTAGTTGTGGTCTCGTATGTGTTCCATGATGCATATGTGCTATTTTTAATCCTCAATTTTGATAATGTTGAATGATATATTTGGAGTTTGGAGCATGTTTTTGAGTTTTTTGATATCAAGAGTGAGTTTGGTGAATTAAACATGAGTATGACATGCATTGAATTTTCTACCATGACTTTATGTGATTTATAGCAGAATATGTCTTCTTATGTGTTCTAAAACATTGGTGTATGATAGGGTTATTTTAGAAAGATCATGTGATTTTGTTGAGTGTGAAAATGTTGGTTTGGGAATTGTTTCACCTAGATTGGTAGATCAATTGGCTAGACCCATTGAATAGTTCTCATGAACAGTTGACTAATAAAATTTACTTCTAAACAATTATGCTATGTGAAAGCATAATAATAAGATAATTTGGTGTTACTGCCATACTCGACATGAGTCTTGCTTACCATACTACTATCATATCAAATACAAGGCAAAATACTTACAACTCAAGATAAGATAAGCCAACAACAAGAGAAATATTTTTCAATCTTAGATAAGAGTTAGGATATTTTGAGTATAACTTAAGCAAGATATAACAAAGGGATCCAATATAACTAAAAGTCTAAAAAAGTATCCAGAAAAAAATTAGATATCAAATAACATTAAATTTGAGCCCAAAACCCAATAGATAAAAAGCACTCATCCACAAGTAGCGTGTCATCAAAATCATCAATGTAGTCCTCGATAACTTGCAAATCAAAACCCGAACCTTATGCTAATAGGAATGAGCATCACTCATGTAAAGGATGCACAATACTTGTGTATTGAGTAAGATAATAATACAATCATAAGGAAGGGAATACATAGTGCATAACACCATATTAAAGGACTAATCACACACATTAACTAAAACATGAGAAGGTTCCCGAAGGGAATCAAGAAATTTATAAGATAGTTGATTATATAGTTCCATTTATTTAATCTTTTGAGCTAAGAGACCCCACTATTTATAATTGATGGAATGACATCAATCAATACAAGAACCCTAAGGCATAATTCTCTTGGCCACTATATGTTTCCGGTGAAATGTATTGGTACAACCCTAGAGCATAACACTCATGGCCACTATTCTCATTTGGTGAAACATACAGGTACAATCTCAGGTTATAAAGCTCATTATCATTATTCTCGTCTGATGGAACATACAAGTATAACTGATCCGAACTCATCTGATCTTTCACTTTAAGTATTAATGTTTTATTAGACCATTGGTCGTCTCAATAATGTCAAGATAACTTAATATAAATGTGCAAGGTATATAGAATACACATCTAGAAGATATTTAGGTCATTCCATAATGGGAAGGACCACAATGAGCCTATAAAATCTAAATCTCACTGAAAGCCTATGAATTCCAACATAATTGACTTCCAAACTTTAACATATATCATCATGATAATATTTAACCATATATACAAGACAAGGCTTAACCATGCAATAACACACATAAATCGTGCTTTCACATAGAGTTCATATTTCCATAATATAGTAGAACAATATCATAGTATGACATCAACAATATGAATTATGAAATATAACTATGCTAACATGATTTTACATGCAATTCACACATAGCATCAAAATCCCTTAATCATGACATATATCCTTATCCTAATACAACCAGTCTCTAAGTAAGAGAAAGGCCTAAGCCTCTTCCTCCAAGGCTGTTGGGAAACTATCTAAGGCCAAGACAAAATGCATGGTTATAATGTAGGAAGGTTGAGCAAGAAAATTAAAGGCAAGAGGAAAAACGATAGGGGAGAAAAAGACCAAGAGAGTTGGCTGAGAAAGATGAATTTGGGGAATGTTACCGCCACATCTAACACAAGATAAATGTCCACCATCTATCTCATGCTAGATGCAAGGCTAAAATATGTCAAACAAAATTTCAAACATCTATTCCGTGAGGATAAACTGTCACAAGGAGATCTCCACAGGCAGATGGTAAGTGAATAAATTCACTAAATAAAATCATCGCTGAATGAATCAGCGGAACCTGTGAAATAAATCCAAAATTTAAAAGCTTATCAAAGTATGAGGAATTAAAAGTCAATTACAATACACCTTAAATTTTAAATACAACACTTGAAACTTCCAAAAATAAATACAATCAAACAAGATAATTTCTGATGGATCAAATTCCGGATTGCCTACTCTCTCAAGCCAAGCCTTCCACCCAAATACAATATCCAATCTCAAACCTACATAAGAGGTCTGCTCCCCACCATTAGTGGATCATCATAGGACCCATTTGATCAAGGTAGCATCAGTACGAGTCCAGTACTGAGTAAATCAAGACTACTCAACTCATGGAAGGAAACATGAAACGCATAAGATACGAAAGACTCTATCTTACAATTCTTATGCTCAATTATACGTATGATAGATGCACCATTCCACTCATATAATAATTTAGGCTCAATTATACACATATTACATACAATAAAACATATGATCATGGATTCATACTTATGAGTACATTACTAGACATGACAACACATAAGATACAATCGTATAAGAAATCACAATCGCATGCTAAGTAATACCAATCCAACAATCCAATAATAATCATTATTACATCCGATTTTATTTATTTACGATGAGTTTAGGGACCCCACTATTCTTAAACTAGTGGAACGGTCTGAAACACCTCTCGGGGACAACACACCCAAGCCACTATTATCGTCCAGTGGAACGGACCCTACACCTCTCAGGGTAAAACGCTCCTGAGCCACTATTATTAACTGGTGAAATGGTTTTAATCACCTATCAGGGACAACACACCTGAACCACTATTATCGTTCAGCGGAACAGACCCTACACCTGGTCCTGACTCACGTAATCTTCCACTTTAAATTATTAGTGTCTTATTCATAAATTATCTCATATCATATTCTTATTTACATTGAGTATAGGGCCCCACTATTCTTAATCTGGTGGAACGAACTAAAGCACCTCTAAGGGACAGGACACCTGAGCCACTATTATCATCCAGTGGAATGGACTCTACACCTCTCAGGGAAAAATGCTCCTGAGCCATTATTCTTAACCGGTGGAATGGCTTGAATCACCTCTCAGGGATAGGACACTTGAGCCACTATTATCGTCTGGTGGAATGAACCCTACACCTCGGCCCAACTTCCGTGATCTTTCACTTTAAATTATTTGTATCTTATTCAAGAATTTAACCACTCATAAATCAGGCCCACATGAATAATTCTATGAAATAAAGATACAGCATAGGGTATCATATAATTTCAATCCATACTCAACCCTTCACATATTCAAATACATACCATATTCAAACATCATACTAACACGCATTTGCATTGAGGCTATAAGTTCATACATACGTACAATTACCACACTAAACACAGCATACACTGGACAGGATTAAATGATCAATAAGTATAGTCATCACCTTCCACTCGGAACAGAAATACATCCAGATTCCATGATAAGTAAAGGTAAGTAGTGACTTGCCTAAATCCAAAGCTAGCTGAGCAAATTGAGAAAGAGGGAGAGCCATCAAAAGATCAACAATCCACGAGAAAGTTTTCCTAGATTGCCGATAGAAATTAGAACTACGTTAGAAACTATCTTATTAATTAATAATTCACATATTATAATTAAATAAACGCAAACGGACACAAACGATCTTTCTTGGAAAACGTATCCAAAACTTAGGACTCAAGATTTAAGATTAAATATAAATCAAATCGGATTAACACACATATTACTTGGGACATTTCAAATTAATTTGGAAATCCCGAGAAAGAATAATCAATTATAAGTTAATTTATCGAAAATGACTTATTCATTAGGTTTTACAACTAAATAGGTAAACCAACCATTTTCATAAAACCAAATCCAAACCGATTAGATTAAAACATATTTCAAATGATTTAAAACCCAAAGATAGAAATTGATTAGATAAAAGACACATAGCACAATCAATTTTATAAAACCATATCCGGCAAATCAGGGTTTTCAATGCTCGAGCTATGAACCGACTAATTAACTTTTATTATCTCAAATTGATAGCTTAAGAGTACGATTAAACTGATTTTAAATAAATCTAGATAATCAATTTCAACAAAACAATCTTCCGATTAGCTAATTCAAGACGATCCGTTTTCAAAATTAGTGTTTTAAAGCCCACGACACAAACTCAGGTAATTCAAATCAATTAATTCCAATTAAAGGTATTTGAATGCAATTAGGATCATTTCAACTATTTCTATAAATTTAATTTTAGAAAAACAATTATACATATGATCAATTTCATAATTTCACTAGAAATATTGGGTTTTAGGCCCAAAAATACAATTCAGTTGAATTCTATTAATTTATTTAAATTAAATGTTTAGAAATGCAATTATACATATTTTATAACATATCACATAATCAATTACCCAAAACCAATAAAAGAAATACCCAATTCAGCATAATTAGGGTTTTTAAGCCCGGAATACAAATCCAATCAATTATTGCTAAAATATATAAATTGATAGTTCAGAAATATAATTAAATATATTCTAATATAAATTATATAGTCGATTGAATAAAATGACCCGATTACACGATCCAATTTAGACCCACAAGAGTTTTAACCTAACTCTATTCTGATTAATTCCGTACAATTTTTCCAATATGAAATTAAATACATTTCAAACAATATTATAAAATCAATTGAGTAAAATGACTCAATTATACAACTCAATTTCATTACACACGAATTTTGACTTAGGAATCAAATTCCGATTAATTCTACATAAATCTCTCAAATTGATGGTTCCGACATGAAATTATATACATTTTAAAATGTATTGTATAATCAATTTACCCAAAATAGCTAAATTGGGTGAATCCAAAAAATTCGGGCATAACCCGGCCAAAAATCTAATTTTCCAAAATTCCAACGTAAACCATACAATTAACCTATCTAAATCAATCTTACAACACATATATATCCATAACCAAACAATCAATTTAGCTTATCATAAACTAATTCATACTCAATTAATCAAATCAATGTTAGGGTTTTTCAAAAAATTATACCAAAAAAAAATTAGCAAATCGGGACAAGTGGAGGCCAGAGAAGCTTCGCCGGAGGTCGAGGATAGCTTGCCGGCCATCACCTGAGCTCGCCGTGGCCAGACGGCGACATGGCCGGCGTGGCTCGTTGCTGCCCCTGCTGCAGTTCGCTACTGCTGCGCTGCTGTTGTGTTTCGTCAGTTGCGGCTGCTGCTTGCTGCAGCCGTTGGTTGCGGTCGGTCGTGGCTAGCGTGGTGGCTGGAGGAGCCAAGAGAAGAAGGGAGGCTGGGGCTGCGGTTGGCTCGGGACAGGAGAGACGGTAAAGAGGAGAGAAGAGAAGAGAAAGAAAAGAAGGGAAAAGGAAGAGGAAGAGGGGAATCGGGGCACCGTGGTTGTTTTTTTTTTACAAATACAATTATAAAATAAAATACTAAATATCTAAAATTTTTATTGGAATATTTTATCTAAAATTTATTCAACGAAAAATCATTTTGTAAGAATCCGAAAGCTTGAGATTAATAAATATATACAGAATTTCGGAAACATTTTCGAAAGAATTTACCAACGAACGTAAATATCTATATTATTTACGAAAATAAATTATAAGACCCCGAAATAATATTTAAAAACATATAATAATATATTTAAGTCAACTTCTAATAAACCAAGACTAATTTAAATAATTTTCAAAATCGGTTTTCCGCAAATCAAAAAGGGTAAAGCGGAAGAAAATTGATTTCGGAAAGAAATTCGTAAATAAGCTCCGAAAATCTTTTTAATTTAAAACTTCCCAAAATATTAACGATTTTCGGAAATGAATAAATTTAAAGTCAGAAATATTTTCTACGGATAAAATCATTAAAATAACTTTGACTATTTAAACATAAATTCTATAATTTAAATAATATATAAATCGTTAACGAAATATAACTCCAAAATAAATTCGTAATCACATGACAAAGTTATAATTGAAAACGAATCCAAAATATAAAAAATTAAAATACGAGAAAGAATGGGAATACATATTTTTAACCAAAAATCAAAATCATATGAATATAATAAAATTATGGTCATGAACGAATTTATCTAGAATGGTCCGCAACGACAACGATTAATTAAATTCAAATATGAAGTTGAAATCATCAATAAATCCATAAAATGAATCGAAGTTCAAATAATTAAATATTTACATCAAATTACGCTAATAAAATCATTAAACTTAATAAATTTGGATTTAAAAAATACGGGGTATTAAAGGTTAGGTGATGGAATTTGAGACACAAAAAAATGGAGGAGAAATAGGGGTGTAATATTGCTTGAAAAGTCACAAAAAAATGGAGTAATGATTATGGAGTGAAAATTTGGTTAAAGCTATAAAAAAAAATATGGTTTGAGTAACCACACTGTATTACTTGGTTGGGTAGGGCAAGGTTGTGTAGAAGAGAATGGAAAAAAAAGAAAAGGTAAAGAAAAAAAAAAGAAAAGGAAAAAGGAAAAGAAGTGTAAAGGATTAAAGGATTAGGGAGAAGGTTGGGATATTAATCACTTGGAATTAATTTTAGATTACAAAAATTAGAGTATTACATGTTTGATAGAACCATCAGCTGGTTATTTTGTGTCCAAATAAGTTTTTGTCTCGGTCTAAATATATTAGCTAGTTCGGCCAAACCATTGACTGATTATTATGAACAATAATTCATTTAGATCAACCAATCAATTGTTTTCTTTATAATATTTATTTCTCTTTGGGTCTGGTATGCCCATACCAATTGAATGGTCCTAAGGATCAATCAGATGGTTTCACATGATTTTTCCATGCTTTTTTATTATTTGTTAATACTTCCCTAGGGCTTCCATTTTAGATTTTCCATTAATTTGTGAAATTAAATCATTATCTTAACATGCATAATTGGAACTAAGGGAAAATTAAAATGATAAATATTGTTTTGTGACTTTGAGCCTTGGTTTGATCTTGGTGTAATCTCTAAACATCTAATTTGGTGACTTGCATGCTTTATTTGATGAGTTTAGTATTATCTCTTAAACACCCAATTTGGTGGCTTGAATGCCTTGGTTTTTATTTAGTGTTATCACTTATAAGCACCTAATTGATTAGTAATGGAATTGAGTTATAATTTGTGATATCACCTATAAATTATTTATGATGGAAATGAAGAGTTCGTTTGAGCCTTTTTTTCTTATATTCTTAGGGTATATAACCAAAATTTAGGGGGTGGGTTGGCCTTATGGTTATTATTTATTTAATTTAGAACCTATTTTCCTTCCTTACAGGGTTACAGTTGGTAAGGGTATGCACATTTTTAGAGGGTAGAGGACGAATACTATGGTAGGCTTGCATGCCATTGGTGTCTAGCTTAGGTGGGTGTAGTATCCTTGTACAAGCTTTTTGATACTTTGTATGTCCACAACTCAGATAGGTGTGGTATCCCAATTTGTGTTATCTATCATAATATATACATTCATGGTGTGGCATCCCCTGAGAAAGCTCCCTTGATGTGTTCTAACCATGGGCGGTCGGTGTGATATCCCATTATGTGTGTTATACTATCATAGCTTTTATTTATGATGGAGAACTAGATATGGTTGATCAAACATCTTAATATTTGGAAAGTACATGGTCACTAAATGGAGGATATGTATTGTTATCTCTTCCATTATTCTTGTGCAAGCATGGTTTATAATAGGATAATCATGAGCTTACAAAATAAATTACTAAGTATGTCTTATACCATGCTAGTATGTGACCTCAATAAGTAGCATAAGCCCTACCATATTTGAGGTAGTTTGTTTATCTAGTATTTCACCATGCTGATACTATATTTGTGTGGTCACTGTAATAATTCGGCTTTTATTTCATTGAGTAGAGGATGTTTTATAGAGTAATGATTCTCAGCTATATTATATTTAGGACGATCACATGGTTACTAGATGACTATTGCTCGAGGATCGAGAATTATATTTTCTACTTTAGTTAAGGGTTAGGTTAATTGGCTTAGATTATCTACTATGTTAGGAAATTTTTTCTTCATTTCAGTTATTTAAACTCTTGGCTTTAATTCGTATATATGAATTTTGTAAGTCTCTCCCTCTCTCCTATATTGTTCTCATATCTATCATTACTCTTATTGATAGTGCATGCATCTTTTGCTTGTTCATTTTTCTTTACCTCACATCATGTATGTGTTAGGCAATGCTTACAACTCTCTCATTGTTAATGTGGAGATTATAGCACCTAATTTTATTTTGTTACTCTTCCAAATTATCTTCAAAAAATAATATTTTTTTGTTCTAAAATTTATAGTGTTATAAAGGTTTTATCCAAATCCCCTAAGATTAATCCATTTTTAATTAATTACAAATACCCATATATCAATCTCTAGTGCAAAGGAGAATAAAAGAAGAATAATGAAAGGTTTTGGTGGTGATTTGTGGTGGCAAATGGATAGTGGTGTGATGGTGATAATTGCATTATTTAAGGGGGGGGGGGAGAAAAGGAGAGTCAAAAGGTTGAATAGGAAGCTATAATAGGATGTAAGAGCATAAGATATGTTTAGAATATATTTTGGATTTTCTTAACTAAGTGTACAAGGGTAATTAAGTAAAAACATGAAAAAAGACAAAACTACCTTGGGCACAACAACCTCATGGGTAGTGCCACATAGGGGGAGAGGATGAGTGTCTCAAATTCATAAAAATGAAAGGCTAGGATGAAGTCTGACAAAGATTAGAATAAAGTAGAAGAAGAGAAATAGAAATTGATGACATGCACATGTCCAATAATATCTCATAACTTCTAAAAAATTACAAAAATAATTGCATAATATTTTTAAATCAGTTTGATCTCAATAGCACTAAAATATAGTGATTCCCAAAGTTTTGTAAATTTTAGATAGCTAAAAGGGCTATTTTAGGGGCATAAAAACACATAATAAGCTAAAACATATGTGAATAGTACTTTTATGCAAATATCTTCGATAGAAATTTTGAAACAATCTACAAGAATCATAAAAAGCAAATTATTCCAAAAATCCAAAAAAAATGATCCGTAAGAACTTTGATAACCAAAAGTGACTTAGAAGATCTCACGTAAACTAACTAGTGCAAAGGGGTTAAGAAATAGAACAAAACAAGGAGTTTTATTTCATCAAAGAGTATAATAAATGTAAAAAAAAAGAAGAAGAAGATAATTTTAATTTAAATAAAACAAATGTCAAATAACTCAAGGTTTTGAGAAAATGGATGTTATATGGTGGTCTAATCACGACAATTGTAAACGAATTAATACTATATGATTATCGTAATAGATTAGAGGGTGGTCACGCCATTGACCTAGATTTATATTGGCATATGAGGCTTGTTGTCAAACATGAGACACAATATTAGGCCTACTATAAAACCATCACTCATTTCCTTTGCTTGATTATGGTATGACCATTGTTTTGGTTGAGATGAATTAGATTTATTATGAGGATGACATTATTATTTATATTTAAGATAATGATGCTAATGTTTCCCTTAGACCTAACCATGCCCCTACTAATCATGGTCATGATGGGGTCTGCTGACATTATGGTTGACGAAGAGAAAGAGCCTCTTCTTAGTCATTGTGAGACTAGAAGTTCCACTCGACCCTTTATCCCTATTTATGATATCTCTTCATTATGTCATTTCATGGCTTCAAGTTATCATTGATTGAAGAGTTTATCGACTACTCTCCATGACAAGGGATAAATAATTAACCTTATAAAGGAGGCGCATAATCATCAATATACCGTCCTAGGATGGGTGGAGAATGAGAAACTTTGTTAGGGTATTATTTTACTATAGCTCGTAGATTGACATGTTGGCCATCAAGATTATCATCCATATTCCCTCCTATAGGATTGTGTGTTAGTTTTTCCCAAATCATTCACCATTTATTTTCTAATGTAGAACTTAAGCATAAGGGAGTGTGTTGTGTATACCATTTTTTCTATGCTTTCGATGATTCCACTATTTACCTAATTGTCATACATACATATATATACATATATTAATTGGTGTCCTTTATTTTTACCTCTTTAGTGTGTTTTTTCATTAATTTGTGCGTATAAGTCTATGATTATATAAGATATAAAATGTGTTCTTTTATGTGAACTCTCATATCTAGTACTTATGCAAAGTGTTTTATTTATTATATGCATGTCATAATTTTATAGTGTTCAGTTGGATCTTAAATATTTTTATAGTCTTACTCTTTTTGGTGTCATTTATAGAAACGTCTCACTTTAAATTGGCTCTACATGTTCTAGTAAAAGAAAACCTATTAATTTAATTTACTTAATTAGCATATTAACTCCCATGGTAACTCTAGTTACATTGTAGTTATCGAATAATTTCTTAACCTTATATATATATAATTTTCACCTTTTTATTTAGAAAAAGAAAAAAGGAAAAGGAAAAAGTAGAACACATTGTGTATTGCACTAAGTACCTAACATCCCATCCACAAAAGAATAATTTTCATTTTGATAAATGTTACACATTTTAGGGCTTTATGCATATTATACATGTTGAGATAAAAAAAAGGAAAAAGGTGGAAAGTGTGAGGAAATTAAATACTCCTTTGAGATATTGTGCAAAGAGAGTATAAACCATGTGTTATTAGTTATGTGTCTTTCACACGAAGAGTTCTATAGATTTAAGTGAAAGAATACTTAAAGGTGAAAAATATGAGACTTGTGATTCAACTTTAGGCATAAACACATGTTCTAACTTCAGAAAAACTAACTCCTCATTATTCCCTAGTGCATTTATGGTAACATCATTGCATTCTTTCAATTTCCAAGTGTGTATGATCTATTATTATATACCCATATATTTTCTTTTGCTTGGGAGTAAGCAAACAAAATACAAATATTAAACAAATAATGG
Organism: Tamarix chinensis; assembly: GCA_030549775.1. Classification (NCBI taxonomy): domain Eukaryota; kingdom Viridiplantae; phylum Streptophyta; class Magnoliopsida; order Caryophyllales; family Tamaricaceae; genus Tamarix; species Tamarix chinensis. The sequence goes on along the minus strand of CM060176.1, from coordinate 60,255,586 downwards.
GATCATCAAAAGCATATTAGATGTGGCAATGAACATAGCATACAAAAATGGAGAGTGGAATAAAGGAAAATCAAACCAAAAATTGATGGGGAAAGGTGGATGAGGATCAGTCTTACTAACATGCCAATAAGAGCTTCTAATTGACAATAAAATAAAGAGCATGAAAAAGTATGCATTTTCCAAAATATCAAAAAGTATAAAGTTTTATAATCATTAGATTAAGTTTCAAAATCAAAACATATGCAAAAAAAGGAATTATAGTAGAATTGATTTATTGTTTTAGGCTTATTCATTAACTGATTTTACTGGACTAGAAACACAACACACATGAAAACTAGTTGACCAAGTTTAGCTTACCAGTTAACTAATCTTCTAGTTTAAAATATACTTAAATTCTTGAAAATTTTATTTAACTTTAAACTATTTTTAAATAAATTAACTTTTTATACATAGGGTATTAAAACATGTGTCAAATGCATGAAAGCACCCTACGAAGTAGTCAACAATAGGATGAAAATAACTAAGGCATCTGGAAAAATAAATTACAATAAAACTAACATAAGAGAGTAAACTCAATTTCTCAAATCAATGGGGTCAAGTAATGAAGGAGCCAAGGAACAAGGCTATCGATGAACCAAGAAAGCATAAGAGCTAAGCTAATGTAGCAAACTCCAAAGTTGCCAATATAATATTTGTATTGTGATAACAGCCTATGATGTAAAAAAAGGATAGTGATACAGGTCTTAAACTGGCACACATGAAAGGGAAATTATGATGTAAACAAGGAGAGTGATAATATGGGTCCTATATGAGCAATCCAAAACCACTTAACCCATAATATTGTAAAGGTTCAACCTATAGGTGCTTCATGCACCCTTCTTTCTTCTCCCCAAACACTAAAAATAGAAAGGTGCTACCCCTAAAGAGAGGTTGATCCCACTTTCAAATTTACTACTATTCACTTTCATCTCTCTACTTTCTCTTTATAGTACCCTCCCTCGGTTTGATTTTCAACATTAATAAGAAGCTTTTCACACATGTAGGATTCTAGAATACTTGATTTGTGATTTTCTCATAGGCATTTAGAAATGCATTATATAAGAACCTTTCATTATCTATCTTTTTTTATCATCTATATGGTTTATCTAGGTAACCTGATCAATGCCTAATCAAGAAAAAAGGCTGGAGGATTAGAGAAGACTAAAAGAATAGAGAAGAAGATGAGAGGAGAGGCTAAGCTTGTAATCATCCGGTCACATTCAAAAGGAGATATGAATCTTATCTCATATGATGATTGGGTTAGGATTTTTGAATTGCCATGATAGCCATGCCATAAATTATTTTAAATCAGAATGTGGGTTTTATATGCGAACTTTGAACTCTTCATTGTCATTTTCAAATCTAGGGTGAGCACGGAGCTTATGCAGTACAAACTAGAAATGTAGTGGGAGCTCAATTAAGTCACAAAAAATAAGAATGGGGGTTTAGGATGTGAAATATGAACTCTTCATTGCCACTATCAGATTTAGGGTGTGCATGGAGATTATGTAGTACAAACTAGAGATGAAGTGGGAGCACATTTAAGTTGCTTACAGTATATGTGAAAGTCAAGTAGGAGTAGTGTGGCCCTTGTTTGTCTCTATATTGCATGGAAATGACAGTGTGGTGTCGTTCTACATTCACAAGCCGTTTTGAGAACGAATACATTGGAGATAACTAGTATTAGTTGCAACCTTGGTCAATGTGCACTTTCTACTAACCTCATATATCCAATGATTAAGATTTATTAGCCACAATCGTCGGTTCTCACTTGCTATCAATATATATATCAAGGGTATATATGTATTCTTAATTTGGTTAAATAAATATGGATATACATATAGATATGGATATAAACATGAGAGACCCGTACTTGATTATATATATTCTGTTTACCCTATGCCACATCCACATCCATCTACTTATGATAGGTTACTTGAGAAAGTAAGACTTTTCAAGTGTCAAAATTTAACTTGTTTGATTTGAACTAAATATAGAAGTCAAAATTATGTATAACTTCCTTTTGACCCTTCGACCTACCTTTTGTTTGAATCTATTTATCAAAAATAATAGCTTATTTTTTAAAATAATTATCTTGGATAATTATTTTTGGTAAGTAATTTCAAATAAGTCACTAGTTAATAAATAAACTACTTCCTTGATTATACCTTAGGAAATAACACGTCCTTCTCTTTGTTTCATTTCTATTTTTGTCTCACATATAATTATAAAAATTAAATATAAATTATTTTCCTTTCTTACTTCCTCAATATGAGCCAAATACAAATTATTCAAAATTTCTAGTAGCTATCTCCCTAAAAGTGAGTACCCAAAAAGTGTAAATTTTTCAAGAAGTTACAATCAATATATCAAACAACTATACTTGTTAGATTTTGGATATTACCCATCCTATTGTTGTTCATATTTCAAGTTTTGATAACACCTTTTTTCCCCAAAAAAAATTATCAAATACAACCTTGATAATATTATAATTTGAAGGACAATTCTTTTTTTTTTTCATACATTTTTATCAACAAAATTTGGAAATATAATAGTTTATAATTTAAGAATTTTAATATATTAGATATAAAAGATGGAGAATTAAGAATATCAAATTACATTTTAGTGATTTATTTCGATAAAATTACTTTGAAATTAGTTATTGTATATTATTATTATTATTATTATTATTATTATTATTATTATTATTATTATTATTATTATTATTATTATTATTATTATTATTATTATTTTCCAAACTAGCTATTACTGTAACACCCCTAAAATTCACTACTGAAAAATTTCGTTAATTAAAAGGAAATTGGCGGAAGCAAATTAATAAAACGTGAACTTTGGGAGTATTACCGCCACACTTAGTTTCAGACTGGTTCACCCATACTGTTCTAGTACCAAGTGCTAAGGCTAAGAAAAGTAAAATACATTTTGAAAGAAATTCAACACACATAAATCAGAGTAGCGCATCAAATCGTTTATAGGAATAAAATCAACTAAGGATGGTTACATAAATAGCTTTAGCATTAAAACCAAGAATTTAAATGAGGAAGAGAAAAAGCCTAACAGTACCGGATAATTCCTTACTCTCTTTCCCGTAGCCCACTTGAGTAGCACCTGGAAAAAAACCTGCAAGGGCACTATCCATTGAATAGGCAGGGGGCCCACAAAGGGAACCCCTTCAGTACTACGGTACTGAGTAACCCTTTAATACCACACTTAAAGACAGGTCCGCAATGCAACACATAGTGCAAGTATATACATATGTAAGCTGAGGTGCATACATAACAATCACACGTAACACAAGTTATAATTCACGATCGATATCTTTGGGCCTTAAGCCATGTCATAGTATAAAATCTATACATTCGGGCCTTAAGCCATTATTCCATCACCATTCAATCAGTATCATATTTTATATCCATGTGAGTGCGAGAACCCCACTATTATAGCTGGTGGACCGGAAAGTATACACTCAGGGCAGAACGCCTTTGACCACTATTATTGGCCGGTGGACCGGTCTGGCCCCGACTCACATGGTGTTCCACTATAAGTGATTAGTATTTTTCCATAACTTTATTCACATACAATACTGGTTTTATTGAGCTCGGGACCCCCACTATTATTGCCGGTGGACCGGAATATACATAAAATCATCATTCAGGGCACAACGCTCCTGGCCACTATTATATCCAGTGGACCGGTACTCAATATCATAATCATCTGGACCCGGCTCATTAATATTCCACTTTCATTAATAGTATCTTTCCTTTCCTTAATCAGCACATCAATCATATTTATTTGCCTCGAATGGGAGATCAATAACCTGGGACACAAAGGTATACCGATCGTACCGGTGCATATCAGCTACTTAGTACCCTTCAACCACGAACCCAAGGACGCAAAGGTACCCTGGTGGTACTGGTGCATAAAGCTAACTCAGTACCCTACCGACAAGGACACCTAATCCATAAGTATGCATACCCCCTAACTAGGTCCTTAGAGCTAGAAAGAGTAAGATATAGGGCCTGGCTGGGGCACAAAGGTACACCAGCAAATACCAGAATAATCGTGGACTAAACCACGTCCTTAGGGTAGCGACCCCTAAGGAGTCACCATTCCCGATCTCGAGGTCTTTCACTTTAAGTAATAGTGTCTTAATTAAAGTGATCACGAAAAGCACGATAATCTGATACTTATTCACTTTCAATCGTTCCGATATCATTAGTCATTTCTTATTCAGATGATTATCCAGGATATCACAGAGAAACCATTAAGGCCATACTAATTATCAAATACTCTTACTTGGCTAATCAACATTATTTAAATCATATTATAATGGTCTACAATCACAACACCATGTTAGGTACAAATTACTCATTTACCCCTTACTTATATAATTGCTAAGCCATCCCTTCATTACTTGACAAATTACCATATTACCCTTTAAATTGCATAATTACCAAATTACCCCTTATCCAATTTAGGTTATCAAGTTGTCTCCTACACTTTTTAGATCACCATTCACCCCTTATAATTGCTACACTTAACATATGTCTCATTTGGTTGGTTAGATTACTATTTTTCCCTTTTCTTTTATTATAATTACTAATTTACCCTTGGATTGGATAAATTACCAAATTACCCTCCTTCATTATCATGATTACTATTTTGCCCCTTTAGTTGGTTAAATAATTACCAATTTACCCTTTAGTCGTTTAAATTACCAATATGCCCCTTTAGTTGGATAAATTACCAAATTGTCCTTCTCCATTATCATAATTACCATTTTACCCCTCTCAATTATTTTAATTGCCATTTTACCCTTTTTAATTATCATAAATCCCTAATTACCCTTCTTCATAATTAAAAATATTAATTTACCCTTCTTCATAATTATAATTACCAATTTTACCCTTCTTCATATTTATAATTATTAATCTACCCTTCTCCATCTTTATAATTACCATAATGCCCTTTTATTGATTAATTTACCAAATTACCCTTCTCTATTATCATAATTGTCCAATTACCCCTTTTTAATCATACTTTAATTATTAATTTATCCTTTGTCGTTATCATTATTACCAAGTTACCCCTTACTACCGGGTTTACCATAATATCCTTTTATTTACAAAATTACTCTTTTATCCCTTACTTTCAAATTACCATAATATCCTTTTATTTACAAAATTACCACAATACCCTTTTTATTTATAAAATTACCATAACACTCCTTTTACTTTACAAATTACTATTTTACCCTTTCACATCCAAAATTACCATCTTTATCTTTCCTTACATAATTACCATTTTGCCCTTCTTTTCCAGGATTACCATATTACCCCTTTACTCCCAAAATTACCATAATACCCCTTACTTATAAAATTACCATTTCGCCATTCACTTATAAAATTACCATATTACCATTTAGTTATGAAATTACTATTTTTCCCTTCTACTTCCAAAATTACCATAATGTCCATTTACTTGAAAAATTACCATAATGCCCTCCTTCATCCAAAATTACCATTTTACCTCTACTTCCAAAATTACCATTCTTACCACTTACTTATAAAATTACTATATTGCCCCTTTGACTCCAAAATTACCTCTTTACCCTTTTCTCCAAAAATTACCATAATACCCCTTTACTTATCAATTTATCATTTTACCATTTAATCATAAAATTACCATACTACCCTTCTTTCTCATGACTTACAATTTTATCCATTTACTTATAAAGTTATAATTTCACCCCTTTCTTTTGAAATTACCAAAACACCCTTTTTGCTTACAAAATTACCAAAATACCCTTTTTGCTTATAAAATTTCCACTCAACCCCTTTATTCACCATTTTTATGAATTTATCAACCCTACATAAAATAATGATATTGGTACTTCATTCTTATCATCTAAGTCCACCAACTTGTCATTATTTAACATAATACTCATTAGCAACTACATATATTAGATCATATACTTCACAAGTATATCATTAACATACCCTTGGACAATAATATTATTCATGCATTAGCAACATAATACATCATAAACAAGCATTTAACATTTCCATCAATAATCAACCTCTTCCTTAATTATCATACCTACACATGGCATAAAGGCTATCATGCTTTTCCTTTTTCTTTCAATCATTATAATCAACCATTTATATATCATGCTAGGCACACAAAACATGCATAAAATCATACCAAAATCCCTAATGTGCTAGCATACGTTTTCCTGTGTATTTAATCCCTCAAAATATCAAATCTTACCGGTATCCCAGTTAAAGATTTAAGCTTTAATTAGCAACTCAACACCTAAAAATAATATCCATCATATTTATGTTAGAAATAAGAATCCAAGCATAAAAATTTATAAAATTTAATTAATACAACACTTAACATAAAATACTATTATACCTTAAAAATTAGCCAAATAATTTCCAAAATAAAGGGGGAGCTCACGCTGCATGAACAGCGTGAGTGTCATGCAAAATAATGGGGTGAAAAGGGTCGAATAGGGTAAGGTAGAAGGGGGGAGGAGATGGATCGGTTTAGTGTCTTTAGGCCAGAAAAGAAGGTGGGTAGGGGAGATTTCAAGGCAAGGGAATGGTGCAGGAGTGAAGACGGGGTTTAGGTGGTGGCTGGGGATGGTTTCACGGCGGAAAAAGGCGGCGGAGACGGCGGCAAAAGGCGGCAAAGTTGGCTGCCGAGATGGGTCGAGGTGGAGGGGTTGAGAAGGAAGGAAAAGGAGAGGGAAAAATGGAGGGGTGCACGGGCTGTTTTCGGCCAACTAATGCATGTTGGTGGTAGAGGGGGTTGCAGGGTGTCGAACGGTGGGTCGGGTGGCGGCAAAGGTGGTCGGATTGCGGCGGAAGTGGCGGTTGCAGGTGGCTCGGCGGTAAGGGGAAAAATGGGGAGAAAAAGGAAGAAGTGGGGAAGGGTGGAAGTGCAGGGGCTCGAAGGTGGCTTGGGGGGTCTCGTGGTGGCATAGGGTGGTAATAGGTGGTGGAAGAAGGCGGCGCAGGGGCTGGGTGCGGTGGTGCAAGCGGCGGTGATAAAAAATGGGGAAAAATGGAGGGAGAAGGAAGGAGAGAAGAGGGAGCTTGGGGAAGGAGAAAGGCTCAAAAATATGGGGAATGAAGGGCTGGGGAGATGAAGAAAAAGAAGAGGGAGAAGAGAGGGGCAGGGGGCTGGCCGGCGAGCGTACACAGGTGGCAGGTGGTGGTCGGTTGGCAGGGGAAAGGGAGGGAAGAAGAAGGAAAGAAACAGGGCGCGCAGCTGGGGATGCAGGGGCTGGTTGGGTTCGAATGAGGAAAGAAAATGACGGGGGAGAGAGGAAGAGAGAGGGCAGAGAGGTAGGTGGACGATGTTGGTGGCTGTCGGCGGCAGGAGCTACAAGTTCCAGCCGTTGCAGTCGGAATCGGGGGAGGACGATGAGTGACAGGTTGGACCGGCGGTCCAGGGAGGAAAAGAAAAAGAGAGGGGCGGTTCAGGTGCTTGGGTGTGCCGTGCGTGGGAGAAGGAGGGGCTGGGGGGAAAACGGGCCTGGCCCAACACGCAAGGACGGGGGGAAGTAGGTCGGCAGCCTGGTGGCCCAAAGCCAGGAAGAAGAGAAAAAAAGAAATAGGGGAAAGGAGAAAGAAAAGAAAAAGTAGGAAAAAGGAAAGTGGAAAAATGGAAAATTTTAAAATAATAAAATAATTAAATTTATAAAATAATAGGATGTCATATTTTTGATAATAAGTTTATTTAATAATTTAGTTTAATATAATTAAATATGTGAGCTTAAAAAGGATAATTATAGTAAAATACTAGTTTGGAAATTTATTTCAATAAAATAATATGATAAATAGCAAAATATTTATTTTTAATTTATTAAATACTCTTATCCAAATTTACATACTCTAAAATCCATAAAATAATTAAAATAAATAATTTTAAAAGCAAATTTTATTTCAAATAAAAGTTATTTATTAAAATATAGGTTTTCGAAATTTTTGGGGAATTACAATTACAGACTAGCCAGCTATCAAAATTATTTCAATTTCATGATGCTTTTAGGAAGGTATATTGTTATTTTGTTTTCCATTATTTATTCTTTACTAAAAGAATATATATATATATATAGATAGATATAGATATATATATATATATAAAGGTAATTAAATGTCAAAGATGAAATGAAATAATATACTTTTTGAACAATTACTTTAAAAAATTTATAAGATTCAAAGGTAAAAAGAATCCAAATCGAAACAGATGAAGAAAACACTAATCAATATCAATTCCAGATGGAATGAAACTTAAGGAAAGTCGAAATTCTCCACCCGCAGCAATAGATTAACATTCAGTGCATGTCTGACTCGAATGTTCTTATGGCTTTTACTATTTAAAGAAAATTAGAGGCATGCCTATTATTTTTATATTTTTTAAAAATAAGAGATAATTTTTTATTTATATCATAAAAATTTGTTAATCACATACCTTATCTCATCTCACAAATAAGACTAATAAACTCTAAGTAAAAATGATAATTTCATGAATATAATATTCAGTTTATAAGGAGCAATTACTATGAATTAGTTCAATAATCATAATTTATAGAATAAAATTGTTGTAGTTTGTTATATAAGGTAATAATTTTTGTATTGTTAGAATATATTTATTAAAAAAAATAACGTAAAATGGAATTGTTTTTCAAAAGGGTGTAATAATTATTTGATAAATACTAGTAATTGGTGAATGATTGATACTTACAGATAGAGTAGTATTTTTTTTCCTTGCAATGAGTAATATCTAATTAGTAATTACATATAAATTTAAAATATCTATTTATATTGAAACACTATTTGAAGTTTATTGAATCATTATGAGTAATTATGAAAAAAGTAGTTTGAATAAGAAATAATAACATATGGTGATTATATGATAATTTTAAATGACTAAGAGCAATAATTCTTTGTAAAAAATTTTTTATTGTACATTATCTATTTTTATTTATAATAAATTTTGCATGTATATTATATATTATGGATTTATTTTATTTATGAAAAGTAAATAGATTTTTCTATTAGTTTTTGCCAAATAAATTTTTAAACTGCAAATGTTTTAAGCTAACACCTTTTATGATCAAACCTTTTGTCCACAGGACTTTCAGTCTTCTATCACAAACCTTTGTTGTAGTTTGTCCTTGACACGGTAAAGCCAACAGGATTCCTAATATAATACTAATATTTGATTTATTTAATTTTTTGATAAGTAATGCTAATATGTGATTAATTGACTCCGAATCTTATAACTTCGATATTAGATGATTAAAGCAACAGATAATTAAGATAATTTAACATCAGATTCAACCACTTACTGTCAATGAGAACATCCCACACACACACACACACACACATAAAAATAAACTATAGTAAAAAGAAAAAAATAATAATAATGCATGATGGATAATAATTACATGATGGTACAAGCATGTGGATTATCATCACTAAATATGGACGCAACAGCTTCATCACCAGCTACAGCCACTGAGTAAAGTGCGGGAGTATGGAAGAAAGCATGGACATTAGGAGCAGTAGCACCATTTTTATAAGGCTCGTAATAATGGTTTGCTACATAACTTGGGTACTTATAAAATGATGAATAATGAGAAGGTGGGGGAAATGGCCATGGCTCTGCTGCTTTTCCAGCACGTTTGATTGCTTTTATCACTTTCCTTTCTTCTAAATGGTAGCCTCGGACTGTAATTTTTTGAGTCTCCATATCTATTTCTATTTCTTCAACTCCTGCACACAAAAAAAAAATTACAAAAAAATGAAATTAGAAAGTGCTGATTGTACTGATTTATTGCTTGCTTATTTTTTTCAATTTATTTATGTTGTTTAGGGCCTAAAAGTCCTGTGCTAAAGATAAAATTTAAACCCCTAATTATTAGCTGCACGGACGCAGAAAACGATGCCACTGGAACAACATGCTTGTGGTCGCTTGCTTGTTTATTGTTTACAATGAAGAGGCTGGTATATTCATTGCCCACTCATGCTTCCTGGACTGGGTAGGTTATTTATAGTCCAATAACATCGCCTCAGGTTATATTACCGAAAAAAAATGTTATATGAGAATTCTGTGTTTTTTTTCTTCTTCCTTTTTTCAGGTTGAAGGATGATACATTAGAATGTCCTAATACCCACCTAATGTCGTCATACTTAGGGTCTAACCCTCGCTCTCGGTTTTTATAACTGAGTATACATTTACATGGTGAGTCGGATTTTTCTGTAATTTTTACCTGTACAATGAATTATATTCATGTCGACAATTATATATTGTTAGGTATATAAGATAAAAGATAAAATTCCATTTAGTTACCTTAACATTTGACCTAATATTTACAGATACTTTATATTCTAGTATCTCAACATTATCACCGTTCAGCATTAACCAATTTTGAAACAAAAGATACATAGGGGTTGATAACATTGCACAGATGTCCAATAAATGGCAAAAGGTACATATATATAGCTACACATGAACAAGGTCTCATGTATTATAACTAGAGATAAGAGGGACCGGCGGACGTATCTATAATACCTTTGAGCTTGTATAGCGCCTTCTTCAACTTAGCAGCACATCCATCACAATCAAGATTCGGAACTCTTACCTCCACAAACTGTCATACACGCATCACACACATTATAATTGTTAGATTTCCTGCCCGCCCAAAAAACCCTCTTTTATCTTAAATTACCCCATCGTTCAAACATAACAAAGAAGAAGCGGGAATAGAGTTGTTACTTACGGACATGGCAGTGCAAACGTAGCTACTTAACCTGCCAAATAATGTAAGATGCTGGCTGTTGATAGCTAGCTATAGTACGAACAGGTCATAGGAAGCAGCCAGCGGTACTGGTCGAAGGACCGAGGACGATGACGGAGAAGGAGGAGGAGGAGAGAGCTAGCCTTTGCCCTTGTGGGTTTTAAAATTTGAAAGCGGGCATGAGTGGAGAGAAGGCGGGGTAGAAGGGCTTATATTGAGGGAAGGTCACGCGTGTTCTGGAAAAGCGTGGCTTTTTCCCTCTTTCTGGTTGTCTAGGACCTAAAACCAAAAGCATATACCCTTTTTCCCTCCTCCTCCTCCTCCTCTTCTTCTTCTTTTATATAATTCTATGGCAGTGCATGCTGATATGTTTGTATCTTTGTTGGAATATTGGCAGACAGTCTCGAGTAAAACACTGCATACTTGCTCTTTCTTTATGCCCTCCCCATTATTAGTGTCAACCAGATCTTTCTTTCACGCTCATATTCATATGTTATTGTTACATGTGAATCAGTGATTGACGCCTTTCAGACCAATACTCAGGTTTGCTACTGTTATTACGTTTAGACACAGTATGTGGTTATACCATAGAATATACGCTAGAACAAGCGATGAAATGTATATATTGTTATCACGGAGCAATTATATACTTTCTTACAATAGTGTGAAACTAATAACCGCACCCACCCCACCTCTCCCCAAAAAAAAAAGAATGGTTTTGGCGGAGTTTGAAGAAAAATGGTCAGTTGGGGGCGAATGTTGCCCCACGGGCCATATCTTTCACCACTGTCGTCGGAGGTTGTAGTATTAGAGAGACATCGACGTGTGCCTCATTTTTTTTAATTATTGTTTGAATATTTTTCCATCAAATAGGGATAATTCAGCTATCTTTAACTATGTTTTTTATTTTGTATTTGACTTGGATAAATAGTTATAGCAGATATGCCGACATTACGGGAAGAAAATAATACTAACACAAGACAACTAATATAAGGTGATTTAAAACTAAGTTCACGTATATTGTTTTGTCCAATGGAAAAACACATGAAGGGAGTATTTTTGACATTTTATACAAAAAATATATATTATGGTTATGTCATAGAACCATTTTGGTTACCCTTACTAAGAAAATTAAATTTTTGATAAGGTTATAAGCGACGGTTCTGCAATATAACCGTTGTGTATTCTATTCTAAATATTAAAAAGGGGGAGAAATGACAGCATAGACAACAGTTTTATTCTACAACCATTATGCATACCCTTACCGAAAATAATGAGGGGCAATGTTGTACAACACAGCTTTGATACTAGTGGTATCATCAAGATTCAGAGGGGTAATGTTGATAATGAGATATATGAAGGAGAGAGTAATTAAAGTAATCAAATGACCAGTGGTAAACGAAAAAAGAATTTTGATATATGGATAAGGGATGTTACAAGAAATTTTGCATTTATATTGTATACAATAATGCTCAACACATAAGTTCTACAATATGAAGAGATTATAATGTTTGAAATATAAGAGAATAAAATGTTTTTTGGGAAAAAACCAATGCATGCCAATGATCAATTAGTCTTCAATTTATAGGTAGGAAACTTGGGGATGCTTCAACATTATAATAATAATTTTTGACCTTTACGATGGAATCAAATATAAAGAAATCCACCAAAAGGTATTTTGTCTATGAGAATTATTTGGAAAAATGTCTTTTTGTATAAAAGCACTAAAAGATGCTTTGCACTTTTGTTGGTAGCTTGTTTTTTTGTATAAAAGAGTGAAAGATGCTTCATACTTTATATATGCTTTTTCGACTTGTGCGTCCTATGGGGACACCTTTTGAGTTGTTGTTTTGTCTTCTAACATAATATGTTTGTACTTAGGGAGTATTCTATAACAATCATCTTTATTTTTATCGCTATAGTCAATGAGTGGTTCAGATGACGTTGATGAAGATGACATGGTTTTATTTTGGGATAGAATTTGGCTAAGGATAGAGAGATATTCATCATGAGTTTTAACAGTATCAAGACGTGCGGCTATATGAGATTTTTGTGCAAGGAAATGGGCTTGAGAAGATTTGAGAGGAATTTAGGAAATTGGTTTGATTGGGCTTTATGTTTTTACCCAGGACTGAACATTTTGTTTTGAGATTTTGTTGAAGGCTTGAAACTTATTCCATCATTTGACTTTAAATCATCTAACGATGGTCGAAATATTGTCAATGGTTTGATGTTATAACTCCCAAGAGAAAATCCATGGATAGAAAAACTTTGAACAAAAATAGAAAAAGGGTGGAAGTTTTTAATCTTTTGGACTAGGAAAGAAGAGGGTTTTGAAGGAATCCAGGGAATCCCTAACCTATGTTGGTAAGATTTCTAGTAAGGATCTAAATTATTTCCACCAGTTTATGAACCATATAGAAAGATTAGCTGTGGTACATTTTTGGAGGAAGAGAAGCCAAGAGTGATCTTTCTAGGTATTTTGTGAGAAGGTGGTGTTATACCAAGCTTGCTGGTAATCCCAATAATTAAAGGAAAGGGATAAATTTAATGAGGTTTTGTAGGAATTAGGAAACCATTTTGGGATTTCGAGGCTTCTTCCCCAATTATAAGGATGGTGGATTTTGTGGATTTTGCAAATAGAATATGCCAGTTCATTTGGAGAATCATTATGTGAGAAGTGTTTGAAGTAGGTGGAATCGATAAATTCAAGGATTGCTATAAAATATGGCTGAGGTTTATGTAAGTCTCCGGGTTCGTAAAACCTACTAGAAAATAGTTTTTGTAAAGACAAAAAAGGGTTAAGGTTGAAAAAACCATGCTCACAAGTTGTAATAATTTGGAAATGAAGTTTTTAAAAATAATTAAATGATTTTTGAAAATCTCTCTATTTTAGAAGAATTTTTTTTGAAGATAGGGTTGGTAAAATGGCAAGATATGGGGAGGAAGATTTTGAAATCAGATTTTGAGACAAAGATCTCTTCTCTATTTTTAAAATAGGGGAAGAAATTATACCTATCGATGGAGGATGCATGCTATGCATGATTTATTGTAGTACCATGGGGGCTTCAAGGGATTTTATAAGAGTAGCAACCCAATTTTTCATATCTTTGTGTTTTTCCAAAGGATGTGTTTGTGATGAAGAGATCTTTCTTCTTCTTCATCTATAGCCTCATACCATGATTTGATGGGGTTTTGTGCAATGGTTTTAGAGGTAGGTTGTTTTCCTTTCTTTTTAGGAGCCATATCAAGGTTTTTCCTAGAGAATTTCTCTAGTTAGAAAATCAAGGATAGAATTTGAATCACCTTTAATAAATTCTATGTCATGCTTAAAGACTGAGAGGATGGCCTGTCATCTAGCAAATATTGGTTTGGAGGTAATGTTTTGGACATCTTTTTTCAATACTTCTTCCGAGTAGGAATTTTGGTTTAAAAGATTATATTGTAATTTCTTAATGCAAAGTACAATTGAGAGGATTTATTTTTTTGATAGTAGAGTAGTTTTTATAAGTATCATTCTAATGGAAAGCAGTGAATTAAACTATATGCTCTTGCTGGTTTTGAAATTTTTTAAAGATACTACCATATCCAATGTCGGAAATATTTGTTTCAACCAATTTAGAAAGTTTTAGATCAGCAAGATAGAGGCAAGAGATGCTTTAGGCTTGAGTTTTGATGTGTATGATAATTTCTATATGTTCATGAGTCCAAATTACAGGATTCTTCTTTAACATATCATGGAGAGGTTTTTCTAAATGATTGACATTAGGACATAAATCTAAGTATAATAAAGACTACCTAGGAATTTTTGTAATTATTTTTATGCCTAGAATCCTATCAGGGAATTTCGAAGCAAAATCAAGAGTCCTCTCAATTAGGGTGACAGTTTCTTATGAGAGATAATGACTTAGGAACCTCATACGGGTTTGAAAAAGAGAGATTTCAGATTTTGAGACAATGAGATTTCAGATTTCAGATTTTTATGCCTAGAATCCTTTTGATGACTGAAATAAATGTTATAACATGTTTGAAATAATGATCAATATAATGGAAGAAGATGATAGCATAATCAATATAGACAATACGAAAATTTGAGAAAGGACCAAAGATGTCATTCATAATTAATTGAAATTCATAGGGAGCACTCTTAAGTAATAAAGGCACAACATTCCATTGATATTGTCTAAAAGGGATAATAAAAGCAGTTTTGTAACAATCTTTTGGTGTGATCTTGATGTGCTAAAATACTAATTTCATATCAAACTTTGAAAAGATAAGAGCATAATGAATTTTTTGAAGGATATCACATTTGTTAGGAATAGGATAGTGAATCCATTTAAGATATGTGTTAAGAGGTTTACAATTAATAATAATTCAAGGAGTTCCTCATTTGATTTCAAATTGTTTGTTTATATAGAATGTTGCACAAGACCAATGGGAATGAGATTTTGAGATCATGTGCTTATTTTCTAGGTCTATAATCTCGGCCTAACGGTGGTTTTCTAATTCATCATTCATCTAAACTGGCCTAGATTTTGTATGGATATTTCTTTTAATGAAAGAATCTTCATAAGGCAAATTGATAATGTGTCATTTTTTTAACAAGAAAGCATTTGGAAGTTATGAGCAGATTTCTTTCTCAATTTGATTTTGGATGTTAATAACTTAGGTTTTAATAATGTTAAATTCTAATTGGTTTTGGATTTTAGAAAGAGAAATTCCATGTTTTAGAAAATGAAGGTAAGTCTGTATACTTTGAATAAGAAGACTTACTTTATGATAAATAGATTTAGCTTTCAAGAGGTTAAGGTTTCTGGTTTTAGGAATTTCTAGTAAAGAAAGTGAATTATTTGTCCCATTTTTTTAGATGTAATACAAGTATGATTTACTTGGTAAGGAGTGATAAGGTTAATGAAAGGTGTGCCTAAGATTATACTTTGACTAATATTATGTGTTATTAGGTAAGTTGATTTTATTTTGAGATTGTTACAGGTAATGTATGCTTTGCACTAGTTTTTGATTTTAAGTTTGCAGTTGTTTGCTACTAAAAATATTTCTATAATAGGTGAGAGGAATCATTTTGGAGTAATACCATCCTTGATACAATTAAGATCACCACCTGTATTGAAAAGGGCTATGGTATTGATTTGGAAATTGTCAAAAATTTTGAGGGTGATGTTTATAATATATTTTTGAGATGCAATTTCCCTGATAATGTTAAGGAAATCAACTTGAGCAAGAAGGTTTTGGAAGGATTGATCATCATAATCATTATTATCCTATTCACTAGGAACTGGTGAAGAATCTTCCATAGATTTTGAAAGAAGAATTTAGATAATTTCACCATCATGTTCTCATTTTTGGTGGAGTTGTTTTAATTCATGTTTCACTCCTTTCATTTCTTATTGGATCTCAGAAGTCATGGGAATAGAATTTTGTTTATTGTTATTCTTGTTTGAGAATAGAGGTTATGTCATAAGGCTTTTTTTTGCTGGAATTTTAGATGAAGGAGTGGTTTCAACATTTTCAAGAGACTCACAAAGTCTCTCAAGGTATTCCTTTTGTTTGAGGGGATCGGAGATATGTTGGACAACTTCAATAACAAGTTTTTAATATTTGTTTAGGACATTTACTTGTTTTGGAAAATCTTCATCCTCATGCTTGAAGGAAGAAGTAGAAAAAGAAGAGGGTGAGTTAAGCTCATCAATTTTGAGATTAGATTAAAAAATATCTTCTTCCTAAGACTCATTGTTAGATAATTCGATTAGAAGATTTTAGATTTTTTCCAATGTTTCTTCATTGAGATTGAGCCCACAGATTTGTTTATTCAAACAACAATATTTTGATATGTGGCTTTTTCTTCCAAATTTATAATAGGTAAAATCCTCATTGGGAGGTCTTTGAAAAGAAGATTATGGTAACATTTTGTAAGCTTGGATTTCTTATAATATGTTATTTGTGGATGAGGTTTTTATTTCTTTAAAGATTTCTTACTACAATGCTTTGGGTGATAGTTTGGTTTGCAAGATCCACTACATAGTATGGCTTTATTTGAAGTACCAAAAATATCAAATTGTTGGCAGAAAATACCAAGTTCTCTCCTAGTTTTATGCCTTTCTCATTTCAAATATTTTTGAAGTTTGAAGTCTTGATAGATTTTTAGATCATCTTTTTGTATATGGCTAAGTAGTTTACCATAAGTGAACTTGTAATATGGGAGTTGGTTTCCATGGGCTTCTTTTGTTTTATTTTAAACTATTTCCCTAATAAGGTTTGGAAGACCAACAAAGAATTTTGATATATGGATAAGGAATATTAAAAGAAATTTTTTATTTATATTGTATATAATAATACTCAACACATGAGCTTTACAATCCAGTCATGACATCAGGAGCTAGAGAGGCAATGTTAAGCTCGAAAAACCTCCTTCAATCCCTTATTTTACAACTAAAAACTCATGGTTATGGCATGCTCAAAGGACCTATACTAATTGCTAAGATCTACTGAGTTCACTAAAAAGTCATGAAAATTGCTTTCAAAACAAAAACCCAAATCCAAAGAACCAAAGGATAAACTTTGCTCCTCCAAATAGATACCACCAAATCCAACACGTAGGTTCCTCATATGATTAGATGGAGGGATGTTACCCATCCAAAAGATTGCTTTCTTAAAAAGGCTACACCACCATAAGTTGAAAAACCATAGCCCCCAGCTAAACCAAATACAGAACTAAGACAA
Organism: Tamarix chinensis; assembly: GCA_030549775.1. Taxonomy (NCBI): domain Eukaryota; kingdom Viridiplantae; phylum Streptophyta; class Magnoliopsida; order Caryophyllales; family Tamaricaceae; genus Tamarix; species Tamarix chinensis. The sequence continues at coordinate 60,237,972 of CM060176.1, read as the reverse complement.
ATTATCCAATTCTAGGATGGGACTGTAAAAAATTAGTTTCCAAATATCTCTTAGCAACCATTTCTTTGACGCAATGTAACACCCCCAAAATACACTACTAAAATATTTCGTTTTATTAAAATAATTAGTGGAAGCAAAATAACAAAACCATAAATTTTAGAGATATTACTGCCACACTTAGTACCAGACCGGTTCACTCCTACCGTTCCAGTACCAAGTGTCGAGGCTAAAAGAGAAGAATACAACTTACGAGAAAACTCAAACATATTTAATTTAGAGTAGCGTGTTAAACAATTTACAAGAATAGAATCCACCAATAGTGGCTACAAAACAACTATTACATTGAAACCAAGAGTTTAAAAGAGAAAGAGTACAACCCTAAGATTTTCCGAATAGTTCCTTGCAGTCTTTCTCGGGAGCCCACTTGAATAGCACCTAAAAATGACCTGTAAGGGACATTACTCATTGAATAGGTAGGAGACCCATGAATGGAACCCTTCAGTACTACAGTACTAAGTAACCCTTTAAAACACACTTAAAAGTAGGCCTGCAATGTACCACATGATATACCACTATACCCATACATAATGGCAGGTGTAAACATAATATTCAGATCCATACATTCATGTATTTGACAAGTCAATCAGATATTAATGGTGCATGCATAATATTCATTTTGTACATTCGCATACTTAACAAGTCAATCGAATATTAATAGGTTATAATGAGAAATCGTTACTTTTAGGGCCTTAAAGCCATTAGTCCATTTATTAATCAATCATCTCGGATAATAAATATCCATGTGAGTACGGGAACCCCACTATTATAGCCAGTGGACTGGAATACATACAAGACAGAATGCTCCTAACCACTATTATTCACCGGTGGACCGGTCTGGCCCTAATTCATATGGTGTTCCACTATAAGTGATTAGTGTATTTCCCATGTCTTATTGTTGTTATGTTTGGTTTGTTGAGCATGGAATCCCCCGCTATTATAGCTGGTGGACAGGAAATTATATAGGGCAAAATGCTCCCGCCCACTATTATTCGCCGGTGGACTGGTCTCCAGGGCACCCATGCTCCAAGCCACTATTATTCACCGGTGGACCGGTCTGGATCTGGCTCAACAATCTTCTTCTTTAAGTGATTAGTGTCTTAATCGTATCTTATTTAAAAGTATTTCACCCTTGACATGTAAGTCACCGACCTCTACTTCTATCCTCTCGAGAGGGCCCATCCCATATCTTCAGACTTCTACTCCTCTTATCACACCTCGACACCTATTCCTCCTTACATCTACCCATAACAAAGACCCAACTTCTAAGGGTGTGGGTTGAGACCCATCACCTTACGACATTAAAATTCTCTCACTACAACTCTCTAGGGCTATCCTTTGAAACCCTAATCGGATCTATGTGGCAAAACCTTTCTTTTATCGTCCCACACCTCATCTCATTTAGATTCGACCCAAATCTCATCACTCTACTCACCAATTATACATGACCGTAAAATCCTAGTTGGCCGCCTAAACCCTAACACCTTTCTTTCATAAGCATCATCCCATGCAAACCCTAGAAATCTTCCATGCAAGAGTTGCATCAATCATTCATTTTATTTAAGTCCCCTTTTATTCATCCACTCATGGATCATGGGTTAATTAGGTTGTTCCTACCTACATTAGCCAACTTACTTCCCCTTAGTTATCTTACTTCCCCATTTTTTCTTTTTCATCCTTCCATCCCACATTACCACATTAAATATCCTAGCATGCATGTCCTAGAGGATCACATCACATAACATCGTACTCACAATAAATATAATCATCTTCATGCCATAAGGAAGTCACATAAGCATATATTCACTCTAAGTCGCGCTATAAATTATTACTCATTAAGCATAAAGTACACAATATGGCATAACATATGGCACACAAGACATGTAACCCACATATAGTTGTTCTTCACCACACTCTTACTTGGTTTAGGTTACCAAGCTATATCCCACACTTATTAGATCACTAATCACCCTTCATAATTGGTACACTTATCATAGTTCTTATTTGATTGATTAGATTGCCGAATTGCCCTTCTCCTTTGTTATAATTGTTAAATTTCCCCTTTAGTTGAATAAATTACCAAATTGCCTTCTCCATTATCAAAATTACCAAAATACCCTTTGGTTGGTTAAATTACCAAATTGCCCTCCTCTTCCAAATTTACTATAATACCCCCTTTACTTACAAATTACCATTTTACCCTTTACATATAAATTTACCATTCTACCCTTTACTCACAAAATTACCATTTTATCCTTTTACTTACAAAATTACCATTTTATCCTTTCACTTACAAAATTACCGTTTTGTCCTTTCACTTACAAAATTACCGTTTTGCCATGTAATTATGAAATTACCTTTTTCCCTTTAATTACAAAATTACCATTTTACCCTTTTATTTACAAAATTACCATTTTGCCCTTTTATTTACAAAATTACCATTTTGCCCCTGAATTACAAGATTACCATTTTGCCTTTTTATTTATAAAATTACCATCTTACCCTTGAATTACAAGATTTACCATCTTACCCTTTAATAAAAAGATTACCATTTTACTCTTTAATTACAAAATTACCATTTTTTCCTTTTGCTTCCAAAATTACCAATGCACCCTTTTCACTTACAATTTACCATTTTGCCCCTTATTACTCTACTTATATTAAATTATCACCACCACATGAAATATTAGTATTAATACCCCATTCTCATTATCCAACTCCCCAACTTTTATATTTAATATAATACTCATTAGCACCCATACATAGTAGGCCACATTCTTGCACAAGACATATTACTAAAATACCCCTAGGGCTCACAATAATATTAACCATGCATTAAAGATCACAATAGCATAATACAACATGAATAAATACTTAACATTTTAATTAATAACCAAACTCTTACCTTAATCAATATTTCCATAAATAGCATATAATCTAACATGCTCCCTTTGTATCAATCAACACAAGAAACTACATATATTATATTAAACAACATATATCAAGCATAATAACATATTAAAAAGCCTAATGTGATAACATATGTTTATTCATGCATTTAAATGGGATTTAACGATTACCTTAATTCCTACAAAAACGAACCTTTAACCAAAATAACCTTACTTGTATTTCGGTTAAAGGTTCAAGCTTTAATTAGCAAAACCAATACCTAAAAATAATGTAAATTTTTATCACATTAGAAATAAGAAAACCAAAGGCATAAGACTTTATAATATTTAATTAATGAAATACTTAACTTAAAATATTATTATATCTTAAAATCATTAAACAAATAAACCAAGAAATGTAGCAACTCATCCTGCTCATACAGCATGAGTTGCATGCAAAGAAATGAGGAAAGGGGGAAAGGAAGGGAAGAATGGATTATTTTCAGGTTGGGTTTTGGGGCTAGGAAAGAGGGCATGTGGGGGAGGATTTAAGGCAAAGGAAGGGTGCAAAGGTGGAAAGGGGGTGTAGGTGGTGGTCGGAGATGGGTTGACGGTAGCTAAGAGCAGCGGCGGCGACAGTGAGGCTGCGAAGGTGGCTGCTGAGGTGGATAGGGTTGAGAAGGAAGGAAAAGGGAGGGAGAAAATGAAGGCATGCATGTGATTTTTTAGGCCAAAGGGGGTATGGGGTGGTAGAGGAGGTTGTAGGGGTTGGTTTGGCGGCTCAGGGGGCAACAGAGGCGGAAGAACGATGGAGGAAAGAGGCGGTGCAAGGTAGCTGTAGAGAAGGGAAAAAAAAGGAGAGAAAAAGAAGAGGGGAGGAAGAAGGAGGCTGCAGGGTGGCTTGAGGGGTGGCGTAATGGTTCAAGGGTGAGATAGAGGGTGGCAGGGGGTGGTGTAGGTGACTAGTGCAGCGGTGGTAGTAGCGGAATGGGGCGGTTGAGCAAAAATAGTGTGGGAGATGGGAGGAGAAGAAAGGAGAGAAAGAAGGTCGAGGAAGGGCAAGGGAGGCTCAAAAAATGGCTGAATGAGGTAGGAAGGGAAGAAGAAAAAGAAGAGGAAGAGAAAGGAGGGGATACGGGGCTCGATAGGGCGGCGACAGGGTGGTAGGAGCATGGGAGTTGTAGGGAGAGGGAAGGGAAAGGAGGGGGAATGGCAAGGCATAGGCGAGAAGAGAGAGAGGTGGGGCGCCGAGATAGGGTAGGAAAAATGGCGAGAGAGAGAGAGAGAGGGAGATAGGGGGATCTGTAGGGGGAGGAGGGTTGTAGGTGGGCCAGTTGGGGATGGCGGAGGTGGTTGGGTGCAATGTCGAAGAAAGGAAGAAGAAGAAAGAAAGAGGGAGGGTGGTGCGTGCTGCGTGCAAGCCGGCGAAGGAGAAGAGGGAAGTGGGTCAGCCCGGTCGGGGGCAGAAGGAGGGAAGAAAAGGAGGGGCGTTGGGCTGGCTTAGCTTGGGAAAAAAACAAAAGATGGGGGTGGGCTGGGCGACGCATGTGGGAGAAGGAGAGGAAGGAGAAGCGGGCCTGCGGCCCAGGCACAAGAGGGAGGCAGCCCAGGGTGCCAGTAGGCCAAGGAAAGGAAAAAGGAAAAAGAAATAAAGGAGAAAAAAGGAGAAAAAGGAGAAGGAAAAGGAAAAAGGAAAGGAAATATGGGAAATAATAAAATGTAATATTTTTGGGTAATAAATTTACTTAATAATTTAATTTAATATAATTAAATATATGAGTTTAAAAAGGATAATTTATGTAAATAAAATTTATTTAAATAAAAGAGTATGATAAAATAATAAAATATTTATTTTAATATATTAAATATCTATATCCAATTTTATATACTCAAAAATCCATAAAATAATTAAATTAAATAAATTTAAAAGCTAATTTATCTCAAATAGGCTTTTAAAAATTTCAGAGGATTACACGTAGCCTCAACTTGACCTACCCTCAAATTAGGAAGAGTTTCAAAAATTCACTTTATGGTATGGTTACAAAAGATATTCCATTTCAGATCTATCAAGCATTCCATCTTAAACAACCAACTATACTTTAAGAATTCCCCATTCTTTTTATGCTAAAAAAAAATAACCATAAAAGACTAAAACTCCACGAGATACTAAACCTCCTTATACTTCTCTACAAATCTCTAAACCACCAGAGGATGAAAATTCTCCTCATAATTCTTATAGCTTTTTTGAAATTAAAAAAATGTTCAAATTAACAAACAACTCTTTCAAGATAGCTCCTATGGCTCACATAACTTGAAGAAAAGAATATGGTTCTTTAAACATTTTCTTCACTAATGTAAATAAATCCAAACTAAATTTTACAACTTCATTCAAAATGAAAAGGTACAAATCCTATTCTTTGATTAGTTCAAAATTTATGAAAAATAAAATAATATTGTTTTTCTTTCTCCAAAAGAATAATCCTATGACAACTCAAAAAAAAAAACTAAAACATGGCAGACTGAAAAAGACACAATCGAGTCTGATCATCCTCTTCTCCAAAAAATTAAAATGTCCTCAAGAGATCAATTACTTCAGTTAAAACCCACTCCAATGCCCAAAGAAGAAGATAAAGATAATATTATGAATATTCTTCTTCAAAATAACTCCACTACTATCCATCTTAATACAATTGGTTCACAACTACCAAAACTTGATAAACAAATTCAAAAAACTATTCTTCCAACCTTCTAGGTTACTTCTCCACCCCAAAACTCAGAAAATAAGAAATTACCCATATTCAAATCATTATAGGTTTCAAATACCGATCAACAAAATATCTAAAATGGAAGAAATGAATTCCTCCAAGAAATTAAAACTCAACTTAGTGAAAAAATCCCTAACTCCTTTTCAAACCAAGTTCAAGTTCTAGATAATCCCTAACAATTATCCCAAATAAATACCTTGGGATTCTCATCTTTGCCACATCAAATGGAAGATGAGATAATCAAGGAACCAAGCCGAGCCTACCTTTATGAACAAAATGCACAATCTTCTTCTTACATGGCTATTATTCCTAGAAACAAAGCCTCTAACCTTAGCGTTGAAACTATGCCAAACCAAATTGTCCAACCAAATTATAAAGCACCATCCCTTTATAAATGGAATGTCAATAGAATGTCTAAATATAACATTATAAACCTCCTTCAACAAATGAAAATGGTTGCTAATACCTATAAAACCTGAATCAATACTTCAAATAAAGCTATAGTAGAACGGTTGATAGTAGGGTTATTTGGTTAACTCAAAGAATGGTGGAATTTCCATCTTACCTCTGAACAGAAAAACTCCATTCTTGATGCTATTAAAATGGATGAAAAGGAAAAAATTATCTTTAAATATGATGATGCCGTTGTTGCCTCACTTAATTTTCCATCTCTCTTCACTTTGTCGGTGACCCTTCATACCTCAATGACAAAAATGTTGAACTACTCTCAAACCTCTACTATAAAAAAAACTTAGTGGCTTCCAATGGTACAAAAACACTTCCTACACTCGAGTCATTATCTGAGATGATTCAAAACATCCTTTCTAGAAAGAAAAAATCCTTGTTGTTTTTCCAACCCTTTTTGGGAAAAGAGTTTGAAATATAAAAAAAAAGCAAATGGAAACCAAAATATATATTATAGGTTCACCTATGGTGAACTAATTATCATTGCACAAAAATGTCTAAAAATCTATCAAGACCTCAAACTTCAAAAACATTTAAAATAGAAAATGCATAAAACCAAGGAAGAACTTGATACTTTCTACTAACATTTTTAATAAGGGTATACGCGGCATTTATAGAAAAAAAAAACATCATCTATACTCTCATTTTCCATTTTTTTAGTATTAAGAATATAATACACAATGGTTATGTAATAAAACCATAGTGTATACTTCCCCTCCCCCAATTTCTTTTTCTTCATCATGCTTTAGCTTAGATTTATTCTCTAACTTTCATTTTAACTCGCTTGATAGTAAGAAATCATACATTATCCATTCAAAGTGAAAACCTCTACAGCTTTCGATGTCCTTCTTTATTCTCTTCACCAAAGTTTGTGCACATTTTTTCTCGCTTTTATTTCATCACCATCAACCTTCTCTCTTTTTTAACAGTTTGAGCTTGTCTATGTAAATTTATCTATTTTACAAAATTTGCTTGTGTCTTCCATATTTGAACTCATTCATGTTCAACATATTTCTAAAAACATAGTATATAAATTAAATAGATAGTATTATAGAAATGTGTTATTATCACTAATGCCAATGTTATTGAGGTGTATATGTATTCCGCGTATGTTGGTGGTTTTTGCTTGACCTAGATAATATTATCAAATTCTCCAAGTTTTTTGTTAATTTAGGGGTCTCATATTACTTACTTTTCATTATGGATCACAAGTGGATACATGCAAGTAGGTTGTCTAGAGAATATATACAATGTTCAAGACTTTTCTAAAATAATTGTTAAATATTTGAAAGATACTTTGTGGATGTCTCTCCCATGTTTATATTGTGAAAATATGATAAGAATAGGAGAAATTGAGATATGATATCATCTTGTTCACATCAGAATTGATAAGAATTATATTTGGTGCATTTGGTACAGAGAGGCACTTTTTAATGAACCTATTGTGGTCAACCATAATGATGTTGAAGCTGCAGATGACTTTTCTTACTTGGAGGAACTAACTAATAATGTTGAAGAACATTTTAGAGACCACCTAGAAAATGTTTGAAATTTTGGTTAATGATTCAGACATGCCTTTTTATGATGGTTGTACTTAATTTACAAAATTATGTATCGTATTATAATTGTACAACTTGAAGGAAAGTAATTATTTGAGCTATAAAAGCTTCACTTCTCTTCTTGAGCTCTTAAAATAGAAACTTCTAGAGGATAATGTGTTTCCTTCTCATACTTATGAAGCTAAAAAGGTTATTTGTTCTATGGGATTGAATTATGAAAAGATATATGCTTGTTCTAACGATTGCATTTTGTATCGTAATGAATATGCATTGTTAGATAGTTATACTTAGTGTTGAATCTCATGATATAAGAGGGAAAAGATTCCTAATAAGGTATTTTGTTAATTTTCAATTATACAACTATTCCAAATCATGTTTTGTAATGGAAAAATACAAAGAATCTTATATAGCATGTGAAAGGAAGGAAATCTGATATAAGCTTAGACATCAGACATATTCTCCTCAATAAAAGATGATTAATTCTATATACCTTGATTTTGGTATTGAATCTAGAAACATACGTATTGCACTCTATTTCAGTGGAATGAACCCTTGTAATGGAAACACCAACTATATTTTGTGTCCATTTATTATGGTGACCTACAATATTCCCATATCATTATGCATGAAGCAGAAATAGATGATGTTATCCTTATTTATATATGGTCTAAATTAGTCAGGTAATGATGTTAATATTTATTTGGCTCCCTTTATTGAGGATTTAAAGTACATATGGGATTGTAGAGTTGAAGTAGAGGATACACAAAACCAAGAGTCTTTTAACATGAGAGAAATGTTATTTTCCTACTTATGGTAATCTTTTCGGTTATAATGTGCACAGGCATTGTGTATGTCCTATTTGTAATGATAACACAAACTTTCTCTAGCTACTAAAGAGTATGAAGGTTGCTTATCTTAGACATCATATATTCTTGCCTATGAATCCTCATTATCATAAGCAAATAAAAGCTTTTAATGGAAAAAGTTTAAGAAGTAATAGCTTTGAATCCTCTCATGAGATTTCAAGTATTTAACAAAATAAAAGACTTGAATGTTCCTTCTAGGATAAAAATAATAAGAAAGCAGTCCTTTAAAGAGGGTGAAAGAAGAGGTCAATCTTCTTTGACCTTCCATATTAGAAGAACATGTACGTACGGCATTGTCTTGATGTGATGCATATCAAAAAGAATATATCTAATTGTCTAATTGGTATGTTTTTTAATATGCTAAAAAATACAGAGGATGGCATCAATGCTTAGTTAGACATGGTTGAAATGGGTAAAAGAACATAATTACATCCACAATAGATGAAAAATAGAAATTTTTTTCTCTTGCATGATATACTCTTTCCAAAGGGGCGAAGATATATTTTGGTGAGTGTTTGCATGAAGTGAAGGTTCTTGAAGGATATTCATAAAACATCCAAAAACTTGTTCTAATGAAAGATTTGAAGTTAGTGGGTATGAAATCTCATGATCATCATATTCTCATTCAAGATTTATTGTAGATTACTATATGTTTTATCTTACCAAATCAGGTTCAAAGTATTGTCACTATATTGTGTTTCTTTTTAAAGGAATAATTAAATAATGCTATTGGTCCTATAAGATTGGACAAAATATAGAGTGACATTATGACTATAGTACCCCAACTTTATATGTATTTTCCTCCACCATTATTTGTAATTATGATTCATTTAATGGTTCAATTGGTTAGAAAGATTAGATTATGTAGGCTAGTTCATTTGCATTGGATGTATCAATTTGAAAGGCATATGAAATTCTTAAAAGTATACATGAGGAATCTAAATAAGCCTGAAGAATGTATTATTGAGTTATATCTAGTTGAGGAGATGATAGATTTGTTATAAGTTATTAACCAATGCTAATATAATATTCCTTCTTAAACCATGACATTCAAGTATAGAGGAGCAAGGAAAAGGGTGTACAGGATTTCACATGGCCATCATTGATAATGATCAAATATTTTCTCAAGCTCAGTTCTATGTTATTCATAATGTAGATTATTTTAAGTCATTATTGGGTCAACACATGGATAATTTAAGGTCTTTAAACCCATATAGGAGTGAGAAATGGATATTAGATATATACAATAGATCATTTTCAAAGTGGCTTCTATGTTAGTCATTTGAATCTAATATTGATTTGTGTTGGTTGTCAGTTGTCACACCCTCCTCGTAAGGAAGTGATGTTATACATCTTATATATGATCAATGGTTGTAATTTCTACATAAAAAAGATAGATGACAAGATTAATATGAAAAATAGTGGTGTGGGTATAATAGCAAAGCTTTGCATATATCAAGTGCCAAATACAAAAACCTTGTTTATGCATCAATAACATACTTTGGGGTGATAAATCACACATGGTTATTAGATTACACTGCTTTTAGAGTTCCCTTATTTGGGTACAAATGGGTTGACGACCAAAATGGGTTTGCACTAAGGAAACTAGATTTACAAGGGTGGATCTTTCATAGCTTGGTCACAAGAAATACCTATTTTTATTATCCTCAAAAGCATAATAGGTATTCTATATTATTGACCTAGATGATAAATGGTGGTTCATTTTCTTGAATGAAAAAAATGGAAATATGACATTCAAGGGGAGAATATTTTGACTACTATCTAACCTTTCTCATCCAATTATGATGATGTTACCAATGACCTATATCCACAAGATGATCTTGACAAAGAGTTCTATGTACTTGGATCGGCAGGCACCACAGATTAAAGCTTTATAGATGAAAGCTTTAATTATTTCCTATATGTTGTAATATTTTATTTCGTTCATAAATTTTAATTGTTTATATTTTGACTATATCTCATCGCGTATTACTTTAATTACTTCTTATGTGTTGTTTTATTTGTTTTGTGCATACGGGTTTATTTTTTATATTTTGACTATATCGCGATACATAATGCTTTAATTACTTCCTATATGTTATTTTATTTTATTATATCCATAAGGGTTTGTTTTTCATATTTTGACTATATCACATCACATATTACTTTAATTAATTACTAAACTATAATTTTTGTTAATTATTTTAGGTATGACATGAAGATGATGCACATGCTCACGAGGTTAGAAAAGTACAAAGATGGGGAAGAATTGGATTGACACTAATTTCTAGAAATAGATAAAGGGCATTATGCATGATATTGATTTTGATGAATCTAGGTACCCAATAGGCGAGAATAAGGATATGTTTCTTTGACAATTATAACTCTAGGGCTCATGCACACATCCCTATCACTCATAGGACTTGGATGGATACCTTAACAAAATTGAAGAATAGGGTGTGCGTATAACACCTTGCTTCTCAAAAATCTAATTTTTCTAACTATCAATGTTAATTTATGAGTTTTAACCTTTAACTTTATTTTAATTAAGTTTTTTTATTTAAATCATATTTCTCATCAATGCCTGTTAAGATTATAATTTGTTTTATGGTTTTAATGATGGTTTTGAATTTATGTAAAAATTTATTTAATTATTTTTCATTGTGTATTATTTTAGATAAGTTTGCTCATGACTAAAATTTTATAAATTCATGTAATTCGATTTTCGTTTAAAATATATTCACATTTCTATCATGTGTTTTGACTTTAATATTTTAAATTTTTTTTCGAGTGTCACCTCATCATATGATTATAACTTTATTTTAGGGTTATATTTCATTAAAAAAATTAAATAATTTTAAATTATAAAATCCATTTAAATTGGTAAAATTATTTTTAATATTTTTATCTAAAAAATATTGTTATCTTTGAAACTATTTACTTTTATAAGGTCGATAAGATCTTTAGAAAATTTTAATTAAAATATTTTCCTTAAACTATTTATAATTTTATTCCTGAAAATAATTTTCTTTCGTTTTACCCATTTTTGTTTACACATGACATTTTTAGAAATGTTTTAAATTAATTAAAATCACTCAAAGTTTTATAAAAATATTTCTCCGTTGTATTTTCAATATCATTTTCAAGTTTTTTTTTCTATCTTAATAAGCATTTTGATTTATTTTATATTAAAACTTTTAATCGGATAAGCCTATTTTTTTTTTATCCAAAAATCTATTTATATATTTTTAGATTTATTTTCTTTAAATTTCCTCATAATTAAAGTATCTTTTAACTTTTATTTTTAGATGTTTATTTTATCTAGATTATTTAATATAGTTTTTTTTTAAGTTGACTTAGCCCACTCCTTTTTTTTCTTTCTTCTTCCCTCTCTCCTTTTCTTTCTCCCACACCCCACCTCCCCGTTTCCTTCCTCTTATCTACTTCATGCATTCTCCAACACCACCACTACACCACCTCACCACTACTAGGCCACACTACCACTCATTCCCGTCCTTATCATCAACACCAACTAACAACAGCACTATGGAAAATCAGCGCAAGCAAGGGAACAAATCGAGTCACTCGACCCTGTTATAGCACCAACTCCACCACTGGCCACTGTAAGCCTAGCTAACCACCAGCATGTGGTCCTCACTCTTATATGAAGTTCTAACATCAATTCGTTGTGTTTTGTGTGGTATAATTTACCCTAAACCCTAAATTTTAATTTGATTGAATTTATATGAATGAGCATATGCTAAGCTAAATTAATTGTTGAATTGAGTATGCATGAATTGCATGATTAGCTTGGATGGGTTCATTGTTTGGTATATAAATGATTTGTGAAAATTGGATTTTTGATCAAGTTATGTCCGAATTTCTTAAAATTGTCTAATTAAACTATTTTGGATAAATTGATTATGTAATATACTTAAAAATGTACTTAATTTCATGTTGGAATTTCCAATTGGAGAAATTTGTGAATAATTAATGAAAATTTAATTTTAGGCCTAAACTCTTGCTAATTCAAATTGGAGTAAGTAATTAAATTATTTTATTAAATTGGTTATAAAATTTGTATTAAAATATATTTAATTCCATTTTGACTCATCAATATAAATATTTGAGTAAGATTTGATCATATTAGCATTTCAAGCTCAAAAACCAAAATTATGTCAAATTGGGTCATTTCTTTATTAGTTTTAACCAATTGAGTATACAATATGTTATAAAATAGGTCTAATTACATTTCTAAATATTAAATTTAAATAAATTAATAAAATTTGACTAAATTTAATGTGTGGGCCTAAAACCCTAACTTTCAAATGAAATTATGGAATTCGTCATTTTTATAGTTGTTTATTCTAAAATTGATTTTTTAGAATTATTTAAATGAATTTACTTGTGTTATAATACCTTTAATTTGGATTAATTGATTTAAATTAAATGAATTTGTAGTTTGGGCTTTAAAGCCCAAATTTTTGGAAATAGTTTGTGAAATTAAGTTATATTGAATTATTATATTAGTTTTGATTTAAAAACTAATTAAATTGAGTTTTAAATTTATTGTTTAGATCAATTCTGTAAAATTGATTGATTTGAAGTTTTAGGGTTGTAAACCATAATTATATAAGTGGTATTTGATATAATTTACTTATTTTTTATTATTTTATGTTTGGATTAGTTGTCTCTAACTTAGTTGTATGATTTTCAAAGGTATTCTAGGAATGTGTGTTAGTGGATCCCAAAGATAGGGTTTTTGTTCTTCTTGTGCTAGAATAGTTTGAAAGCTAAGTAAACCTCCTAAAATCTGAGTTAATATAATCTTATGTGTTGATGTGTATTATTCCATATTTTTTTATGCTAAGACCATGGTAGAATTTTTTTAAAAAGGTGTATAGTTTGTGTGTCTCCACGATATGACTATCTTAGCATTCTTATAATGTATTAATCTTGTGTTATAGTATCGTGTAGCTCTTCACATATATGAATCATAATTCTTTTTAGTTATATTTTATGAGTTGTTATGCTATGTAAGCTGTATAAATGTACCATTATATATTCTTTTGATATGATGTTTTTTCACACAAATGTATGTAGTTGAATTTTTTATTGGTAATCATATGTGATGATTGTTAAGAATCTTTGTGATGTGTTACATATGACAAAATATGTAATCATGGATATAAAGTATGAATAATCCAAGTGATAAGTGAATGAAATGAATTATAGGAATTATGCTATATGTTACATTAGTAACCATAGCTAGTGGTTATATATAGTCCACCTTGAATAGCCTTAGAATGGCCTCTTAGGTAGGGTCATGTAGCAGATGTATTCTTTATTATTTTGCATGGTGTTATCTATCACAATATAGTAGCATATTTTTCATTTGGTATTAGTATTTATGCTTTTAGTAAGGTCCCTCTTTCTACTTTATAAGTGGCTTAAGAGCCCTATAGTGGGTGTGTACACTTAAAAAATTAGGGTATTGAGTGGTTTTAATGGATGTATTGAGCCTCTATGCTATTGACAATTATTTTTTATGGTGGTATCTATCTCTGTACGATAACATATTCATGGGTAACATGTAGTCTATGTGTTTAGGAATTTCATGAATAAAGTAATGTGATATTATATGTATATATGGATTAGTGGAATTAATTACATAACTAAACTTTCATATCATGTGAAATATAATGAATACATGAAAAAGTAGATGGTGATATCAAATATAAGGAAAACAGTAATAATATCTTTTGGTGGAACTGATCAATAAGTAGTTCTATGAATTAAAGTGGAATGATTGCATGGAAATTAGGGAACAATGTAAATGGAAGTAAATAAAGTGAATAATGGTGTGCAAGTGAACATGACATGATACTTTTGTGAGCATGTAATATAATTTTAACTGTGATTCATGAATTTTAATATCTTCCATGTTCTTTTATGATAGCTTAATTCCACAACAACATATCATTTTGTGAATTCATGCTTAGTCACAATTGTATGTTTTTTATGAGATATGCATTGATCTTGGGTTAGGTTCTCCTACTACTCTTGTTAGTTTGCATATGGTGTTCTTCTATTTTCCATGATTTTGTATGAGAAAATGTTTCATGTTAAGATTGTATATGTATGCGAATCTACGTATGTACGTTATTGTTATGAGTTGGGTTGTGTACACAATACGTTATTGAACTGATACTATACTTGGTTAGATGTCTATGTGCAGATATTTTGGCTTGAGTTCATATGTGATTTTGTATTAGGTTGAGAGTTAAAGGTCCCTAGATTTTTGTACCTCGAGGACTCTTGTAATTATTTGTAAATATTTTGGAAGTGAAGTTATATTGAAAATTTTAATTTGGCATTGTAAATGACTATTTATATTTATATTGTTTAATTTAGATTTTAAAACATGAGTTTTTTACTAATTTATCAGTGATGATTTTATAGGATTTTTTGCTAATTTTATTAATGAGGATTTTTATTTGGTTTATATTTCAAGATTTGTTAATAGATTTTTAGCCCTGCACCTATCTGGATATATATGGTGGATATCTATCTCGTGGTTGATGTATCAGTACCACTACCCATTTCATGTGTTTACTTTCGAATTATATCATTTGTAAACAAAAATTTTCTTTTTAGTGAAAATGGGTGTATTATAGTGGGATGTCACTATGACATTATTTGAATATTAGAAATAGATATGAATTTTTTGTTATTACCATATTATAATTTAATTATATGTATTTTAATTATTTGACTCTTTAATATTGTAGCAAGGATTTTATAACAGCCCAACATATACTACTGAAAAATTTCGCTTTAGCAGAAGCGTGATATCAAACTAGTTAGGTATTATCAACATATTCACATTAGTTTGGCTTACCATACTATTCTTATATCGAATACAAGGCAAAATAATTAGGTTATAAACTATGATAAATAGATAAATGAGAGAATATTTCATAAAGATAGATAAGAATTTAGAGGTTAACTCCAAGTATAATATCAAAATATATCAAAAGAGATCACATGAAACAAAAAGTTGGAAAAGGTATCTGGATAAAGAAAAAATTGGATAACATAATTCTACGTCCAACCCTAATTCATAAGAACCACCCATCCACAATTAAAGTATAATAATCATTAAATTCATCCAATGGGTCACCATCAATCTGTATGAAAATATATGTTTATCTACTCGTAAGAATGAACAACACCTATAAAAAAGATGATCGGTACACTACATACTGAGTAGGGTGACAATATAGTCCTAGCCAAACTACACGGATACATAATGTCACATAGAAGGAAGAGCAAGCACAATAATGTGATGTAATATAATACTTAATCTAGGATTTCATTATTAGGTATAACCTCAATTTGGTTCTTATTTGAGTTCACATACCCCACTAGTCTTAAACCAGTAGAAATATCTAAAGCATCTCTCAAAGTAGAACACACCTAAACTACTAATATTTTCTGGGAGAACAAACCCAACATATATTAGGAAATCATGCACTTAACCACTATTCTCAAACCAGTAGAATGGTATAAAGCACCTTTCAAGAAAAAGCACACATAAGCCATTATTATCATCCGATAAAATGTACACAACACATTAATCCTAACTCACGTAATATTTCACTCTAAGTGATTAATATCTTATCTAATGTTACTTTTCTTAAGGTCAAATTCTTGTTTACATGGAGTCTAGGAACCCCACTATTCTTAAACTGGTGGAACTACTTGAATCACTTCTCAGGGCACATGTAACACCTCCATTTTTAGTACTATAAGATTTCATTTAAAGAATTAATTGGTGAAGGTAAAACAATAAAAATGCAAGGTGTTACCACCACACTTAGTGCAAGTTTGGTTTCCTCTACCATTCTCGTACTAAGTATTAAGGCTAAAATTATTACTCCACTTAAATTAATAATACAACCACAAGAACAAGACTAAATAGAACAAGCATATGCTTATCATTCAATGAAAAAAAAAAATTTAATGGTTACAAAACTTATATGAAAGAAAATATAAGAAGATATAAGAGTTCAAGAACCACCAAATCAAAGATACCAAAAGGGACACCGAATATTCCTAACTTTTAACCCAACTACTAGCCTTTGACTAATCTTGTAAGCTAACTTGCAAAGACCATGGGACCATGAAAATGAACCCTTCAGTACAATAGTATTGAGTGACCCATTATACAAGATTAATATGAAAAGCTTGCACGGAACACATATAAGGTATCACAACATTACATGATTTAAATCATTGAAAGGTACATAATATGATAAAAATACAATAATTAAATCGACTAAAAAAATATCACTAATTCACATACTACTTATACCCATTCATTTAGAACATACTGAAACTTATCAGCCAAATATCCAAGGGATGTTATCTGAAGTAATTATTAGAACCAGTCTAAACATAATAACCATATATCTCATATCTCAAAGTCAAGCCTATAACATCCATACATCTTAGGCAAGGCTAAAAAGCATAATACCAAACACAAATAGGGACAAAGGCTACTACTAAACCCCTGGTAGGCACAAATGCTATTACTTAACCACAGTTAGACACAAAAGCTACTATCAATCTATAAGTAGATACAAAGGCTACTACCAAACCAATCCAATAACCACTTCTATTTTTATTTACTCGAAGGAATATCATATCAACCCAGAGACACTAAGGTATTATGGTCATACCGAAACACCAAGGCACCACAATATCCTACCAAATATCAACTCGAGGATAGTAAGGTACTCTAGTTGTACTGGCACATAAAGAAGACACAATACCCTAAATACAATAACACCTAATCTATAAGTATGTATACCTTCCATAAGTTCATGGGGCTGAATAAAGTAATATATAGTGCCTAGCAGGGGCATTCAAGTACAAAAATAAAAATCCATAATAAATCATGATTTAAACTAGGGCTGTGCAAAAAATCCGGGATCCGAAAATCTGATCCGATATTTAAAAATCCAATCCGACATTTCAGATATCTGAACCAGTTTTATTCTAAAAGGATATCCGACATTCGGATATCCAATTTTTTTTTTAGATTATCCGATCCGAAAAAATATCCGATATTTTGTTGATTATTTCAATAATACACCATATTATTGTGTTTTTATAGTTTTAAGTTTTAAAATTTTATTTATTTTTATATTTTAAATATTTATAATAATATTTTAATACTTCTTTTAGATAAAATAAGATATTTATATGAATATAGATATGAATATTAATTGATATACGATCCTTATTTTTAAAAATATTATAGCAAAAGTTATTAAAATTGATAAAATAGTATTTTCATACGGATATTGGATATATCCGAATCCGGTCTATATCCGGTCTATATTTTTCGGATATCCGCATCCCGGATATCCGGTCTAAAAAAATACGGAGCGGATATCCGAAAAAAAATATCCGAATGGATACGCATATCCGGTTTTGCACACCCCTAATTTAAACCATATATTTAAGGTATCTATCCCTAAGAAGCCACCATTTCTGAACTCGAGTTTGTTCACTTTAAATATTAATATTTTATTGAGGTGACCAAGAGACCATCGAATACACAAATATATTCAATTTTCCATACTTAACCATTTTTACTCATTTTCAATTATTCATGACAAACATAATCAAAGCTAATATTAAGGTCAACATGATAATACACCAAGCTCATCCTAAGATCAATTATTTAATTTTAGATGCATTAGGCTGTAAATAACCAAAATGCCCTTAAACTCATAATTTCCATATGAGCATTCATTTTAAATACTAATTCAATTTTGTTGATTAATTCATCATTAAAAGGTTAAAATACAATAATTAAATTATTTAAAATTGTAATCCCCCGAATTTTTAAAACCCTATATTTTAATAAATAAATTTTATTTTGGATAAATTAGCTTTTAAATATTTTTAATTTAATTGTTTTAGGGATTTTTGAGGGTATGAAATTTGGTATAAATATTTTAATAAATTAAAATAAATATTTTGTTATTTTATCATACTCTTATTATTTAAATAATTTTCCAAATTATTATTTTACTAAAATTATCCCTTTTAAATCCTTGTATTTTAATTAAATTGTTAAATAAATTTATTACCCAAAAATGTTTTTCCTTATTATTTATAAATTAAGTTATTTTAATTAAAACAATTTTATTTTTTTCCTTTCCCTTTTTCCCTTTTTCCTTCTTCTCCCTTTTCTTTCTTTTTCTTTTTCCTTCCTTGGGCCGCCGGCCAGCCGGCCTGCCCTCTCCCCCTCCTCGGCGCTTGGGCCTGGCCCAGTTCTTTTTTTTATTCTTCTCCCGTGCGAGTCGGCCGCCCTCCTCCCTTCTCTTCTTTCTCTCCCGACCGGGCCGGCTCTTTCTTTTCTTCAGCCGGTCCACCCGTCGCACGCCCAGCACCCCCGACCATTTCTTCTTCCTTCTTCCTTCGTCTTCTTCCTCCCTCATCACCGGCAAGATTTTAGCCGCCGGATCTGCAGCTCCCTCTCCCCCGTTGACTCGCCTGTCTCTCTCCCTCTCTCTCTCTCTCCCTCGCGTCGTTTTCTCTGCCCATTCTTGTCTCCCTCTCCCTCTCCCTGCCATTGCCATAACCCTTCTCCCCCTCCCTGCAACCTCCATTTCCCTACCACCTATAGCCACCCCTCGAGCCCTATCCATTCCCTTCTCTTCCTCTTCTATAGCCGCCCCTCGAGCCCTTTTTGCATTTTTTTTCGAGCCTCCCCATGCTCCCGAGCCTCTCCTTTTCTCCCTTTCTTCTCCTCCCTTCTCTTCCCCTGTTTTTGTTTCACCGCCACCGCTCCGCCGCTTCCGCCGCCTCAAACACCACCTGCACCACCTCCTGCCACCCTCTGCCTCACCCTCGAACCATCACAGTCCCCGTTGAGCCACCCCGCAGCCCATTCTTCCTCCTCTCTTCTTTTTCTCTCCCCTTTCACCCCTTCTCGGCAAGCACCCTGTACTGCCCCGATTCGCCGTCGTTACGCCGCCTGTGCCGCCACCCGAACCACCAAAATAATCCCTGCAACCTCCTCTACCACCCCCAGTGCTCCTTTGGCCAAGAAAACCACCTTCAAGCCCTTGTTTTCCCCCCTCTCTTCCTTCCTCGCCAGCTTTTCACCTCGACCCCCACTTCGGCCGCCGCCTTCCCAGCCTTGTTGCCGCCGCCTCCGCCGCCCTTAGCCACCTTCAACCCATCCCCGACAACCACCTACACCCCCTCTACCATCCCCAATCCTCCTTTGGTCGAAACCGTCACCCGAAAGCCTCCATTTTTCCTCCTCATTTTCCTTCCTCGCCAACCCCATCTCGACCTTCCTCCTCAGCCGCCACCTTCGCAGCCTTGCTGCGGCCGCCTCCGCCGTCCTTAGCCACCTTCAACCCATCCCCGACAACCACCTACACCCCCTCTCCACTTCTGCACCATTCCCTTGCCCCAAATCCGCCCCTAACCACCTTCTTTTCTAGCCCCAAACTACCAACCCGAAAATACCCATTTTCCCTACTTCCACCACCTTCGAGCCCCTCCTTTTTATTCTTCCCTGCATGCAGCTCATGCTGCATGGGCAGTATGAGCTGCTGCCCTCTTTGGTTTACTTGTGTAATATTTTTGAGGTATAAAAATATTTTAGTTTAATTATTTGAGTAATTAAGTGTTATAAGCCTTATGATTTGGTTTTTATCTTTTCTAACATAATAAACCTTGATATTATTTTTAGGTGTTGGTTTTGATAATTGAATCTTAAACCTTAAACCGGATTACCGGTGAGGTTTGTTTTTGGCGGAAAGCGAGGTAACCGTTGAATCCCGCTTAAATATATTAATTAACGTATGTTAGCACATTAGGCGATTTTAATATGTATTATGTTTAATATATGTTGTCTAGTATATTATACATGTTTTCTTGAGTTGGTTGATGAAAAGGAAGTATAATAGATTATGTGCCATGTTTGGAGATATTGTTAAGGTAGAAGTTAGTTATTAATGAAAATGTTAAGTATTATCCACGTTTTATTATGGTATTGTGATCTTTATTGCATGATTAGTATTTTGTGAGCCTTTGTGAATTTTGTTAATGTGTCTTGTGCACGATTATGGCCTAGAATACATAAATGGGTGCTAATAGTGTTACATTAATTATAAAAATTGAAGATGAGGGATTTGAGTTAATATTTTATGTAGTAATAATAATAATTTAATATAAGTGGAGTGATAAGGGGTGAGATGGTAAATTTGTAAGTGAAAGGATAAATTGGTAATTTGCAATTAAAAAGGGCAATTTGGTAATTTTGAATTAAAATGGCAATTTGGGAAATTTGGAAATAAAAGGGGAATTTGGTAATTTTGTAATTAAAGGGGCAAAATAGTAATTTTATGAATAAAGGGTAAAATAGTAATTGTGATTAAATGGTAAAATGGTAATTTTGTAAGAAGAGGGCGAAATGGTAATTTTATAACAAAAGGTTAAAGTTGAAATTTTGTAATAAATGGGCAAAATGGAAATTTTATCATAAAAGGGCAATTTGGTAAATTTGTAATGAAAGGGTAATTTGGTAAATTGTAATAAAAAGGATAATTTGGTAATTTTGTAATAAAAGGATAAAATTGTAATTTTATAATTAGAGGGTAAAATAGTAATTTTGTGATAACGGGCAGGATGGTAATTTGAGAATGAAAAGAGGTAAGATAGTTATTTCAGAATTAAGGATAAATGGAAATTTTATAAGTAAAAGGGCGATATGGTAATTTTTGGAAGTTAAGCGGGTAAAATGGTAAATTTGAAGGTGAAGGGGTAAAATGGTAATTTGCATATCAAAGGGGTAAAAGTGGAAATTGGAAATAGTCGGGATGTGTACGACAGAGAAGGAGGGGCCACATAGGCCCGAGTTAGGGTTTTGGAGAAAACCGAGTTAGGAGGTGCAGAAGTCTCAAGATATGGGACGGGCCCTCCTGGGAGGATAAGGGTGGATATAGTTAGCCATGCATGTCAAGGGTGGAACACTTCCGAATAAGATACGTTTAAGACACTAATCACTTAAAGTGGAAGATGCTGAGCCGGGCCCAAACCGGTCCACCAGCGAATAATAGTGGCCAGGAGCCGGGGTGCCCTGGAGACCGTGCCACCGGCGAACAATAGTGGTCAGGAGCGTTTTGCCCTGTATATTTCCGGTCCACCGGCTATAATAGTGGGGGTTACCGTGCTCAGCAAACAAATGTAAAATCGATAAGATATGGGAAAAATACTAATCACTTATAGTGGAAGACCTTGTGAGTCGGGGCCAGACCGGTCCACCGGCGAATAATAGTGGCCAGGAGCGTTCTGCCCTGGAGACCGAACCACCGACGAATAATAGTGGCCAGGAGAGTTTTTCCCTGTATATATTTCCGGTCCACCGGCTATAATAATGGGGTTCCCGCACTCACATGGACATTTAAAATTTGAGATGATTGATTAATGATGGATTAATGGCCTTAAGGCCCTAAAGTATCAATTATTCATTATGGCCTATTAATATTTGGTTAACTTGTTAAGTATGTGAATGGACAAAGATGAATGTGGCGTATACACCATTAATATTTGATTGACCTGTTGGATACGTGAATGTATGGATCTGATTGTTATATTTACATATGTCGTTATGTACGATTATCCTAGTATATCATGTGTGACATTGCGTGCCTGTCTTTAAGCGCGTTTTTAAAGGGTTACTCAGTACCGTAGTACTGAAGGGTTCCCTTCGTGGGGCCCCTACCTATTCAATGGGCAGTGCCCCTTTCAGGTCATGTTCGGTGCTTTTCAAGTGGGCTTTTGAGAAAGAGCGTAAGGTACTATCCGGTAAATTCTAGGGCTTGATTTATCTCTTTTAACTTCAATGTAATTGTTATTTTGTAACCATCGTGGGTTGATTTTACTCTGATAAATTATTTACCGCGCTACTCTGATTAGTTTATGCTTAAGTTCTCGTAAAATTGTATTTTACTCCTTTAGCCTTAGCACTTGGTACTGGAACGGTACGAGTGAACCGGTCTGGTACTAAGTGTGGCGGTAATACTCCCAAAGTTCACGTTGTATTAATTTGCTTTTGCTAATTTTCTTTTAATTAAACAAAATTTTTCAGTAGTGAATTTTGGGGGTGTTACAAAAATGTATTTAAATAACTAGACATGCCAAATAACTACTTTACTCTTGCACATGATATAGCACATAAAACCCTAATATGCATATATAATTCATCCAAAATCATGTATTCCCATCCTTAACAATAAATAATACAATTTAGTCATGCTTACAAGAATAAATTGCCTGGTATGCTTAAAAAGACCAAATTTGCCTTGGGGTGCATACTAATAATAATCATACCAAAATATACCTAAGCATGCTTAAGCTATCATACTACACGTTCATATTATACATAACTTATTCCCGATATTATAACCATGTTAACACACCTTCCACAAATTATACACCAAAACACTAATTTTCTATCATGCAATATCTAACATTTTAGTAGAGTATGAGAACTACCATATAGCAAACATATTTGATATGGTTTATACATCTAAATCTTAATGTTCTTTTATGTGATGTCAAACATTTTAGGAAAGTATAAGAGTTACAATATAGCAAACATACTTAACATGGTTTATACATCAAACCTTAAGGTTCTATTATGCGAGATCTAACATTTTAGTAGATTATAAGAATTAAAATATAGCAAACATAATTAACATGGCTCATACATTAAAACCCTAATGTGTTATCATACAAGGTATAGCATTTTAGTAGAGTATAAGAGTTATAATATAGCAAACAAACTTAACATGGTTCATTATACCCTAATGTGCTATCATTTGAGGTTTGATATTTTAGTAGAGTACAAGAGTTACTTGATTTCCAACAAAAGTACAAATTATAGGTAATCTGCTAAAATATTAGGCTCAACTAATCAACATCTTGTATCTAAAAATAATACCACATTAACCATATTAATATTTAAAAATTAGAATAACAAGTTATATTAAAATATTTATTTGCTAAAATTTACCAAAACACACTACTATAACTACCAAAATTTGGCTAAACTAAACACAGCAAAACTCTTGTTGTATGGGCACCATGAACCCAGGCGTGTAGAATAGGGTTGGATAGGCTAGCTTGAGGTGGTGGCGTATAAAAAGGGGGATCATTAATACTTCATTTTTAAAAACCTTAATTATAAATTAATAATTATGTGTAATTAGTTATAATAGTTATTTTAGGAGGTTTTGTATTAAACATACTGTTAATATAAGTACTATTATATAATATTAAGTATAGATTACATGAGGTTAAAATTTGATAGAAATAGAATCATTATATTTAATCCTAGTTATACTCTAACCTAAACTATTTTAACCTAAATGTAATTATTCCTTTCTCCTTCCCCTTTTCTTTTATTTTTCTTTCACTTGCATACCCCCCCCTCTTTTTCTTTCTTTTTTTCTCTTCTCCTACAGGAGACATGATTATCATGCCAGAGAATCTCCCTACTCCCTACCCCCATCATTTCCCTCCTTCTCCTCATTTCATGAAGGTATCCTTTGAATTATTTTTACCTAATCACCCAATTCCCTCCTCCCCCTCTTCTTGTACATGTGTGTGTGTATACTCACCCATACAACACACTAAATGCCCCCACACTCTTTCCTCCCTCTTTTTTTTATGCCGACAATCACCACCGCCAAACACATCCCTTCTCTCCTCCCTCTCCCTCCTTCTCATTGTCACCAAACATGCCCAAAACCACTATAGCTCTAGCAACGTCCACCTTCCCCATAACCCTCTCTTTAGCTGCACACAATGTAATACCATACACTTTTGTATAATGGATGGATAAGAAATTTTGATAAATTTTGGGCCTTTGATTTTAATCTAATGTTATAATTTGATTTGGAATGAAAATTTATTTGAAATTATGTTGGTTAAATTACTAACTAGCCCTTATTAATTGTTATAATTACCACTTTGCCCTATTTCCCTATAAAATTATCAAATTACCCTTCCTTTATGCCAATTTACCAAAATACCCTTTCTTTAAGACAAATTACTAAAATACCCTTCTCCTCTATTAAATCACCATTTTACCCCTTTACTTTACAAAATTTACCAAAATGCCTTTTTCTTTATGCTAAATTACTAAAATACGCTTCCTCTATATTAAATCACCATTTTACCCCTTTACTTTTACAAAATTACCAAAATACCCTTCTTCTTTACTAAATCACCATTTACCCCTTTACTTTATAAGATTACCAAAATACCCTTCTTATTTATTAAATTATCATTTTACCCCCTTTACTTTATAAAATTACCCAAAATGCCCTTCCTTTTTATTAATTTACCAAAATACTTTCTTACTCACAAAAATTACCAAGTTATCCCCTTTACCATATAAAATTACTAAAATGCCCTCCTTACTTATCCATTTACTATTTTACCCCCTTTACTCTTATAAATTACCGTTTCACCCTTATTATACCAATTTACCAAATAGCCTCACCACATAAAATATTAATATGTATGGTCCATATACATCATCCAACACCACCAACTATTATTATTTATCATTAATACTCATTAGCACCTACCACACACAATTATTTAGGCCACAACTTTTGCACAAGCAAAATTACCAAAATGCCCCTAGGTCTCATATTAACATTATCTATGCAACAAATGGCCACATTAATATATCATATCAAACATTTGTATTTAACATTATCATTAACAACAAGGCTCTTTCCTTAAGCATTATTTCTACACATGACACATAAATTAACATGATTTTCTTTTCATCAACCAACATATGCCACTAAATACACTATACTTAACATATATCATACATATAAACATATTAAAAATCCTAATGGGCTAGCATACGTATATCCACACATTTTAGTAGGGTATAATGGTTAACTTATTTCCAGCAATAATTAAACCTTACCGGTACCCAGGTTAAAGGTTTAAGCTTTGATTAGTAAAAATCAATACCTAAAAATAATATCAAAATTTAGCATACTAGAAGTACAAAGTAAAAGGAATAAATTTTTATCAAAATCTTAATCAAATACATACTAATATTAACTACGCTTATACCTCAAAATTAACCAAAAATGCTCAAAATAAAAGGGTAGTTTGGTAATTATGATCATAGAGAATGGTAGTTTGGTAATTTTGTAATTTTGATAGTGGATAATGGTAGTTTGGTAATTATGATCATAGAGAAGGGTAATTTTGTAATTTTGATAATGGAGAAGAGTAGTTTGGTAATTATAATAATAGAGAAGGGTAATTTAGTAATTTAACCAACAAAAGGGCAATTTGTTAATTATAATAAAGGAAAAGGGAAAATGGGTAATCTAACCAACCAAATGGAAAATATGTTAAGTGTAACAATTATGAAGGGTAGTCGGTGACCTAATAAATATGGGAGATAACTAGGTAACCTAAACTGAGTAAGGAGTAATTGGGTAATTATGCAACAAGGAGGGTAATATGGCAATTTTTCAAGTAAGGAAGGGATGACTTAGCAATTATATAAGTAAGGGGTAAATGAGTAATTTGTATCTAACATGTCGTTGTGATTGTGGAATTTTGTAATATGACTCAAATAACGCTAAATAGCAAGGTAGGAGTATTTAATAATTAGTAAGTATCATAAGAACGAATCCTAATTCGGAATTAGATGAGATATGATGGCCTTAATGATTCCTCTGTATTACCTTGGATAATCGTTTGAATAAGAAATATCTAACGATATCAGAACAATTAAAAGTGAATAAGTATCTAATTGTCATGCTTTTTGTGATCACCTTAATTAAGACACTAATACTTAAAAGTGAAAGACCTCAAGATCGGCAATGGTGGCTCTTTAGGGGTTGCTACCCTAAAGACGTGGTTTAGTCCATGGTTATTCTAGTATTTGCTGGTGTGCCTTTATACCCCAGCTAGGCCCTATATCTTACTCTATCTAGCTTTACGGACCTATTTAGGGGGTATGCATACTTATAGATTAGGTGTCCTTGTTGGTAGGGTACTAAGTTATCTTTATGCACTAGTATGACCAGGGTACCTTTGCACCCCTGGGGTTGATAATTGAAGAATACTAAGTAACTCATATGCACCAATGCGACCGGTGTACCTTTATGTCCTAGGATCCTGATCTCCCTATCGAGGCAAATAAATGGAATTGCTGTGCTAATTAAAAAGGAAAAACACTAATAGTGAAAGTGAAAGATTAATGAGCCGGGCCCAGTTGAATTATATTATGAGTACTGATTGTAACACCCCCAAAATTCACTACTGAAAAATTTCATTAATTAAAAGGAAATTAGCGGAAGCAAATTAATAAACCGTGAATTTTGGGAGTATTACCACCACACTTTGTACCAAATCGGTTTACTCATACCGTTCCAGTACTAAGTGTTAAGGCTAAAGGAAAATGAAATACAATTTGCAAGAATTTCAACATACTTAAATCAGAGTAGCGTATCAAACGTTTACAAGAATAAAATCCACCAATGGTGGTTACAGTATCAACATATACATTTAAAACCAAAAATTTCAGAGAGAGAGAGAGAGAAACCCTAGTAGTTCTAGATGATTCCTTACTCTCCTTCTCGTTGCCCACTTGAGTAGCACCTAAAAAGACCTACAAGGGACACTGCCCATTGAATAGGTAGGGGCCCCACAAATGGAACCCTTCAGTACTACGGTACTGAGTAACCCTTTAAAGTCCAACTTAAAAGCAGGCCCGCAATGCAACACATGAAACAAACTACATACATATATAAAATTCACATAATTAACATTCACATAGATATCAATAGATCATTGCGAGCAATCGGTAATTACGGCCTAAAGCCATGTCATAGTGTGACTCAATACAATTAGGCCTTAAGCCATTATTCCGTCATCATTCAATCAATCTCATAATTTATATCCATATGAGTGCGAGAACCCCACTATTATAGCCGGTGGATCGGTCGCTTATAGGGCAGAACACACCTAACCACTATTATTTGCCAGTGGACCGGTCTGGCCCTGACTCACATGGTGTTCCACTATAAGTGATTAGTATTTTCCCATAACTTTATTCACATACACAAATGGTTTTATTGAGCTTGGGACCCCCACTATTTTAGTCGATGGATCGGAATACGTATAATCGTCATCCAGAGCAAAACGCTCTTGGGCCACTATTATATCCAGTGGATCGGTACTCAATATCATAAGTCAACTGGGCCAGGCTCATCAATATTCCACCTTCATAATTAGTGTTTTTCCTTTCATTAATCAGTACAACAAATCCATTTGTTTCCTCGGATGGGAGATCAAGAACCCGGGACACAAAGGTACACCGATCGTATCGGTGCATACAAGCTACTCAGTACCCGTCAACCACGAACCCAAGGACGCAAAGGTACCCTGGTCGTACTGGTGCATAAAGCTAACTCAATACCCTACCAACAAGGACACCTAATCTATAAGTATGCATACCCTCTAACTAGGTCTGTAGAGCTAGAAAGAGTAAGATATAGGGCCTGGCTGGACACAAAGGCACACCAGCAAATACCAGAATAATCTTCGACTAAACCACATCTTTAGGGTAGCGACCCCTAAAGAGTCACCATTCTCGATCTCGAGGTCTTTCACTTAAGTATTAGTGTCTTAATTAAAGGTGATCACAAAAGAGCACAATAATCAAATACTTATTCACTTTCCATTGTTCAGATATCATTAGTCGTTTCTTATTCAAATGATTATCCAAGCTATCACAGAGAAACCATTAAGGCCATGCTAATTATCAAATACTCTTACTTGGCTAATCAGCATTATTTAAATCATATTATAAAGTTCCACAATCACAACAACAAGTTAGGTACAAATCACTTATTTACCCCCTTACTTATGTAATTGCCAAGTCATCCATTCCTTATTAACAAATTACCATGTTACCCTTTAGGTTGCATAATTACCAAATTACCCCTTATCCAATTTAGGTTATCAAGTTACCTCCTACACTTTTAGATCACCATTCACCCCTCATAATTGCTACACTTAACATATCTCCCATTTGGTTGGTTTGGTTACCAATTTGCCCTTTTCTTTTATTACAATCAACAACTTGCCCTTAAGTTGGATAAATTACCCATTATCACTATCATGATTACTAACTTACCCTTTAGTTGGTTAAATTACCATATTGCACCTTTTGTTGGATAAATTACCAAATTGCCCTTCTCCTTTATCATAATTACCATTTTACATCTCAATTATTATAATTGTCATTTTACCTTTTCCAATTATTATAAATACCCTTTTAACCTTATTCATAATTACGATTATTAATTTACCCTTCTCCATTCTTATAATTACTATATTACCCTTCTCCATTATTTAAAATTACCGTAATGCCCTTTAGTTAGTTAATTTACCTAATTACCCTTCTCTAGTATCATACATTCACACTTATCCAATTACCCTTCTATAATCATAATTTAATTACTAAATTATCTTTCATCATATCATAATTTCCAGGTTACCCCTTACTCCCAAATTACCATAATACCCTTTTATTTACAAAATTACCACAATACCCTTTTACTTATAAAATTACCATAACCCTCCTTTTTACTTTACAAATTACTAGTTTACCCTTTTACATCCAAAATGACCATCTTTATCTTCCCTTACAAAATTACCATTTTGCCCTTCTTTTCCAAATTACCATATTACCCTTTTACTTCCAAAATTTCCATAATACCCCTTACTTATATAATTACCATTTCGCCATTCACTTGTAAAATTACTATATTGCCATTTACTTATAAAATTACCGTATTGCCACTTACGTATGAAATTACAATTTTGCCCCTCTTCCTCTAAAATTACCATAATGCCCCCTTTACTTGAAAAGTTACCATCTTTTCCTTTTCTCATAAAATTACAATCATACCCCTAACTTATATAATTACCACAATACCCTTTTTCTTACAAAATTACCAAAATGCCCCTTTCACTTATAAAACCTCCACTTAACCTTTTATTACACCACTTTTATAAAATTACCACCACTACATAAAATACCAATATTAGCACTCCATTCTTATCACTTAACTCCACCAACTTATCATTATTCAACACAATACTCATTAGCAACTACATATATTAGATCCCATACTTCATATCACTAAAATACCCTTAGACAATAATAATACACATGCATTAGCAACATAATACATCATAGACAAGCATTTAATATTTCCATCAATAATCAACTCCTTCCTTAATTATCATACCTACACATGGCACAAAGGGTATCATGCTTTTCCCTTTTTCTCATCAAACAATATAACAACCATCTATATATCATGCTAGGCATCACATAACATGCATAAAATCATAATAAAATTCCTAATGTGCTAGCATACGTTTCCATGCATTTAAAGGAGGTTTAACGATTACCTTACTCCCGCAAAATATCAAATCCTACCGGTATCCCAGTTAAAGATTCAAGCTTTAATTAGCAACTCAACACCTAAAAATAATATCCATCATTATTCTGTTAGAAATAAGAATCCAAGCACAAAACTTTATAAAATTTAATTAATAAAGCACTTAACTTAAAATACTATTATACCTTAAGAATTTTTCATTAAAATACTAAATCATGCAGCAGCTCCTACAGCATGAGCTGCATGCAAAATAAAAAGGGGAGTCTCGAAGACGAGGTAAAGGAGGCAAGATTTGTTATTTTCAGGTTAGGGTCTTTAGGCTAGAAAATAAGGTAGGTGGGGGAGGATTGGAGGCAAGGTAAGGATGCAAGAGTGAAGAGGGGGTGTAGGTGGTGGCTAAGGGTGGTTTCACGGCGGCATAGGGCGGCAAAGACGACGGCGGCGAGGCTGCGAAGATGGCTATCGGGCTGGGCGAGGTTGAGAAGGAAGGAAAAGAGGAGGGAAAAATGGAGGGTTAAGGGGGTTGTTTTTGGCCAACTAATGAATGGAGGGGGTAGAGGGGGTTGCAGGGTGTTGAACGGTGGGTTGGGTGGTGGCAGAGGTGGCCGGGCGGCGATGAACGCGGCGGTTGCAGGTGGCTTGGCGATAAAGGGGAAAAATAGAGAGAAAACAGAGAGGGTGGAGAAGGGAGGAAGTGTAGGGCTCGAGGGGGCGGCGTGGGGGTGCAGGGCAGTAGGGGGTGGTGGCAGAAGACAGCGCAGGGGGTTGGAACAGTGGTTGGGACGGCGGCTAGCGGCAGCGAGCATAAACCAGGGAAGAAATGGGAGGGAGGAGAAAGGAGAGAAGAGGTTCGGGGGAGGGAGATGAGGCTCGAAATAGGGCAGGAGAGATGAAGAAAAAGAAGAGGGAGAAGAGAGAGGGAGAGGCAGGGCGGCAGTTGCAAGCCGTCGGGCGGCAGCAGACATGTCGGGCTGCTGTCGACGCCTGGGAAGAAGAAGAAATAAGAAAGGGAGGCTGCGGGCGGCCTATCGGGGAAGGGAAAGAAGACAGGCCGACCGGTCTAGGGAGAAAGGAAGGAAAAGAAAAGGTGGGGAGCCGGCTGGGTCAGGCACGCGGGAGAGAGGGAGGAAGAGAGGGAGAGGTGGGCCGAGGCCCAACACGCAGGGGGGCTGGCTGGGTGCGGCGGCCCGAGGGAAGAAAAAGGAAAAAAAAGGAAAAGAAGAAAGAGGAAAAAAGGGAAATGGAAAAATAGGAGAAATAAAATAAATTAATTTATAAAATCATATATGTAATATTCTTGATAAATTATTTAATTTAATAATTTAATGCATTATAATCTAATATATTAATTTAAAAAGGATAAGGTTGGTAAAATATTAGTTTAAAAAATTATTTAAATAAAAATATCATGATAAACTAACAAAATATCTCTTTTAAATTTACTAAATATTCCCATCCAAATTTATATACTCAAAAATCCTTAAATTAATTAAATTAGATAATTTTAAAAGCTAATTTATTTCAAATGAAAACTATTTATTAAACTATTGGTTTTCTAAAATTTTAGGGGATTACACCGATCCACCGGATTTAATAGTGGCCTAGGTGGTTTTACCCGGGATGATGTTTATGAGTACTGATCTGCCGGATATAATAGTGGCCTAGGTGCGTGTTACCCTAGATGATATATATCTGTATTCCGATTCACCGGCTACAATATCAGGGGTCCCGAACTCAATAAATTTAATTTGGTTGTGAATAAATTGTGGAAAAATACTAATCACTTATAGTGGAACACCCTATGAGTCGGGGCTAGACTAGTCCATCGACGAATAATAGTGGCCAGAAGCGTTCTGCCCTAGAGACTTATCCACCGGAAATAATAGTGGTTATGAGCATTCTGCCCTATATGTATTCCAGCCCACTAGCTATAATAGTGGGGTTCCCGCACTCACATAGATATTTATAATCCGATATGATTGATAATGATGGACTAAGGGCTTAAGGCCCAAAAGTATCGTTTGTTCTTTATGGCCTATTAAGATCTTATTGATTTGTTAAGTATGTGAATGTATAAATGTGGACATTAAGTATTTACCTCTCATTATGCATGTGTGTAGTATCATGTGTTGCATTGCGGGCCTACTATTAGGTGTGTTTTAAAGGGTTACTCAGTACCGTAGTACTGAAGGGTTCCATTCGTGGGACCCCTGCCTATTCAATGGGCAATGTCCCTTGCAGGTCCTTTTTAGGTGCTATTTAAGTGGACTCTCGGAAAAGTGTGTAAGTTACTATCCGGAATATCATGGGAGTGTACTCTTTCTCCTTTAAAATTTATGGTTTCAACGTATTTGTTGATCTGTAACCACCATTGGTGGATTTTATTATTGTAAAGTGTTGTGTACGCTACTCTGTTTTAAATATGTTTGAGTTTCTCATAAGTTGTACTTTTCTCTTTTAGCCTGAGTACTGGGTACTGGAATGGTAGGAGTGAACCGGTTTGGTACTAAGTGTGGTGGTAATATCCCAAGAATTCACGTCTTTGTTATTTCACTTCCGCTGATTATTTTAATAAAATACAAGTTTTTAGTAGTGATTTTTGGGGGTGTTACATAAGGGTTGGAGACATTTTTGTGGTATAGGGAGGGGAAGCTAATAGGAAAGGGGCATTAGGAAAGCTCAATGCAACAAGGGCAGTAGCATCAACACTTTTTGTTGTTGCTAAAAAGAGGGCAATGACACTGAGCACATGTAAGGAAGGGGAGACACGAGACGAGGTCTATTGCATGGAATGGCTTATTTAGGGAGGTATTAATGGACATTTGGGGAAATAAGCCAAATGGAGGGGCTAGTGGTTCTGGTGGCTAGATGGTGCTACAAGGAGAGAGCAGCATAAGGAGGTTGTTTGGGGGAGATGAAGGATGAAACAAAGGCTAGGTTTTACATAAGAGAGATATATGGGTTAGTGCACAACTAAGCATAGGCTATACGAGACTCGCATGGTTGGGTCATGCATTGATGCATGGGAATGAGATGTGGTGCAATGGAAGAAGAGAAGGAAAAGAGATGGGGGTCATTGAGTAAGGTAAAGGAGAAGGAGAAAGAAGAAGAGGAATAATAATAATAACAATAATAATAATAATAATAATAATAATAATAATGATGATGATGATGATGATGATGATGATGATGATGATGATGATGATGATGATGATGATGATGATGATGATGATGATGATGATGATGATGATTATGATGATGATGATGATGATGATTATGATGATGATGATGATGATGATGATAATAATAATAATAATAATAATAATAATAATAATAATAATAATAATAATAATAATAATAATAATAATAATAATAAGAAGAAGAAGAAAGTGAGTCGGGTAGGGATGGAAGATAGCGGTGGTTGGTGCAATGGAAGAGGAGAAGACGGTGGGGAGGAGGTTAAATTGGGGGAGAAATGGAAGTAGGGAGGTTACGGTGGTTTTTTTTGGGAACTAAATGAAAAGCAATAGAAAGGGCGGAGTATGAGTGTATATGTACATGCAGATGGTTTGAATGTAGAAGAGAGGTGAGGCTGCTCAATGGGAAAAATGGAGGGAAACAAGGTAGAGTGTTTGATGGAGGAAAGAGTGGCATGGTAGGTATAATGTGAGAAGAAAAATGGTAGAGAGGGTGGCATATTAGAATAGGATTCAGTTAGTGTTTAGGTTAGTTTTGTTAGGTTAGGGTGCCAGGAAGAAAAAAATAAACCAGTTTAGAATAGATTTAATAAAAGGGATAAAAAAGGAAAATAACTAGGATAATTTTTATATAAGAATTTATCTAGGTCACATATCAAAGTTTTATACTAAAATAATTAGACTAAAGTTTAAAGGTTAGGTTTTGAATAAAAAAAGGCTAAAACCTGAAAGAAAATGTTATAAAATTTTAGGGTGTTATAACAAAACACACATGAACAACTCTTATCGTCTAATAGAATGAACATACAACCCCTAGATCCCAACTCACATAATATTTTACTTTAAATTATTAATATTTTAATCATTATGGTGTATCTGAAGCTCATTATGTAGGCATATAGGAAAGTATGAAATTTACCTAATACATTTTAACATAAAACATTCCCCATAGGAAAAAAAACCATAGGTCCCCTAAGAAACTCTAATTCCATAAGTTAAGCATAACTTTCTTCCTAGTGCTCATTTTATCACCTAATTTAATACACATCCTTAGAATATTATTATTAACAACAATTTATATAGCCATTTTTGTTATTTTATTGGACTTAGGCCTCTTATAATCACTATGAACATTCTACATTATATGCTTAACATAATTAAGCTAATTAACACACTTAAATATCCAATATTTCATATTTAACCCATATTAACCAACTTACCCTTAAGATAGCTAAAATGTCCATATTTTCACAAAACTCTACGAGTCCTAATATGAATGATTTTCAACCTCCAACACATATCCTCATAAAAAATACATGAACACACACACATACACACACACACACAAATATATATATCCCAATTTAGATATCAATCCATACCAACCTCTGTGGTTTGCAAAATAGGCTTAACCAACAATATGCATAGGTGCTTGTTTTCATAACTTTCACACTTTTCATCATCCAACATAGCATATCATACAACATCATTATCATAACAACATTATCCATATAATAATATCAAACATGATATCACATGAAAATATACAAATTACTCATAAACTCCCTAAATAAAAACATGTATCATTGCCAAAAGACATCGATATCTAAGCATATATAAGCCTAATCCGTCTCCTCTGAGGCCACTAAAAAATCACCTAAGAAACAAGAATGACACATAATTAGAATCTTAAGAATACCACAAAGGGAAAGATAAAGAAAAGAATGGTGGAAATAGAGACATGATGAAATGTATGATGCAAGGAGCAGTACTACGGTGGTATAGGGGGAGTGCTAAGGTAGAGAGCACGCTTGTGTGAGGAAAACACCGAAGGTCACAATTGTGCATCTAGAGCATGTATGGGTTGAGGAGGAAAGGCATGTATGGTCAAGGAGGGAAAGAACACGAGATATGTGCAAAGCACATGGTCATGTGTGAAACAGTACATGAGTTGTGCAATAGAGGGAATGCCTATGCAAGAAAGTGCACGAGTTGTGCACCTCACCAAAAAAATTAAACAAAGAATAATAGTGGAAAGGAAAATAAATGGCTTGGTGTAGTGATGGTTGGGTAATGAAGAGGAGGATTTATAGAGAGGTAGTGGTCATTGGGAAAATGGTGGTTCTTGGTAGTTAGTGGTGGTGAATGATGTTGGTGGTGAATGACAACATCGAGCAAGGTAGGAAGAAAGGATAAGAAGGGAAAGCTCAGGCTAGTAGTTCTCGATGATAATAGGGGGAAGGAGTTAAGTGAAGCAATAAATGATGCAAAGAGAGATATTTAGAGGGTATATATACATGCATGGTCGTGTGCATGGTGGGGAACAACAAATAAGGTAAGGCAGGGGGTCATGACACATCACAATTGGGGGAAATATTTCGCAAAAATTTTAATGATGCACATCCCATGAATTATGGGATATGATGGTAAAGATGGGTCAAACTTTGGTGAGATGTAGAGGGAAGCTTGATAAGGGATTTGTTGGGGTAGAAAATAAGAAACACAAAAGGTAGAAGAAGGAAAAGAAGTCGAGCAAAAGAAGAAGAAATGGATAAAGAAAAGGGAAAATGAAAAAGATGTGTGTGGTTCATGGTTAAGATTAGGTTTAAACATGTTATTAAAGAATTAAGGTAAGATTAAAATATTAATCATTTGGGATTAGGGTTAGATTAAAATATTAATTATTTAGAATTAAGGTTAGATTAAATTTGTGGAATTACATCATTAACCCCTTAAAAGTGACTTTTCCCTTGAGGTTAACAAGTTAACGTTGGGGAAGAAGAGAAGAAGGATGTAAGGAAGGGTGATCTTGGTGGTTAAATCTATAAGAGTTGACATCATACTACTAAATACTACTCCCTTAAAATATAAGACTTCAAAACCTAACACACCTATGCTGAAAAGCTTAAGATGTGTCTTACATATATTCTTCTTTGTCTCCCAAGTCACTACCTTTGCTCCATGTCAACTCCATAGAATCTTTACAAATGGAACTAAGCTCATATGGGTTCATAGTACCTTAGTGTTGAGAATCTACAAAGGCCCATCCTTATAAAACAATGAATTGTCATTCTCGATCTCTTCGGGTTGATCATGTGGAAAGGATCTGCAAAATAATTCCTCAGTTATGAGATATGGAAGACATTGTGAACTTGGGCTAACTCTGATGGAATTATTAAGTGGTATATAACATCCCTAAAAATATCAGGAATCTCGTAAGGACTAATATATCTCGGGCTTAGTTTATCCTTCCTACCAAACCTCTATACCCCCTTGGTGGGTGAGACCTTAAGAAGAACTTTATCCCCTAGCTCAAATCCATCACTATGACTTCTCTAATCAACATAGCTCTTCTTTCACCTCTAAGCCACCCTCATCCTATCCTAAATCAATCGAACCTACTAGATCGTCTCTTCAATCATATATGGTCAAAGTACAACAATCTCTCTAATGTCAATCCAACATAAGGGTGTATGATAATTATGTTCATTCAACACCTCATCCTTATACTAGAGGGGTAGCTTTTGTATGAGAAATCCACCAAATGAATTCAATCCTCCTAACTAACTAAATAGTCCAAAACATAGGCCTGTAGTATGTCCTTGAGTTTCTATATCATCCTCTCAGCCTACCCATTTGTAGTTGGGTGAAAGGTGGTAATCATCCTCAAATTAGTTCCTATAGCCTCCCACAACTTCCCCTAGAAGTGCCAAAGCAATCTCAAATCCATATTAGATACTATACTGGTAGGTGTATCATTCCTACTCACCACAAAACTCATGTTAGTACTGGCTAACTGATACATGCTCCAAGTAGGCTTCATTGGCATAAAAATAGCACATTTAGTCAACCGGTCGATAACAACCTAGATTGAATTATACCCACTTCAATTCCCTAGTAGTCTACTTATAAAATCCATAGAGATGGAGTCTCACTTCCATCTCAAAGCATCTAAAGGCTGGATCAACCCAACAAGTCTATAGTGATTTATTTTTACCTTCTCGCTAGTCAGACATCTCGATACAAACTCTGTTATCTCTCACTTCATATAAGTAAACTAGTAGATTCCCTTAAGGTCCTTGTCCAACTTATCTCCTCTTGGGTAGGAGAAATATGGAGTACATTGAAACTTCTCTAGATTCTAGTCCTTTATATCAATTCAAATATAAGGTACACACCAATTATCCCTGTAGAAAATTCTAATGTTCTTACGAATAGGAAATCTCTCAAATTAACTGTCTTTTATCTTCCACCAAATCTTCTTAAGCTTAATATCTCTAGTTTTCCCAACTCAGGTATCATAAAAATTAATCAGTTTAATCATTAAAGCACTCATCCATACCTTCAAATTACCCTACTTGGTCGGCTCTAACATTATCTACATAACAATACCAAACATTATATCACATGTAAATAAACAAATTACGCATGGAAGCTCTAACTATGAAAGAAACCAGTTTCTAAGCATGTATAAGCCTAAACTATCTACTCTGAGGCCAATCTAAGAAATAAGAATAACATACAACTGGAATCTTGAGAATTCCATAAAGGAAAAGCTAAGGCAAAGGAGGGTAGTTATAGAGAAAATCAAAATAAGTGGAGGATCTCGGGCTACGTAGGAGATGTGGTGAAATGCATGGTGTAAAGAGTGGTGCATAGTGGTTCTAAGGTGGTACACGGGGTGTGCTAAGGTGGAGAGCATGGTTTTTCTTGAGGAGAAGACTGAAGGGCATGGTCGTGCATGTACCACATACATAGGTTGAGGAGGAAAGGCACACATAGTTGATGAAGTAAGGCACATGGGCTATACACAAAGACCATAGTTAATGAGGAAAATTGTGCATGGTCATGCATGAGTTGTGTAAGAGAATACATAGTCATATAACATGGTGCACAGGTTATGGGCCTTAACAAAAATAGAAACAGAGCACAATGGAGGAAAGGAAAATAAACTTCTTGGGGTGGTGGGAGAGATTGATGAGAAGATGGTGGTAGTCAGACTATGGGGTAAATGGCTGTGCTTGGTGCTTGGTGGTGAAAAGTGGTGTTGGTAGTGAATGACAACGAAGAGTAAGGTAGGGAGAAAGGAGATTAAAGGAAAGCTCATGGTTATGGTTCCCGATGGTAATGGAGAGATGTAGTTAAGTGAATCAAATGAGGAAAAGAGATAAATTTTGAGGGTATGTATATATGTATGGTCATGTGCATGGTGAGGAATGATATAGAAGGTAGGATGGGGGGTCTTATCATAGCACTAGTGAGGGAAATGTTTAGGAAAAAAAACTCAATGAAAAATATCCCATAAATTATGGGAGGTGATGGAATAGATGGGTCAGGATTTGGTGAGTTGTAGGGGAAGCTTGATAGGGGAATTTAGTTGGGGTAGAAAAGAAGAAACAAGCAAGCCATAAGAAGGAGAAGAAGGTCAGGTAGGAGAAGAAGAAAAGGAAAAAAAGAAAATGAGAAAGAAAAGTGAAAAGGGAAAAAGGAGTGTGGGATTTATAGTTAATATTAGGTTTATATTTATGACTAAAGAATTAAAGTAAGATTAAAATATTAATCATTTGAGATTAATATTAGGTTAGAATATTAATTACCTAGAATTAAGGTTGGATTAAATGTGTGATATTATAGATTTAATGTTGGACAACAATATAAGAAACTTGTTATGAGTTGAGTTGCAAAGTCCTAAATGGATGTGAAGTTGTGGATGGCTAAATACCATATGTACACTATTGATGGTACTATCATGTCCATGCCCCCAAATCTCTATAGGGATGTGATCATCCTCAACCAATGGAGGGATTTCTGTTCATGGAGGAATTTTGAGGAATATAAAGTAAATAAGAAATATTATTATTAATATTTTAATATAACTAGAGTGTACTTAGCTTATAATTCAAACTAAGATAATACAGGCAAAAAGTTCAAAGAACAGAGGTAATGTGGAGAAAAATACTTAGACTCACAAGAATCGGTGTAGAGGCAACAAGGCATCTAGAAAAGCCTTGGAATACACACAAACCCCCCTCTATGTTATTCTTTTATGATCTAGTATTATTACTAAGTATTTTTACTTGACGCAATAGGAGAAACAACTGATGGAGGAAGTAGAGCTAACTTATGCTCCATATGTACCTCAAAAGTAAGTTGATATTTAGATATATGCTTGGGTAAAGAAGGGAAAGCCTACTAAGAAACTAACTCAACAAATGGTTGAGAAAATTATAATGCCCGTAATATTTTTCTTTATTTGGTTTAATATGGCTACTTATCCCTAACTATTATTCTTAATTATAATAATAGGGTTTGAGAAAGGACTATTTGGTGAATGCTTTTGATATATGTCATCCTCTTTACAATTTCTAGTTCAACCCTCCACATCTAGTGTATTTAGATCATTTCTAGAAACTAATGAGGTAATATACTATACTATACTCTATGTACTTGAATGTATTTTTATAAAATATAATCTATATTCTACATTATACATTATAGCCTTAACTTGAATTTTTGTACTATTACATGGTTAATATCCTTGTAGCTTGCAAGTCATAGAGGAGGGACGTATTGTAGAAAATGTTATTGCCTTCATTGAGGCCAATTCAACCCTTCATACGTAGCCATGGGGGTTTGATAAAATTTGGATCCCAATTCATAATATCTTTGATGTACACATTATGGACTCAATGCCAATTGGTGCGACATATAATCATGAATAAGAGGATATTATTTTACTGTATTTAATAACATGGTAAATCATTTGATGGCCAAGTAACCTTGTAATTATCAAGGATGAGTTAATCCAAACTTTTTCAAATTTAGATAACATTATTTTTACTTAAGATGATAATTATAATTTCCACACTTTCTTACTTACTTAGGGCGGTCATATTATAGCAAGAATTATTATTAAGAGGGAAAGAAAGGAGATAGAGTAAGTGAAAGCTGAAAAGCATTAGGCATAGAAATAATAATCAAGGACATGACCTATCATCTCAATTTAGGTTATATTTAGACATAGTGCTATCTTCGGATGGAAATATATTAGGATTACTATTCCAAAAAAATTCACATTAAATCAGAGGTTGTGAATATCTGGATTGTGCATGGTCATGGATATCCTACACTTGTTACAAAGAGACATGTTACAATGTCAATATATAATAGCACATATGAGATAATTTAAATCGTTTCACTTTTTAATTTATTTTAATTGCTGGTGGAAAGTAATATTTTGATACTAAATATATAATTTATTCCTTCATGGTCATAGGTCTATAAAAGAAAATATCTTATCTAATGTCTTGGATAGATCTAATATATATAGGTTTCTATGCTCAAACATAATATCTAATAAAAATTATAATATTAAATGTATTCCATATGTGGTAAATGCGATAAATATGACTCTATAATCCTTTTTTACTTAATTTTCCATTGACATAAATTAAGTATTGGTGATATTGCAACCATATTCAATGACTTATTTTAAATGGATTCAATTGATGGAAATATTCATTTTGATCTAAAGTCTCTTGCTGAATAGTAAATACTTATCTATATAATTATATTAATTAGAATCATGCATACACACACATATATAAATTTTTAATATATGGTTACTACATCAATTATGTCATTCAAGATATGTTTTGGCGACAAAATAAGGGAATGGCCCCACTAGCTTGTATGACTTGGGAAAAAATAAGGTTTGTAGTTTTTACATCATTCAAGAATAATTTTCATTTAATTTTAAGCATTTAGTATAAGAAACTAATAAGATATTGTAATTCATATTTTATTTGTTAGTTTCCTCGATAACAAGATAATGTAAGTTGTGGATACTAGGTCATGAGATTCATGAAGAAAATCATTTGCAAACATTAGAGAGGACAAAAAGAAGTATGTGTTTACTTTGTTTAGTTATTATTAATTATGATTAGCTATATATATTAATACTAGCATGGTACTTTCCATCTTTTATAGGTACATCAACCTTTTCGTCTACATAAATATGATAATAACAAGATTGATGAAGTCAGAAAAAGAATGGTTAGATTTTATTATAAGTTTTTAGGGTGATTATTGTTAGGATCATATAGACTCCTTTAATTTTTTATACCTAGAGTGTAAATATGAATTTATAAGAATTTCTTATATGGTTTTCTGTGCAAGGTATATAATGAAAGTAAAAAATCATTTATTTTGACACAAACTGTATGGATTTTGGCCTTTTGTTTTGAATGTGACCATTGCTAATCCTAGTGAAAGTATTTTGGAAATCATATAGAGGTTTTTCTTACAAGAAAGAATGTGGTATGGTATTTATGTACTCCATAAATAAATAAAAAATAAGGAATGCACTGCGATTATTAGCCAAAACTATTGTGTATACCCATAACATAAATCTAGCTTGTTAAGAGAGAACACATGACAATTATGTCTAATAACCATCATGTATATGCATAATGCATGGTGGTTATTAGACACAACCACCATGTATTCCTTCTCATTGAGTTAGGATGTTTGTATTATAGCTATACACAATGATTTTGGATTAATAACCGTTGTGTATTCTTTTTAGTTAAACATTTGGAAAGTTCTATTATGAATATACATAGCAATTATGGTTTAAAACTACTGAATAAATTAATATTATAATGTAGTGTTTTCATCTAAATTGTTGTATATATTATGACACCAATAATTTTCAAGCCAAATTTAATAAATTTTATGGCAACTTTAGAACCACCACATATATTATATGCACCTAGGGATCT
This sequence comes from Tamarix chinensis, assembly GCA_030549775.1. Lineage (NCBI taxonomy): Eukaryota > Viridiplantae > Streptophyta > Magnoliopsida > Caryophyllales > Tamaricaceae > Tamarix > Tamarix chinensis. The sequence goes on along the minus strand of CM060176.1, from coordinate 60,195,829 downwards.
AGATGTTGTTGCAAACAAATTATATATATACCTAGATCCAATGCACTAGGTCTCAAAAATTCTAATCATGGAAAACTCGGTTGTAGTTGGAGAAAATATTTTGCCTGATTTTGATATGATCAATCAAATTGGTAACTATTTGGAGCATATATACTATGGATATAAGTGAAACCAATTTTTGTATACAAACATTATGCATGCTCAATTAGATTGACTGCATATGAACATGGATACCCCCCTCCACCACTCAAATGATAATTGTTCCTAATTGCACTATTGAATAACTTCCTCTCTAGTATTTAGGTGCTTATATTAGAAAGGGGTATGGATGTCTAATGATATGACATTTGATCAATGAAAAAGTTGATAAGAGGCTTGCATTCAAAGGTAAAACTCTATTTCTCAATGGATAACTGATTTTACTCAAGTTATATTATCAAACAATGACTATTTTATGTTTATATTTTATATTGTAAGATCAGTTGATGATGAAATTATTAAGTTGCAGTGAATTTTTACACACGAGGGAATATAAACCCCTACCTCCCACCCAAAAGGGAAAATTTAGATATTTACAAACTTGAAAACTTGTGTGGCTATTAGTAAAGAGATTTATAGTGTGTTTAACATGATAAAAAATAGCTTATAAATTCAATTTTAACTTATTGAAACTAGCTTATTTTAAAAAAAAAACTTAGTTTGATAAGTATTTTTTTTACTAGCCTTTAAGCTGGTTTTTAAAAAGCTAGTTGAAGTATGTTTGGAAAAGCTAGCTAAAAGCTAGTAAAAAGTTTATAAGCTATAATCTACTTGAAGTATCTTTACAACAAATAGCTTATAATATGCTAAAAAATTATTTATCAAACCAAACTTTTTAAATAAAAAAATGAGTTAGCTTATAAGCTACTTTAATCCTTATCAAACACACACTACGCATAAGAGATTGTTCTTTGAAAAATCTAACTTCTCTTCTCATGTGGATTTGGAGAATTATAGATGGGGATGATAATTTATAGAGCCATATTATATGAATTAAAGTTTAGTCCCACAAATTTTTACTAATCACAATAAATTTACATTATGATGCAATAAAATAGTGGGGGGAATATCCAACTATCAACCACAAAACCTTTTCCCAAATCATGTCATAATAGATTAATTATTTAAACAGATTTAATGAACTATTTAAACTAATGCAGAATTTAGTTTTCATTTCAAATACTCTTCTATCCCATAAAAATAGACAATGTTCTAGTACTATGTGTTGCAAACTAATTTGATGTATGATAAAAAAAAATAGAGTAAGATTCTTATTTTTGAAGAAAGAGTAGTTCATATGCCATGTATATCTTTATTTAACTCTAAAAAAACTTGGGCATAACGAAATTAGAATTGAAATCTTATAAAAAATTATTTGAAATCACACAACACCAAATAAAAATTAATACACCGGTGAGGTTATAGTCTAATAGTTGAAGTTATTAATGGTCTTAGATTTAAATCTCATTTTTTATTTATTTATACATTTTTATGATAATTATCATAGCTATATCTAAACCTTTTTTTGTATGTATGAAAAACAAAGTACTTAATTATAAAGATTGGCATGGTATATAATCTAATCAACTAATAGCCTCTTCCCACATGTGGTTGAAATAATGTTTGATGCCTAATTTTTAGTTTATTTTATTTTTGAAATTGAAATGAATAATGTAAAATTATTACTATAGTAAAGGCTAGCTATAGCTAGTTATACATCAATAATTAAAATAAATATCTATAAAAGATATCACAATTGGGAAAAACTAATTTACTAACATTTATATATTCATATAATTTATAATGTTTCCAACTTAATACTATTATTGAATTTATTAAAAATATATTATTTTTCAAAAGAAAATAAATTATTCTTTTCTTTAAGGATTTTAAGTAGCAAATTATATTATTATTATTAGTAGTAGTAGTAGTATCGTTCTAGTTGTTATTATTGAAGTTAAGGTTAATGAAGATAATTTAAAACAGTTAATTGCTTAGTTGAAGATGGTTGTTGATGAGTATTCAATAAGTTGATTTAAAACATCAATTAACTTGGGCAAAATGATTATTAAGATAATTAAAATCATATTCTTAATTACTCCAAAAATTAGATAAAAATATAAAACAAATGTCCTTTATGAAGCATTAAAAATAGTAATTAAGGATTCAAACTATACAAGTACATAATATATATAAATAAATGACCTATAGTTGTTCTTTTCAATTAAAGAAAGTAAGAAATTTCCTATTGCTATTTAAGGTTCCATGTAAACAATTTGATAAAGTGATAAGAAGTTAATTTACCCAATTATTAAATAATTTTGTAAGTTAATTTTAACAAATAGTATGAATTCTATAATTATTTAAAAAAAATAAAAACTATTTACTTATCTCCATTAGGATTTTCTATTCAATTCAAGCATTGTGTGCCATGCCACAAAATATCACAGTACACCTCTTCCAATTTATGTCCAGCCTTAGAACAATCATAATTTGCTCTAGGTTCAATAGATGCATTAATCTTCTATCAATCCTGATTTTTTTTTTTTCAAATTCAATGAATTCATTAATCTTTTTTCAATCTTAAATCATTTCCAGGTTCAATTACTTCCTCTATATGCTTTGTTTTCAAATAGGGGTGCTTCCTCTTATTTCTTCTATTTTTATACAATATTAATTGTTGTTCTTGAAAATCATTTAACATTTCCAATTTCTTTAGAACACTAATGATGTTATTCAATCAATTATTCCATCGATATTCTTCCTTTTTAAATCTCTATTAGATCTATTAGAAAAGCAATTGAATCAAGTATAAATATAACCAAATTAATATCTATTAGTATATGTTTAGGAAATAAGCAAATCCCCTTCCAATTGATCTCCTTTTGACATAGCCACTTAGTGTACTCTCCTCAGTCAAATACATCTATCAAAGGAATGATGCAGTATTATGGTTCATGCTGTTAAGGTCTATGAAGCTGTCAAGCATGGACAACCTAACATAATGGAGTTTAAGTTTCATGATAGAGAAGTGTATTGATTAAAATATCATTGATTCTATTTAATTAAGTTTTTATTTATTTATTCATGGAGTATATTACTTTGTTGTTCTAGTTTTAATAATTTATTTTAGAGTATATTAGTTTGTTGCTCTGGTTTTAATCGATTTGAATTTTTTTATGGCTAGTCCATTTCTAGTTGGCATTAGTTATTTGTTTTAGTTCAATTTTCCTTTAAACTATTGCAATCTTATTTTACCAATTATAGGGTGTGAGAATTACATTTCTAGTTTGCAATAGTTATTAGGTTTTGTTCAATTTTCCTTTACACTAATGCAATCGTATTTTACCAATTATTGGGTGTGATAATTTTATTTTTTTAAACTACTTCAATCTTAGTTCTTGGTTTTTGTATGAACTAATTTAGGTTCTTTTCACCTAATACATTTACTTCTTTAATTACTTATTTTTTAAGCTAATTTGAATTTTTTTTGTAAGATGCTTTTAAACTAATCCAATTACTTATTTAAACCAATGTAATTTAGCTTAAGGTTTATTTTTTAAACTAATCCATACCTATTTTACCAATTATAGGGTGTTAGAAAATGGATTAGTTTTAGGTTTTTGAAGAGATAAAATTAAAAAAAATTGCGAGGTATATTCATGATAGAATTCAAACTTTATTTAACCTAATCCAATCTTCTTTTACCAATTGCACGATGTGAGAATCCATGCATATACAAGAAATTCACTCGTCTCTTCTTATAAGTGGAAATTCAAGGAATGTTGTGTTTATTCAATAACTCAATCATTTATTGAAGGCAATGACTACTATCACAAAGCATGTCAACATTTGTGCAAACTAAGGTTTTATGGTGGCACACTTTTTTATAAATTTAGTGTAGATGACTTCCCATCTTATATGTAAAATTTGAAGACCTTTGGGATCTTGAAAAGGTAGAGGGTCAATATGAGAATGTTCATTGGTGAGATTAAATTCCTCTCAATAATTCCAACTAAATATTGTGTCTCATTTACTTGACTTATACTTTTTTTCTTCCTTTGTGATTTTGTCCAGAAGTTATAGGGAAAATAATTAAGATGAATTCCCTAGAAAGTCGTGAATGTGAAGAAATCATTGATATCACGAAGTTCATGGACATTCTACTAGAAGATCTAGAGTAATGGTTATTGTAGAACATCCTATTTTGGTTTTTTCCCTACAATAGCATCCTCGTTCTATATATTGAAAGTTAGATCCTATTAATTAAATCACAGGAAGGTTAAAATTGAATGTCGTCTATGGGGAGATCAAGTGGATCAACTTCTCATATGCATTGATGGTCCTCACAAGAATCTAATGGTTGTCCATTTATAACTATTCAAACCTAATAATTTCAGTGGTAAATATGAATATCTATATGCAGATAGAAAGTTTTAATCAAAATTCATCCTTATATTAAGTTATTTATCCTAATGTTATGATATTGTTTCAAATGAACTATCAAGGTTTCAAATACTTTTCACGTTAGCAAACTCTTTATTAATAGTGACATTGAGGAAATGTAAGAATTTTTTCTCCAAGTACATGCCCTCAAACAATTAATGATACATGTACCCACATCTATATGTTTGTATATATCTTTCAACCTCAAGTTTAATCTTAGTTAGGATTTTCTTTCTCAATTTATTACTTTAAGGGGTCCTTCTACTAGTAGTATTAGCCAGGAGGTGTCTGAGATTTATAGCAAGGACATGGAGGATATTGAAGTTAGGACAATTAAAAAGATAAAGTCAAGTCCTATCAGCATTGAAATATCCATTAGAAAATAGTATTATTTAGAGAATACTAAATGCATTTAGGTTAATGTATATGTCTTTCTTGGCAAGTAATATGTAAAGGGAATTATTAGAGTTGTGGATGCATATAGAAATTGGTGGTATGTTGCATCTGTTAATTGTAGGAGGATGGCTAAAATTCGTGATAAAAACTATGATTGTCCTACTTATACCATTACTAATTTTTAAACCACTCAAAGGTAATTTTTCATGGCTTATGATATATTTTTTGAGTTTATTATTGTCCGCTCTAGATTAGGATATTAATTTAATTATTACTTTATAATTTACACATATATGGTTAAGGTCCTAATAGATGATGACACTAAAAGTGTGTCGGTTATTTTATGGGATCAAGAATGCAACAATTAGCTTAGAATTTCAACTACAAATTTAAGAAAACAATCATTGATGGTCTATGGTTTATTATTATTCATCTGTTTTGCAAATAGGAAATACTAAAATATGAGGATATTAACCTATTTGTTTCTTCTATTGAAGGATTTTACTAAGGAATGTCTAAAATAATTAGATGATTTAATTAACAAAGTTGTTGTATTTGTTGTTACTGTCACGGTTCCTAATACCATTCCTTTTTAGTTTTAAAATTGATTATCGATCCTACTGAAATGGTTCATTAGATAAAGAGTGGACCTTTAGAGAGTTAGATTACTATGTTAAAAAATAAGACAAATATACCAATTAGCAGTTTTGCCTTATGTATTTTCATTATTAGGATTTTGGATTCTTAAGATTAAGAAGAGTGATTTCAAAGCTAATAACGTTAGTGTTTGCATTGATTACACTTGACCGAAATTTATTTATGAATCAATATGTGTATAGTTATTGTTATAAATATTTGTATTCAATATAACTATTGTTCTATATTGTAGGATGATAGTGATAATGATGAAGTTACCATACCTCTGAAGTATAATAATAATAATAAAAAAAAAGATGCTACCTCTAATTCAAGAAAATTAGTTAAAGAAAGTAAGGCAAAGGCAGTTGCTTGATGATTTTTTTTTGTCACATGCCTAGCTAGGAAGCACAAATCAGCTTTGAAACATGATTAAAGATCTCTTTATTATTGCTTATTAGTTTTTCATTGCTCCATTTGCAATGAATATATCCCTATGTTTTATTTACTATTAGACAGTGAATTTGGCTCAGCTATTTTCCTATCAATGATAATATTTATGTTTTCATTTTCGTAGTAGTCTATAGTTATTTTATGAATATTGAAAAACTCAACATTTATTTACCCATTAGTTAATGTTCTATCTATATGAATTCAAATCTATTTTATGGCTCTAATGGTTGCAATTATTTTTCACTAGTAGATATATCATATAATATAGATATATTATATGCTTCATATATATGATCTTTGTATTAATGCTATTAGTTTCAACACGTAAAAACATAAGGATGGATATTGGAAGCCATTTTAGCCCATCTCTCTCAGGTATTGTTTTCTATTATTATTTTATCTAAATATATGATTAATGGTAGAAAGTTTATACAAAGTTGCAAATCTTTGAATGTTTTTATGTTGTAGTGGAGATATACCAATTCTAATCTCCTCAAGGCATACCTTTAAATTTAACAATATGGAAAAATTTATGTGCTGGCTTTAATTGTAACAATCTCTTGAAAGAATTATCTTTATTAGGAAAATAGTATACCCTATGTTTGTTTTAGGTTTGATTAATATGATTTAATTTATTGGGTTTAGTTGTAAAATAATTTTGTTGGGTTATTTATGAATGTATAGTTTCAAATCTTCTATTGCAAAGTGTTGGTCCACAACAACATACTATTATTAATTGTATGGTTTATTAGATAAAACTCACTAGTTTCACTTATTAGGTGTTCTTACATAAAAGTACACCAATTTCTTCACTCTGGTTCTTAAGTGCACCATTTCATTCTCAAATAAAAGCATACCTAGCTTTAGTTGTAAGAAAAAAAGCACTTACCCACGACAAGAATAGAGAGATCAAGCAACATCTGATATTTGAGTTACTATTATTATTCATTCCTATCGCTATAATTCATGCCTTATATTTGGTCTTATTCTCCTTGCTCAATTATGGTTGCATAGAAGATAATTTAAATGAGATCACTATGTCAAAGTAACTGGAACAAACATGTAAAACCATGTTATCATCTTTTTACAAATTGTAATTTTTGGTTCTTCACCAGTTTTCCACTTCTAACTTTGTCTATTTTTTTTCTAATAATTTCTTAAGGTGCTTCAAAAATTTGACGCCTAGAGTAACATTGAACCAGGTTGAAAAAAGTTCTAGGAGGTGAGCCAAACCATGAAGGAGGGGCATGTTAAGATTCCTTATATGAGCCTAAGGGGACATTAAGGAAATGATAAACCATATGAAAATCATTTTATAATTGTTGGAGTAGATGCTGCAGACAAGCCAATGCACTCTTCTATTTATGTAATAGTATCTATATTAACTAATTATATCTCTTCTGGGTTATTTATGTGATATACATAACTTAGTTTGATCAAGAATTTAATTCCCATATGTTGTACATATTCAATTATTTAAATAATTATAGACACAATTGAATTTGTTGGTTATCATATTATACCAACCATATTTTATCATACTTTATGATATCAAAATTTTCTTGTTTCTTCATGAAAGAATATTTTCTATTCAAATTCTCATAATTAATGTATTGGTTTCATATCAAAATTCTACAAATTAATTTTGGTCTTCGAAAGTTAAGATCCACATCAAATAGTGTAATATCATTTACTCTACCTTAAGGATATTATGTATTGCAACATTCTATATGATCATTAAACTTAATTTAATTTAATTTAATTTATCAATTAATACCAAATTTATCTAAACTTTGTAGCTTGGCTCGATTATCTCCAATTTAATGCATTGCATTTACTACATTTAGCATAAGACACTTTCTCATCTAGGAATGAGTCAGAGACAAGGACCACATCTCCAAACCTAATAAGAAAAATAATCCCCAAACCTATAACATCTCTGATTTTTTCTTATTAGGAAAATTTTGACCCGATCTCCTTTTTATGTCCATTCTCGATTTATCCCCCAACCTTAAAACCCGACCCGATTTTCTTAACCTGTCCCTATCCACAACCTTATCCTTGATAATCGATCATATATTTTTACAATATACTTTTAATTTATATTCTATATAAAAATTATATATGTATATATAAACCCATCTTTGAAAAAACAATTGATAAGAATTCCTAACTAGGCTCCGAATCCATGGAAAAAATTATCATTTCTATTTTCATCAAATTTAATGCTCTTTGTATTAATTAGTATCAAATTATTAAGGTAATTAAATGTACAATTATCCATTGATTTTTTTTCAAGGTGAGATATGAATTGGATAACAAATAGTTGGTAATTTATTGATAGTCATTATTAATTCTCTATCAATTATACAAACCACTAATTGTTCTAGTGAACACGCAATCATAATTTAGCAAAAAATACATTCATTTAGACAAATGGATTGTGGGAATTGGTAAGCGTCAATATTAACCCTATTAAATACTAGCAGTATAGCAGCAACAAGCAGCTCCTATATTTAACTAGATTTAATGCATTAAGTGTAAGTGGAAGGCTGTCAATCTAAGTACCCATACTAGTACAAAAAGCATGTTTAGCTTTATTTCCTTTCCTTGACCCACACGTATCGAAACGTTTTATCACTTCAGTTAGAATCACAAAACGATTAGGTGAATTGTTATCTAACCTAGCTGCAATTTATACATATAGATTCTAGTATATTTAGATGGCCACCTAGCAGGCAAATAATCCTAAATACTGTCACTTATGAGGAACCAGAACAAGGCATGCACCAAATAAACTATACTTGACAGAATCATACATATAAACGATAGCAATTAACATAGAGTCAAGAAACAACCTCACGAAACAAAGAAAATAAAATTATAATTCAAATCATAATCTAGGGTTTCAATTCATTCCCTAACAATAAATAATCAGCTAGCCTTAATTAAAGAATTAATTACACAGAAATATATATCTAAAATATAAATTAAAAATAAGAGAAAGACATAACCGGAATTAATTTTGGATAAAAGTTCAAGAATTTATTCAGATAAAAATTAAGTTTATCTGAAATAATTCTACCGATATAAATTATTTCTCAAAATTTTCTTCCTTTAGTGCCTTGATTTCAATGTAATATTCTTCCTTCTTTTCGTCCGGCTGACGACGGCTGACGTTCGTCGTCCATGTGCTGAGTGCTCCTCGTTTGGCCTCGGTCTCCATGCTGAAGGCTGCTCCTGGTCTCTACGGCTCTGTCGCACTAATTAATGCCCTGTGGCTTTTGTTGCGCCTCCCCCAGACGAGCCATGCGTCTCTAAATACCGTGCGGTTTCTTGGTTTCTACGCCGCCTTCTGTTCCCCGCGTCCCCCGTGCGTGAGGCCACCTCCAGACGCGCCCTTCTCGCCCTGCGGCTCTCCTCAGCGTCGAGCCTTGAAGGCTCTCGCTTCTCTTCCAGACGGGCCCTCTCTCTGCATCCTTCGTCCTTTTATAAATTTTTGTGCGTCTCTTTCCACGTCAGCCCTCGTGCCCTTAGTTCCGTCGTTCGGCTCCGTTTGGTTTACTTTTTCCAGGCCTTTGGGCCTTCAGCCTTTGGCCGTTGGTCCAAAGGTCTTATCTTTTTTTTTTTCTTTTACTTAAAAATAAAATCTGCAAAATAAAATTTAATAAATATTAATAAATAATATTTTATTCTAAATTTACTTAATTTATATCATTTTAGCTCAAATAATAAAATTTATGCAATTTTTACCACTTAAGCATAAAACAATAATTATTCCTCTATATTAGTTAAATAAACTACCAAAAACTAAGATTATAAGGGTATAAAATGTGTCAAAATATGAACTCATCATCGACATTATGCAACTTTAGTGATAGATTTTGTGGTTGGTTTTATTTCATGCTTTGACAACTATACTTTCTTCTAAACAAAAGTATATAAAAATAAAAAAATTGATTTTTGGTTAATGTGAGTATATTTTTTTAACTTTTGGCTTCTTTTTGTTTCTATATAGATCATTTATTAGAAATATATTATTTCATTTGTGGTAATTGCTAATTTTTGTTCCTTTCGTGATAAATTGCACAATGTTTTTTTAATTATAGTATTTTTATTATTATTTAAAGTTTTTGTGCTCAACTTTTATTACATTCCCTAGAGTACCTTTACTTAGATTATTTCTTTTGTTTTATTTTTTTCTTTTTTCATTTGTGATGCATTGTCGTATGCACAACAAATTTAATAAATAAATCCTAATTTCCAAATACGTAATACATGGCAAGAAGGAGTCGACCCCACAAGGAATGGTATTTTAATCACTAATTTTGCAATTGAAATTATAATCCCGGTTATACAATTTCATTAATTCTAATACTAAATCTAAATATACTAAGCTTTGATCACTATTTGATAAATAGGGGAGGAATGAATTGATGATGGAATCAAGATATCAAATACTCAAAGAAGAAGAATGATTCTACATGATTTAATGTTGACCTTTAGAAACTCGTAATAATTCATTCCTTTGCTTTCTCTCAACCTTAATAAATTGAATAAGCTCTCAATTTATTTCCTAACCAATTAATAACCTAGGTTACGAACACTATATTCAATTAATGGCAGCATTATGAATGGAAAGCAGTCAACTACAATCATAACCACATAAGCTCGGATTATGCAATTGTACGAATTAACGGATAAGATTAATGATTAATCTTCTTGCTACTTTAGACAAATTAATTAACAATTACGGGTTAATTGCGTTGTCTTAGCAAAGATTAAGTTATAAACTAAATAGGTGATCAATCTAATTGGTTTAAATTCTTAATCTATGACACGAAATCATTCAATTCGATCCGTTAATTCAATTAAATTTCATCTAGAACCAAATATTCAAAGTATGTAATTGTATTTGAAACATAGTTCTATCCTCAAATCATCCTACCCTGTTTTATTTACTCTAACATCTATAAATTTAGAAACCACACTATTACATACAATGATTTAAAATTAATGCCAACAACACAACCACAATATCCAATAGTAATATAATAAAACAACGATAGAACAAACAAAAGTGTAATTGCAGATAATTTACTTGCATTCAATCAAAATGGAGAGACTGAAATTGATAAAGGAATAGAGAGGAACTTATCAATTGAAGTGTAGATTGTCAATTGTTCACTAGAATTCAAGAAGATAAAAGAAGTTGGAATTATGCATTACATGTATATTCTAAAGGGAATAGAGAAAGAGAATACATTCAAAAATGTTTTGACATCTTAAAGAACTACCCCCGAACCCTATATTGATAGAGAATATATCAGAAATAGGTTGTGTAGATGGTTACAATTTTTAAGGAAAACACGGTCCATGTTTAGGAACATGGGACCTCCGTGTTTTTCTCCAACTTCTCTACCAACCACTGGATTTTGAATCAATGCTTGAGATTTTAACACGGCTCGTGTTTAAGAAACACGGGGGTGTCGTGGTTTCAAGTCTTTCACTATTCTTCCTTTACAATTTCAGCACAACTTCTCTTGGTGTATTTGCTTCATTTCCAACTTTTCTCCCCTTGATTTAGTGTTTCTTGATGTGTTCTTTACTTGATTTCTTTTCTTTTCGTTGATTTCTCCTTGAATTTATTCAATTTTTTTCTTTTCCTGCAAAATCTATTCAAAAGAGAAAAACTAGACAAAAAGATTAAATCTTATAAAATTAATGAGGGATAAATGACATTTTTATGAAAATAATCTATAAATCCCATTTATCAATTTGTAGTGCCTTTTGGTATTGACTTGAATAATAAAATTGAGGAAGCCCATTTATCACCCGTGGAAAAGACGCTAGGTGATAATTTGCTTAATGTTCCTTAGTATTACTAACCATTTATTATCATTCTCCATATTTTTAACTTTTTTTTTCATCTAGGATCTTGGACGATTGATCTAAATGCGTATCATGCTGAATATTTCTCAACTAATTTAATAACCACACGGCTTGTAGTTTTGTTGAATTATATTTACTCTACTCTTATTGCTATTCATCCATTGAATTTTTCTAAGGATTTAGCTTACACGCATTCATAATTTGTTAGGATATCTTAAAATAATATGATTGTATTATCTATTAATGCACTATACACCATAACAAATACTAAGCCATGGAGTAGATTGTACATAAATCCAATCCCATCAACTTTATATGCACAAAGTGCTATTACATTATATAATTCATCAATAGAGGGACTTATTGGCATTGAGTCAACGGTAACTAATAATACAAACAATCAATTCATTCATGATGATAACATAGACCATATCAAAGGTAAGCTCTTACGCCTTGAAATTATTTTTGTTCATTTTTATTTTTTCCATCTATTAGTAATATTTCATGCATGAATGCTAATATTTGGCACTACACTAATTTTTTTTTTCCACCTGCCAAATCAAATACATTGGACAAAAATGTCATTGACCTTGATGGTGTTAACTTGGGTTGCATGATTGGTAACTCTTCATCCAGTATGTTTCTTGTGATGCATACTATCATTATTCTCGGTTTTATTTTTCTATCAAAATTAATGTCTAATTTTTACCAACTTTCATTAACATATGCAGAATATTAGGACCTATGTGGCTGTACTTATGCATGTGGCTTTTGACATGCAACCTTTTAGTATGATGAGTGGCAGCAAATGATGATCAACAAGTTGGTGAGGTAAGCATGTATTATGATTACAGGTATTTATCTCCATGTGAAGCAAAATGTAGGATATTCAAATTTGAGATACAATATAAAAATCCACCAGTTGAATGCTTGAGTTTCCACTTAGAAAATTAGTAGAACACTATTTTTTAATAAATCGGGCTCTATAAACATGGTGATATCTCAGTCAACAATCAAATAATACATGGTTTTAGGATGGATGAAGGCAAACAAAGACTACTTTGAAGCTAGAAGTTTAACTTATGTAGAATTTAAAACTATGCTTGTTTAGAATTCAAATGTATGAAAATAGAGAGAAAGGCGGCGAAGGTTTGATAGTGGTTGAATTTTTTATATTCCTCCAAGAAGTGGTCAGATGTATTATTTACGTTGTCTTTTAAATATAGTGTATGGAACTACAAGCTATGAGAACATCAGATGTATAGATGGAGTGCAATATAGTGCATATCAAGATGCCTATTGTCCTTTAGGTTTTCTAAATGATGACAAAGAATATATTGATGCCATCATTGAGGCAAGTCATGGGGCTTCAACATAGTCACTATTCCATAGTTTTACAATTTTAGTAATAGCTAACTCCTTGATGTGCATTGAATTTCATGTGAATATGGATCGAAAGAACTTCAAAGTAATCAAATGGACCTTTTTTATTCTTCAACAATATGTTTCGAACAGTTGTATGAAATATTCATGCACTCGAATGGCACCAAACACTAATAAGATAGAAAATATGATGCTTCACAAAGATAGTGATCAAAGGATTTTTAATGAGAAATCAGAAACAATCACTCACTAAATACAATCAAGAGAAACTACACACAGTAATTTTCCCATGATCAAGCAATCTCACAAAGAGAATGAAAAAACTCATAAAGAGATTTTTATTACTCTACTCCAATTTTCTTTACATTCTTCTCTAATCTACTAAGAGTCGACATTATGCCATATATATATATAGGCATAACCCATGAAGATACCCACCCAACTAGCCATATAACATGTTGGGGTTAGAGTTTAGTTACAAAAGTGATACATAAAATCATAACTATCAACAAAACCCTAGTTTCTTACAATCAACTCTTTAGTTGTCATTATCCACATGGTATGGTTGTAGTTGACTTATTCCAGATGTTATTTTGTCGCTTTTAGCTAGTCAACCAATCAACCAACTCACTAAGGATTCTTTTGGTTGTGTAAAAATCTCCTATTTGTAAGACTCTTCAATTTAGGACCATATCTTCTAGAAAGTGTCTTTAACTTGTAAAACACTTCCAAGAACCTCAAGAAACATCGTAAATATGTCCAAGAATCATGTTTAGATGTACAAAAATACTTGCACATGCATCCAAAGTTATGTGGGAAAAATGTTGGCACCTCATATCATAGGTTATTTTATATGAATAATGTAGATCATTAGCTAATCTAGGTATTTACTTATAGATATATGGTACGGTCTTAATTTTATTTTATAATAAATACTTTCAATTGGTTTGTGTTTTGTGCATTCATTGTAGAGTTAGTATTGACCAATACTCATATTCAAACATATGTATTGGTTCAATTTGAAAAATTGCTCTGAAGTTTTAGTAAGTCTTTAAGTGTCGTCCATCTAATGTCATTGCCAAATTCTAGTTTGCTTCACCATGGTTATAATGCTCTTATTTATGATGAATTACGTTATGATAAATTTCTTATGGAGAAAGAACATAAAAATAGTTAATAAAAAATGAATGAGGAGTAGCACCATGTGTAAAATTATATTATTGATTCATTTGAAATGAATGATGGTGGAGTGTTTTTCATTTATGGGTATAGAGGCACTACTAAAACTTGTATATGGAGGACTCTATCATAGACTTTATGTTCAAAAGGTGATATCATTCTTAATGTTACATCTAGTGGTATTAAATCACTTTTTCTTTGAAGAAGTAGAATAACAAATTCCCACTTTGCAATTCAAATTAACATACGTGAAAGATCAACAAGCAACATTAAGCAAGGATCTCCATTAGCTAAAATCATTATCAAGTGAAATATGACTATATAGGACAAAACACCAATGCTTCATAGGTATTGCCTTAAGGCCATAGATAAGACATTACGACACAGCTTATGCTTTACTAGTAATTTCTTCCCAGATAAACCATTTAGTGGGAACAAAATATTTTTTGTGGTGATTTCACAAAAATATTGCCAGTAATTCCAAAAGGCGGTTGTTAAGACATTGTTAATGCAACCATCAACTCATCTTACATATGGGCACACTATAAGGTATTATGCTTAACGAAGAATATGCAGTTGCACTATGTTGCCTAGACTAAGGAACAACATCAAATGTATAGTTTTTTCATCTTAGATTGCAAGCACTAGATATGGCACCAATTGGGAAACACATTGATGGAGTTGCAACAATCAAAATTCCAAACGATTTACTGATTATATTTTCCACTAATCGTATAGAAGTCGTGGTTGACAACTCATATCTAAAATTTTAGTATAACACTCTGAAATTTATAACCTTTACACTTAATTGTTTAATCTTTTATCCAAAACATAAACTTTAAACCTTGTTCCAATTATTTTATTATTAACTTTTAACTCGTAATCTAGATAAATTCTTAAATAATTTTGTCTAATTATTTTTACCACTTTATTTTTTATTAAAACTATCCTAAATTAGTTTATTTTACCCTTTGGCATGCCATTTTTCCCTCCATCAAACATTCCCCATATCTCCCTCCACATCTCATGCTTCATACCTCAAATCTCTATTCGAGCCATTTTCACTCAACTGCCTATATGTATACATTACACTCCACTCCTTCCCCTCCATTTTTTTCATTTGGTTTCCATATAAAAAAAAAAGACTCCTTTATGTTTTTTCTCTTATTCTTATTCTTTATACTCCCTCTTCCTTGCACTAGTTCCTTATCCCGATCATGCTCCTTACCACACAATTCCATCATTATTCACCATCCACCATCACCACTGTTGAACCACCACCTTCTTGCTAAACCATCACCACCTCATCCCCATTGACAATCCCTCATTGTTACCTAACCATCACTAGCCCAAGCCACACCTTTTTTTCTTCTCCTCGAGTTACCTTGTTCGTCTTGGTTAAGGCACATGGTTGTATACCAATGCTCACACAACTGATGCCTTCTTGCATGCCCAACCATACCCCATTTCCCTGCACACCCATGCCCTTCTCACACAATCGATATGTGTGTCTCCTTCCTCTACATCACACCTCAACCTTATTCCATCTATTTCCCACCAAGCTCATAGCCTTTGACATGACACCAACACCAAATCTTGCATATGGTGTCTTTTCCATCGTCCTCCCTTTCCTCCTCCACATTACTACCATGACCTATCCATCTTAGCCTTGCCCTGCTACATCAAACATCCATATTCGTTCCCTTCCATCACCAACCTTATGTCTTCACTTAGCCCCATCACTAACTCTACTCCAACCCTTTCTTTTTTGTCACTCATCAGCTAGGCATAGTACTACTATTTACCTCTTCATTTGACCACTAACCTCCACCTTCCTTGCCACCCTTCCTTTTTCCTTGCTATGTCCTCATCATGCCTTTCTACCTACCACAACCCTTGCCCTTTTCCCTACTTGTGTGGCATTCACCTACCTCAGCTAAGCCACCATCCACCACCAAACCCTTTCCTCCACCAAAACCCCCTTTTATGCATAACTCACCCTGCCAACCCACACAGCGTGAGTTTGGCCTTTTCCTCCTTTTACAACTCAATGGTATTTTTAGTAATTGCTATATTGATAAATATTTTCATATAAATTACTATTTTATTTGTTAAATGTTAATATGTTTAATGTGGTATTTTAGGCATAAATGGATAATTTATGGAGCCTAATAATTTTAACAGGTGACCTATATTTTGTGATTTTATTAGAAGTCAAATAACTCTTATACTTTACTAAAATATTAGACATCGCATGATAGCACATTATGATTTTGATGTGTGAACCATGTTAAGTATGCTTGTTATATTGTAATCCTTATACCCCACTAATATGTTAGATATCGCATGATAGCACATTTGCGTTTTGATATATAAATCATGTTAAGCATGTTTGTCACATTATAATTATCTACTTAAAAATATTAGCATAACTTTTGGTAAAATAAAGCACATAAAATTGTATAAAGTATTAAGGGTATGAAAGTATATTAAAATGATTTACTACCAGGAATACATTATGCATGTCTAAAATGATAGATTGAGCCTTCTTAGGTATATTTTGGTATGATTATTATCAGAATGTTTCCTAAGGGCAATTTGGTCTTTTTTAGTGTATCATGTGATTTAGTCCAATAAGCATGCCTAATTTGTATTAATTATTATTGAGTATGGGAATATGTGATTTTAAATGAATTATATATACATATTAGGGTTTAAAGTGTAATATCATGTTATTATTAGACTTTTATGTGCTCTTGTATTTTCCTCTCGTTTGATTTTTGTAACCTCTGACATTTTTTTATTCAAAATAATGACCATTTGCTTATTCTTTCTAATATGATTCATGTAATTTTGTTATTAATTTAAGCAAGATAATGATTTTAGCCTTATAAGAATAGTAGAGGAAACTGGACTTGTATCAAAAGTGGTAGTAACACCCTACATTTTTATTGTTTTAGCTTCCATAATTAATGATTAAATAAAACTTTACAATACTAAAAATGGGGGGTGTTGCACCTATATTTAGATTATTTCAAAGGTAGATCCATATTAGCTCAAGCTCTTGATGTGGTTGATTTGGTTAATGATTGTATGCTACCTATGAACGATGTTGAAGAAAAGACATATTTGAGTTCTGACAATGCATGAAAACTTGACTCAAACATCAACTTGCTACATGATTTGGAAACACCTAAATTCTTTAATAGTATTTGTTCCTTTGGTGTGCCAAATCACGCATTGTAGTTGAAGGTTGGCATGCTTGTTATGTTGTTAAGAAATATTGACTATAAGGTTGGGTTATGCAATGATATGTAGTTGGTTGTAACTAGGTTGGTGAATCACATTATAGAAGCAAATATCTTGGAAGGAAATAGCTCTAGTCAAAACATTCTAATATCAAGGTTGTCTATTACTTCATCTAACTCAAGGATGCCTTTAAAATTGAATCATAGATAATTTCCTCTTACCATATCTAATGAAATGATGAATTATAAAAGTTAAGGGCAATTAATTTTTTATGTTGGCTTCCCATTGAAAAAGTCGATGTTCGGTCATGGTCAATTATACGAAGGAGTGTCAAGAGTTGCCAATCGTAGAGGACCTAAGATATCAATATGTAACACAAATAGAAACCAAAGTACTTCCACAACAAATGTTGTTTTCAAATAAGTTTTCCAAAGTATTTAGCATCCTTTTTTCCTTATTTTGTATTCTATATGTTACTACTTGCAATTATTCTTTTCAAGCTTGAATATTAGTTTTCAGATGTTGATGTGTTGATAGCTTGATCCTATTAATGATGCTCCTAATTTTTATTCTCTTAGAATTTTATTGATAATAGTTACATTAGAGTTTCACGATCTCTAATTTTATCCTTAAATCTATTTTCTCCCTTTATTTATTCCTAATAACATAAGTAAATGCATTTTCTTATTAATAACCCATGCATCGCACAGATGCAAAATAAGTAAATAATTAAGGTTGGTTAAATAATTAAAGTTGATAACCAACCATCAAATAATCATAAATTATATCATACATGGTGCATCCATATGACACACACATATAATGGAACAACGGATATAAAAAGATGAACATGGTATTATGTCTTAACAATTGAAGCATATGAAACATTACCCGCTCCTATACACAGTCAATCATTTCTCAATATCTCCTTAACTTATTGATCCCTCAAACAAAAATCTTGTAAATCCATTATGACCAAATCAATACAAAAGTCTACCACTTCTATAACTAAGGCCACATTAGAGTAGTGTCTAGTGTATGTCAATCGAGACTCAAATGGAAATTATAACACCCTCAAAATTTACTACTAAAAAGTTTTGTTTTTAAAAGTTATATGTGGAAGCAAATATAGTAAATTTCAAGATGTTACCGCCACACTTAGTACCATATTAGTTTCCCTCCACCATTCCGATACTAAGCGCTAAGGCTAAAAATGATGTTACACAAACTCAAAGATATAATAAAAAAACAGAGTAGCACAATAGTTAGAATATAGGAAATACAACCCACTAATTATGGTTACAAAATAAAGTTAGCGAAAAGAGAATACAAGAGATTATAAGAAAAATACATAAAATTTTCTCAAATAGTCCTACGCTTTTAACCCGAGAGTAAATATTAAATAGTGCTAACCTGCAAATGCCACTACCCATTAAATAAGTAGGGGCCCAAAAAAAGAACCCTTTAGTATTATGGTACGGAGTAACCCTTTATATAAGACTAATATGTAACGCCTTCATGCAACACATCAAATGGAACACATTAACACAAGAATGGGGAAGTATACACATATTAGCTAAAATGTAATAATCATTCAGATAGCCACATATATCAAGGTCATATGCCACCAATGCTCATTCAATTAGAAATAACAAAACCTACCAATAGAGCATCCAAGCAATGCTCTTTGTAGGATAATTAGAGAGACAACATTATACTCACCCATACACTATCCACCCAATTCATAGGCAGGCCTGTAAATCCATCAATACAATACCGTACACAGTCTATCCCAGTAGGTACAAAGGCTGCTACCAATACATTGGTAGGCTCATATTAGTTCATTCATTATTATCTGGACTTAGCCATTAGTTTAGAAATCAGTCATCTCTCGAATTATATCCATGTTGATTTTGGGATCCCACTATTCTCACTAGTGGACTAGTAAATATAATATAACCCAGGGCAACACGTTCCTAACTACTATTCTTACCGGTGAACCGATAAATATAATATATATGGTTTCGACCCGCGTGGTGTTCTACTGTAAGTAATTAGTATCTTTCCATTTAATTATTACATAAAATTATTTTATTTACTTGAGGGGGAGATCACGAACCCAGAGACATAAAGGTACACTAGTTATACCAGCGCATAAGAGCCACACAGTATCCTACCGACTATCAACCCAAGGACGCAACGGTACCCTAGTTACACTAGTACACAAAGGGCACACGGTACCCTACTGACGAGGACATCTAATCCATAAGTATGCATACCCCCTAATTAGGTCCATAGAGCTAAATAGAGTAAGATGCAAGGCCTGGATAGGGCACTAAGGCACACTAGCAAAATCAAGAATAATCGTGGGTTAAATCATATCTTTAGGGTAGTGAATCCTAAAGAGCTGTCGTTCCTGATCTCGAGGTTTTTCACTTTAAGTATCATTATTTTAATTTAGGTAACCACGAGAAGCACACATTAATCACATACTTAACCATTTGTATTTATTTCCAACATTATGAAGTAACCAGAATCATGACTATTGTTAATGTCAACATTAGTAATCTACTAAGGCCATCCTATGCTCCAATACTCACACTTAGCCACCTTAGGTTAAAATAATCAAAATACCCCTAGACTATCTCTTTGCCATCCATTTCCATCACAAACTCCATTTTATTTCATCAACATGCCATAAAAAGATCAACACACCATAATTAAACTATTGATCATGAACTTAAGTTACTCAATACACCAAGTGCCCATTTTACACATAAAACCTAACACACTTCTAGAACAACCAACACACATTCTCATGCTTAATCAATAATTACTACACTCCTACAGGTTTATGAGAATAGCATCATAACATACCTAATTTACCAAGTTACCCCTAATCCGTGCATATTCATTAGCGTATTCACCACGATACACTCTAAATTACCAAAACACCCCTAGACCCTAAAATGTTCATAATCCTACTTGAACAGGTAATACTAAGGCAGTAACCCCTATTATCATATTTAATATCAATTTATACCTATCATGCATATTTATTGAACCAATCATCATGTTATATACAAAATTATCAAAATGCCCCTAGACCATATTTTATTGAATCATGCTCAAATAGGTGCTACTAAGACGATAAACCCCTATTATTGTGTTTAATATTATTTTATACTTATCACACATGTTAGTTAGACTAACCACCGTATTATATGCAAAATTACAAAAAATACTCCTAGATAATATTTTATTGAATATCATACTCAAATAGGTGCTACTAAGACACTAAACCCCTATTATCATGTTTAACATCATTTAATACTTATCATGCATGTTTATTAGACTAACCACCATATTACATGTAAAATTACCAAAAATACCCCTAGGTTATTTAATATTAATAATCATACCCAACATGCATTACTAACACCACAAAATCCCTATTATCATTCTTAGCACCAATTATTACTTATCATGCATGTTTATTTAGGTAACCCCCATAACACTTAGCATACATTTTTATTAAAATGATCACCGCTATACATTAAAATTACCAAAATACCCCTAGGCCAAGAAATATTGATATTTCTACTAACACTTATATTTATAATACACCACACTTCCATCTCCATTCTTAGCAACATTTATAACACATTATTCATCCCGATTAGGGTTGAATGTCATGATGGGTCCAAATGACCAAAGTGCCCCTAGGGCTCATAATAGTAATATTTTTACTACAAGTGTCTATCCATACTCAACCTAGCATTTTATGTACACATAACATTTACCATCAGACATTAGACCACTTCTTAATCCCCTTTTCACACACATCACAACATTTACAAAATACATGCATCCTTTTTCCATTTTCCAATATAACATTGATAATCATGGAATTATTAGTAACACACCATATTTATATAAATCACATATCAAAAATCCTAATTTGCTAACATACAATAATCCATACATCTTAGTAGGGAATAACGGTTACTTTATTTCCAACAAAAATCAAACTTTACTAGCATCTGTTTTAAAATGCTTAATCTTTGTTTAATAAAATTTTATACCTAAAATAATATCACAAGTGAAATATTAATATTAGATAAATAAAAGGATGATTTTTATTAAAAAAATTATTAAATATATAACATTACCAAACTATCTTATACCTTAATATTAGCTAAAATATATAAAAATCACACAGCATAACTCACATTCTATGTGCATGGTGAGCCATCCAAAAATGGATAAAGGGGAAGGAAAAATGAAAGGGGGGAGGCTCGGGTAAAGGGTTTGAGGGAGGTGGTGGGGAGGTGTTGGTGCTGGTTGTTAGGTGTAGAGATGAACTAAGAGGTGGGTGCTGGTTGGAGGTCATGGTGCGGCAACCCGATGGTGGCGTAGACAGTGGTGGGGGATGTAGGAGAATGGTGCAAAGAAGGGAGGGAGGGAGAAGAGAAAGAGAAGGGGGAAGGTAGGGTGGCTTGGATAAGGTGTTGTGGGAGGAGGTCGAGATGGTGGCAGATAACTGAGGGGAGGTTGTGGTGGTAACAAAAAGGGAGGGGGAAGAGGTAGCTAAGGGTGGCAAATGCAAGGGAGTTGAAGGGGAGAAGGAAAAAAGGGAAGGGATGGGCTATATAGGTGGCTGGTGATGGTTGCTTGAGGTAGTGCATGGAGGAGGTAGGGTGGAGGATATGACAAGCTGGTGGTTGGGTTGGTGGTGGAGACGATGGAGGTAACGTCAAAAGGGAAAAATAGGGCGGGAGAAAAGGGAGAAAAAGAGAGAGGAGAGGATCGGGAAGAGAAGGACGATCACGAGGGAGCATGAGACAGAGAAGAAGGAGAAGAAAAATAAGAGGAGGAGAGGCTTGGTCGTGTAGAGTTAGGTGAGTGCAGGGGGCATTGTAGCAAGGGGAAGGCATACGACATAGATAGGGACACAGGGATGAAAGTGGAAGGGAAAGGGTGCGTGGGGGAAGGCAAGCAGGGGAATGTAGGGTAAAAAATGGCAAAGAAAGGGACAATAGGGGATGAGGGTGGAGTAGGGAGTTTGGGCATTAGAGGGGAAGGTGTAGGTTGGCAGGGTATAGGAGTGTAAAAGGAAGAAGGGACAAGGCGTGCAATTATGGATTTGAGGATTTATTTAAATAAAAAGAGTAAGATAAAATAATAAAAATGATAATATTAATTTATTAAATAATTATATCTATTTTTTAAATCAAAGGTCCAAAAAATAATTAAATCAATAATTTAAGATTAAATTATTCTGGATAAAAAGTTAAATATTTAATTTTAGCTTTTAAAATTTTGGGGTATTACGGCAATGCAACAAGTATTGAAACTAGCACATGGAGATATTGTAGCTCTAGCAAAAAATGATGTAGAAATAAATGAAAATGAGGGTACCGGAGTCAAACAAGACATGTACTGTTAATGAAAGGATGGAAAATATACTAGTGACTATGTCGATTAGCCTATCCCTAGCTAATGACATTTAGGTGTCCACCTAACTAGCCTTTCTAATATCCTATTCAATACCATCAAGAACTTTAGGCATGTCCTCCTCCACCCTAGTGAAACAGGTGAGAAGCCTATAATATCCTCTTAGCCTCTTTAGGTTAACCATTAGCAATTAAAGTAAAGTCAAATGATAATGTCATGACAATTAGAAAAATAAAGAAATTATTATTAATATATCAAACTATAGTTTAGGGTTTCAATCTCATCTCTAAAAACAAATAATTTAGCTACTCGTCATGTAAAAATAGTTACACAATGCATATATAATTAAGTGTAGGAAAAGAAAATATTGAAAACCAAAGCAAAAACAAACAAAATTGGGCAAGCAAACAAGCCATAATCGACTTTTGGTTGCTAAATTTATATTCTTCCTTGCATAAATTGATATTTTTCTTTTCTTGATTGTTGGCTTTGAATTGGCGGCCCATTTGTGTAAATTAAAGCATAAGATTAACAAATTAAGTATTAATCATGAAAGTTGTAAGATCTTTTTCTCAGATTTCCAATGCAACTTAAATCACCTCAATTGGAGCTCATAGGAAAATTTATGCTTAAAAATACCCAAAATTATTTTTGTTACTTTGTGTGAATAATCTAGTTAATCTTTTAATTTATAAAACTCTTCAAAACACCTTATTTTGCTCCTTTTATCCCTGATTGATCCCAAATGAGTACCTATGATTTAAGATATGTTAAATGGGTATTTTTAAAGAAAAAATAATGCAAAGTATGAGAACTAACATAGAAAAAAAAATAGGGCAAAAAATGTACTTTTCAAATTAGGATAAGATTAAAAGAGGAAAAAATGTATTTTGGTACCCAAATATGCCTAAAATTGGTGAAATAACTATACAAATGATAAAAATAATTATATAATATTTATAATTCTTTTTTAGACCAAATATGTTATAATATTATTATTCTATAATTTTTTAAGACTAGAAAACTTGTTTCGAGGTTTAAAATATAATAATTATTAAATAGAGTAGTGGATAGATTTTTTTTTGTTAAAATATTTGTTTATCATTTTTAAGTGACAAAGTGACTCAAAAATAAATTTTAAAAAATCCAAAAATGAAAAAAATTAGAATAATATAGAAGAAATTTGATGGCAAAAGTGGCTTAGAAGTTTTATAGGACTCAAAACCATAAAAAGAGTTAAGAATTACAAAATGAAATATTTTTAAAATGTAATAAGAATTTAAAGGATATAATAAAATTTGGTTTAAACTATTTTTTTCATAATTTGGTATTAAATATATTTTATAAGAATGAAGTATTACATTTAAGACTTTCTTATATTGTTTTCAAAATATCAAAGCCTTTGTAGAATGTTTATTTTGATTTTCCATCGTACTAATGTTTAATATATTTAATATTTAAGAGGATTGACTTTTATATAACCTTTAATCTGACAAAAAATAGATGGTGGACTTTCATCTTCCGTTAAATGTAGTGGTAACACCTCCTCTCTTTTGTTATTTATCTTCCACAAGAGTTTGATTTAAGTTAAAATTTTTGGACCTAAAAATCAAGATGTTACAAGTGTATTATCAATCTAACTACATAAGAAAACTATATATTAATATTTTTATCTTTACTATATGATGGATGATTCCCTTCTTCGCATCTCTTTTTCATTTTCTACAAGTTTGAACTTTATATATGTGGGTTTATGAAGCATTAATGTAATAAAAATAATAATTCTTTTTACATCGATACAAATAAAAAATATTTTTGTTTACCTATGTTATAATCTTCTAACAAATATGTTGAAATAACCATTTATTTTGATGACAACAAACTTAATTATGATTTTGACTTATCATGTTAAGTTTGCATATGTAACATAAAAAAGAATAAACAAAAGTATTCAATACTTAATTAAGTTAAGGAGTGCTAAGTATATCATTTTTACTAATCATATCTCAAGCAAAAGACAAAGATCAACAAGGATGAAAAAATAATACTCTAGCTTCAAAGACGTCAATTTCATATATGGAATATCAAACCATGAAGAGACAAAAACAAGTGTGCATAAGAAACTTAGTGATGCATAAGCTAAACAATTGGCTCAAGCTAAACAAAATAAGATTGGAGGGTGGGAAACCAGCCACCAAGAAACAAAATGGAGACATGAGGATGAACAAGAAAAGAGGAGATATTTGATATACATGTAACCATTGAGACAAAAATACTTACATTCACCACCTTAAGCAACAACACTAAGGATAAAGTGTGAGATTTTTGGAAGACTAAGATAAAACTCTTCACTTGACTTTTAAATGAGAAAATGAGTATGAACTCTTTAAATGTTTGAAAAAGCTGTAGTATGATATGAGTAAAGGAGAGAAACAAATGTATGGGAGTATGTTAATATCTTTGAGGTATAAAAATGACAATACTATCCTCCATGGCTAACTAGATTGCTACCCACAATACTTAGTTACATATTAATCCAACTATCTAGTTAAAGTTTAAAATTAAATCCTTACTCCTTTTTTATTTTGAAAATACTAAAAAACAAATTAAACACACTTTCCAACATCTACTTACCCATCCATGGGGGAATTACAAGGGGAATTAGGTATTACATCAATCTTTAAATGAAAACTAACTAAAATTAGACAAACTAAAAATAGTTAAATCTACTATTAGATAGCTGGTTCCTTGAGCTCCCTTTTAACCCAAAAATGATTATATTTATGCCACCACTTGAAGACAATCAACTAGGTATGCATATGAGCTGATTGTCTTCTTCTTCTTCTTCTTCTTCTTCTTCTTCTTCTTCTTCTTTGATCTTGAGGGATAGCATTATGCTTTGTTGGGCTGGATTATGAGCCATGTTGGGATAAATTAAGCCATAAGAAAGATGATGGACTGATTGTATCATGCATGGCTTGCAACCCTAGCTAATAATTTTTGTTAGATTTAATATTTTTTTTTTCACTTTCTAACTTAGTGAAATTAATTAGCATGCCTATATCATTATGGGGGGTGCTCCTTCATAATCAAGACTCAAACTTCAAGAAGTATGTTATAGTATTAAATATTATGAACATATGATCTACATACTAAACACTTAAACTTTTTAATGATTTGATGTTTCTAATCCTATTCAAAATTCATTTTAAAAGGTCATAAAATGATTTTATGCATAAAAATGTTTATAAGTATTTACACAAAAATAATGTTCAAAATCAATCCTTTCTTATGCCCTTTTATATCTAATATGACTTGCAAAATTCACCATAGATTATATAGAAATTATTTTTGAGGTGGATAATACATATTTGGAAAGGTTAAGATGTCTACTCTACAAAGAAAAAAAGACGACACTCAATTTTGAGATCTACAGGTCAATTTATAGTCTTTTTTGTGAAGGCGAGTAATGCTAAAAATTGTTCTATCGATTGATTGATTTATCAAACTCATCAACTAGTTTGTTAAATTGATCGACTAGTTTACTTTACATAAAAATGTATTTTAGTCTCAGCTTCAACACATCGATTGGCTAACAAACCCATACAATGGTTTGCCTTTAAAAAAATGTTTTATTCTTGATTATAACACATCAACTAGCTAGTCAAATCGATTGACTGGTTTTTAAAACTAATCAATTGGTTTATGAAACCGATCGAATGGTCTGGACGTTTTAAAAATTTTATATACGTTAGAGTACTTTTCACAATACCAAACTCTCTCATCTTTTGCAATTTAAATAAGAGTTGTTATAATTTAATAAAGTTTGATGAAACTAACACAAATCTTCTACAAACATCATTTTCATGTCTTACCAAAATCAAAGAGAGTTTTAATTTCATACTTTTAAATCTAAACCAAACTTCTCTAGTGGTCAATTTATTCTTCGCATTTAGCTAAATTGTTTTTACACTTGTAATACTCATTTATCTAGCTTATTTACTTCCCTCACTATTGATTAAATACTTTCATGTATGTATTTTTTTGAGGAAGCATTTGCAAACATAATAACACTCTTCAAAACTCATTTTCAAGAGGTTGTGTGTGTTTAGCATTCCTAGAGAGGTTACTGAATTTATAGATCCATAAAGTTAAAGATGATAACTAAGCACAAGTGTAAATTAGCTTTTAGAGATGTTATTGGGACTATAGGTTTATATACCTAAAAGAGTGATTATTATTAACACACAATAAAAAAAGATTTCAAAATCTAAAAGAAAATATATTTTGGTAGTAAATGTAGAAGTGCATTGAGTCTTTGAACCACTATAAATCATTATACAAAATTTTAAGTTTTTATTATTTTTTATTCTACTATATTCATCCCTTTCTAAGATGTTTTCAAAATAATTTGAACTTTATATTTATTTATTAAATAATTAAATTAAACCAAGTACATTTATATTATCCAAATAAGAACGATATATTTATTACTTAATCTTAACTACAATGAACTAACTCTAAGTGATCTATTTTCTTTTATTTGCGATAAAATTTTGTGATTACCTTTAACATTTATGGTGTGATATTGTAAAATAATTTTGTAGACATTTTTATTTTATTAAATTGTATCTATTCATTGATTAATTGCTTAAACTATTATTTTCTATCTATTTAAAAATAGAAGTGTATCACATGGTGTCTACACCAATTATGATCAAGTAGACCAATACTAAGGTAAGAAATTTTCGACAAATTTTAAACTAATAATTCTTCCTTTGTGAACAAATGTCACCTTAGAATTATCATTTTTAGTAGTCATTTTGAAAAATATATAATTTTTATTTTTATCCTTACTAATTATTATTATTTATCAGTTAATTACCTTATAATTTTTTAATGTAATATAGTACTACGATTGATTTTATAAGCTTTTTCAAAAGCAGGTAAATTACTTATAACTTTTATTGGCGAGCGGTGTTTTTTTCCCCTACATAGGTCAAAGGTTTTAATATCTAGCCGATTGTAGCGAGCGATTGCTTTTAATTAATCTTAATCGTTGAATTCATAACTACTAGCTAGAAGATTCTAAAGGACATGGAGCGAGGCGGCTACTGTTATACTCTCATCTGTTGTATGTACAGCCAGCGGGACGGGATGAAAAGAAATAAAAAAATTATATATATTAAAAAATATTAAATCTATTAAAATTAAAAAAATAAATTTAAAATTATTATTTATATTATTTAATTTTAATCATTAATACTTTTTTTTAATAAAAAATAAATTAAATGATATTTTTTAATAAAAAATTAATTAAATAATGTTAATATAAAATTTAATGTTAAATTATTTTTAAAAGAGAAAATAACAAGGAGAAAATATTTCCGAGGCAGAACCGTGCATCACTGTGTAGAGCAGACCAGGACAGACGTAAAAACGGCATTTAAAAAATAAATTAAAAGATGGAGACGAAAGAAAACAAAAAAAATGTATATAGTAAGATTAAAAGAAAAAAATAAAAATAAATAAAATCTCAACCCAACTTAGTTGATTAAAACAATAAAATTGATCGGATTCCGACACTAATTTTGATACCGGAACGACAAATCGACGTCGTTTCCGTGCTACAGAGATGCGCACAAGGCTCGGCCCCTACCTGTTTTGGAATCCGCCTACACTTGTCAACTTTCTTCTCCATGATTTTTCAACGATCAGGAGGACTTTCTTCCTCAAAGTTCACGCATACGCGGAAAATTAGTGCATGCGCTAAGCATCGTACAGCTTCATCCAAGGTATATTTATGTTATCTTTTTAGTAATTTTTAAATATAATTATAATTAATTCTGTTAGAAGAACCACAACGGTGGCTCAACAATTGCCTTTTTGGGAGAAGATAATGAGTTGATTGATCTATAAAAAAATTCATAACAAAGGCTAAAGAGTTTTAAATCAAGGATGTTGGGCTTAATTCCTTGATCGGTGCAAAGAAAAGCAAGGAGGAGAGAGAGAATGAAAAATGAGGGAAGGAAAGATAGTAAAAGATAAATAATTTTTGTGAAATATTTTAATATTTTTTTTCGTTCTACAAGTAAAATTATATGAAAATTAAAAATAAAATTTAAGTATTAAAAGTTGTGTTGCGACTTAATTTTTTAAACTTTTATTGCTGGTGCTTTTACATTTATAATTATTTAGATCATAATTTTAAAAAATAAATTGACATTATAATTGATTTATAAATTTAATTATCAAATTAGTTGTTTATATTATATCAAAAATATAAATTATATATAAAAAAAGTATACACAAATTTACTTGGATCGTATTTTTAGTCCAATCAATTCTAAATTTTGATGACTAGTATATAAAATATAATGGATGACCTGTAAAATTTTCTTGTTCATCAGCCCATCTTAACCATCTTTTACAATTTATTTTAGATACAATAAAAACATATTAATATATATTTTATACAATTATTATATACTAGTAATTATAAAAATTAAATTGATATTATAATTAATTTATAAGTTTGATTATCAAATAAATTATTTATGTTATATCAAAAATATAAATCATATAAAAATTAAATTATACATAAATCTAGCTTGATTGATTTTTTGATCCATGATGGATGGACTCTCTTTATTTACCTATTCACCGGCCCATCTAAACCATCTTTTAAAATTATGATTTAGATTCAATCAAAATTAATAATATATTCTTTATATAATTATTATATACTTGTAATTATAAAAATATATCTAAAGATTATAAAGATATACTAGAAATAAATATATTAAGAGTGCAATAATTGTATTATGTTCGATGAGCAGTGTGTCACTGTCCGTGATTTACCCCAAACATTTTGCGAATGAGTCATGTAAATATGGGTGTTTCCTTCTTGTTAGATAGTTGCTAATATAGGTATTATATCTTAGGTATGATTTAATGTGGCTTCTGTATATCTCTCTGTGTTATTGTCTTGGAATGCTCTCCATATTTAGTATGGTACTTAGTTGGATACTAACATCACCAATGGTATTAGAGTCGAAACATCTAAGCATGTAATAAAGTAGTATCAGAGTAGCTCGTTATTTGTACCAGTCAACAAGCATTTTATCTTATTATTGAATGTACTTCAAAGAACTACGGGTATCCCGTTGGTTTGAAGCATAGTTAGGAACAACCAGATTTAAAGAAGTAAAGCTAAGGGATCATGCATGTTATATGAGTACATTGACAAGAAATGTTGGTATGAGATCTAAGTCATTGAATTAAGTTGTTGATGGGTCGTATAATAAGATAATATCAAATGAGTATGGATAAGTTGATGTGAGGAAGTCGGATATATCATAACAAGTTATGTTGAATACAAAATATTGGTTAGAATTTGAGTATTGTGGGATAATGTATGATATTTGTGCAGTATTTTTTTTTTTAATATTAGATCATCATTGAAGGACTCTTAAGGAGATAATATGTTAAACGTAAAAAACTAATGTTAATATCTGATGTAAAATAGAACGTTTGTAATTTTAGATTGAAAAGATTGTCATGGTGGGTAATTTTTCTCAATCATCTTACAAATAAATCATGCGGTATTATTTCTTACATTTCTATATGTTGTTATCTCGAAAAATTATACATATTCCACGTAATACTCAGAAAAATTATGTGTTGTACGGTGGCCTACTTTGGGACCGAAATCGGAGCATGTGATAAAACATCTCTGATAATTTCTCCACCTAGAGTCATGCACACACTGTCTTCCCCTTCCGTGCAGCCTGCTTGCCTCTTTCTTTGTCGTAAAAGTTAAACGGAGGGGTCAATCAAATAGCCGGCTTCCTTTACGAGGCCCTTTTTTCCTCTGTAGCTGTGCTTGTCATATATCGTAATTCCAGCTCATCAGTACAGCACTCTTTCTCTCTCTTAAATTTTCCGTTACAATTACTCCTCCTCCTCATCATCAGTCATAATTAATCAGCCCAAACTTTAAAAAGCTTGTTCTATTAGTTAGATCATTTCTTCTCCCCGGTTTGCCCTCGATCGACCATCTTCGAAATCGCCGTGATATCTAGTTCCCGTTCTTTTAACCAGAGCTGCTGAAGTCTAGAAGATGAGAAAAATGAATGGCGATTTCTTCCTGCCGAGGATGCAAAGATACATGCACGGAGATGGTTCCGGTCTTAATCGTCATCTAATAGAAAAGATATGGCGGCCATTGACGAACACTTCGGCTAGATTCTCAGCTCTCTTAGTCTTCGTTCTCTTCCTATTTGTCGGCGCGTTTCTATCTACGCGCTTCCTGGACTCCTCCGTAAGTGCTCCTCTCCCTTTACTCTCTTAGCCTGCTGCAGTAACGCTTTCTGCATAATTATTACTGTGTTCAGGACGGCGGGGTTTTGAATTGATTCTCTGAGATCTGTTGCTTGCTACCTTAGGAATATTTATTTTTATGTTTATTTAATTCTAACCTGAGAAACGACGTCGGTCGACATGTGTCAACTATGGCTTCGTTCGGCACCAGAAAATTTGGCGCCGTCTCCGCTACGCTGTCTATTGTGCTGCTAGCCTGCTGCCGATTTTGCATAGTAACGGCACGCCTCTAGGAGTTTCTCGTAGAGTATTAATTGTGGTTCTTTCATAAGCATGTTATGATTTACTGAAAGAGTGAAATTTCTCAAAAACATATTTATCAGGAAGTATGTGATGAACAATATTATATATTTATATTTAGTTTATTTAATAATATAGGAGAAAAAATAATAATAATTTTAATTTATTTTAATTTAGGAGAGAAAGTATAAGTCGGCAAAATAAAGTTTTATCTATTTTTTATTTTTTACTACTTTTTATAGTGTAAATAGTCTTCAAAAATAACAAACGTTAGGGAGCTGGCTAGCGTGTACGAAGTCGTGGAGATGTGGGGGCCAACTGTAGTCGTCAGCTGTCAGGCCCTGTTTCCCTGCATAATCGACGCTCTAGCCTCTCCGATTCTTTGTGACAAACGACCCGATGAGAGTAGAAATATATTACTTGTTCGGAATATATTGTTAGTTCCTAGGCCCCTGTCGGGGGAAATCACAGTCCAGACCACTATTATTAGGTCTCCTCTAAATATGTACTATATATACAACCTCATGGATTTTGAAAATAAATTTTAACTGTTAATTTTTTAGATAATAATATAAATATATAACTGGTATATTCATATTAAAAATACTTTTATAATACTATTTTTAATACTTTTTATCATTATATATTAAAATATATTAATACTCAATCTTTTTAGATTTCTTTTATAAATGGAGTATTTAATTTTATTTTAAAAATACATGTTAACTATATATAATTGGTAGGTGATATTAAGTGATAAATATTTTTATTTTTTAGTTTTTTAACCATAATTCCCTAGTCTATTGTTTGTATTTTCTAATATTTTAATACTAAAGTAATTATATGGTGTATCACTTTAACAAATCATTTGTTCTTAGGCTAATATAGGTCCGGTTATTTTTACGTTAATCTGGGGACCCATTTTATGTATAAATTATCTAATAATATAAACTTTAATTGTTTTTATTTTACCTATTATTTTCAAGTACTTATAGCCTCATTATCAAAAACTTATTTACACATTATTATTATTTCATTAGTAAGTCTCACCAATATCAACTAAATACAAAAAAAATAAAATTGTACTACTATTTTTATTATAAAAGTACCATTTATTAGTTAAACCCCCACCAACATGTGTAAAATTGTCATTATAAATTAATTCATTTTATTTCAAATAAGTTACCAAATACTATTATTAATTCAGTCACATTCCTATACAAATAATTTTTACTTATCAAATACTCTACCGTATATTCAGATCGTATATTAGATTACCTAAGCAATACCTAACTAATGTAATTTTATTTGTTAATTGCACATTTCTTTTGCTTGAACATAGGTCTAGTCAGGTTAAATATTGACTTATTTTTAACTTATATATTCACCTTAAAATTATTAACCTTCAAATTGATGGTTAAAGTAAATTAAAGTTAATGGTTTTTTACTATTCACCTTAATTCAAGTAACGTTATGACTTATTCATCTAATAAATGTCCAAATAAAAATTTAAAACATTTACGTAATTTCACCTAATCTAAGTTCATCTACCTAATTTAACCTAATGTAGGCCCATCTCAATCTAAATATATGGTACCAACATTATTAAGGAAATTAATGATATAGAAAATTACACATTTGGTTAATTTTTAGTTTCATTATCTCATTAAGATTTTGAACTTTTGTGTGTGTTTAATTTAGGCCAATTTTTTAATTTTTAAAGATACATTTCCTTACTATCTTTGTAATTATGACCATACTAAAATTTGCATTAATTATTAACTACTGTTATAGCATTACAAAATTAGAAATAATTAATATTTTGACAAAAAAAAGTAACTAACTAATACTTTCCTATATTACTCCATTTGTACTCAAAAGATTATTACTATGTATTTCGAGTATAAAATTTGAATAATTATTTTTCTTAAAATATAATATATTGTGATATAAAAATATAATTACTATATTTGTATTAAAAAAATTATACTATTATTTTTATATTATTTATTTATTTATACACACATATATATATATATATATTAAAATATATTAATAATCAAACTTTATATCCGATGGTAAATTTTTGAATACAGAGAGAGTAAGTTCAAAAAGTGGTGTGGGCTTGTGAGCCCTTGAAGGCCTTAGGGTATGATGGCTTCCACATGAGGTTCATTTGTAAGATGTGGGGAGTCTTGGGGGATGAGTTCACGGATTTTGTACTAGAGTTTTTTACCTCTAGCTGCATGTTGTATGTGCTCAATACTACTTTGGTCACCCTGATTTCCAAAGTAGACGAGTAAATGGAGATCAACCAATTTTGACTTATTAGGGTGTATCTACAAGGTTATCTCACAAATTATGGCGAACAGATTGAAACAGATAATTGATAGCTTGGTAAATGTTCTCGATCCACTTTCATTGTGGGTAGAAGTATCCTAGATGGAGCATTAGTTGCCAAAGAGATTGTGCACTGGTTTAAGAAGAGTAAAGGATAGAGAGGCTTGATGATTAAGTTGGACTTCCAGAAGATCTATGATAGTATCATATGGGATTTCACGGATGATATATTAAAAATAATGGGTTTTGGTGTGGTGTGGAGAGGTTGGATAAAGGAGTGCCTAACAATGGCCAACATCTCAATAATGGTAAATGGCTCGCCATCCCCTCCTTTTAAGATGAAAAGAGGGCTCAGACAAGGGGATTCCTTATCCCCCTTTGTCTTTGTCTTGGCTACGGAAGCTTTCAACCAACTTATTTGAAAAGGCACTACAAAAGGCTTAATGCAGGGTGTGATGGTTGGTAGTGAATGACTTGAGGTGACACAATGATATAGTATGCAAATGACACAATGATATTTTGTGAAGCATCACAGGATAATATTAGGAACTAAAGGAGACTACTAGAGTGCTTCTTTCTTGTGTCAAGACAAAGCATCAATTTCACAAAGTCAGGGCTTATCAGACTAGGAGTGGATGTAGAAATATAAAAGGAGGTTGCAACTATCTTGAATTGTAAGATCAGCAAGATGCCCATCACTTACCTTGGCCATTCATTGGAGGAAAATTCGAGGTATAAATAGACCTAGGGGGCGGTGGTGGACAAGGTAAATGAGAGATTGAAAGGGTGGAAGGTAAGGACGCTGTTAAGAGTAGAAAGATTGGTGCCGATCAAGAGTGTTCTCCATAGCTTGCCATTGTCTTATATGAGCCTCTTCTAAATGCTAAATGGATTGGCAAAGGAGATTATCATTATTCAAATAACTTCTTTTGGGGAGGAAGTGGGGAACGTAAGAATTTGCCTCTAGTAAGCTAGAGTGCGAGACAAAAATCCAAAAGACTAGGTGGCTTGGAGGTTGGAGACCTGGCTACGAGGAATAACGCGCTAATATTCAAATGGTGGTGGAGGTTCTACACCATGGAGGGAACATCATAGAAGCAGGTCATTGCATCCATATGCTATTATAATCAAATTAGAAGGCTAGAAATCCAAGAGAAGAAGGGTAGGACACCTTGAGTAGATATCATGGATCTTAGAAGGCAGCATAACCTCTTGGAATCAGACATAAGGATTAACCTCAGGGACAGTAGTAGGGAAACTTGAAACATATATTTCCTAGACTATTTTCGGTGTCAAACCAATAAGGGAAAAATTGTAAATATGGGAATATGGGATGGTACGATGTTGTATTGGAATCTAAGGCTCTTTATTTGGGAGGAAGAGCGGGTAGAGCAGTTGGCACGGATGATTCAACAACTCCTCCCATGTCGAGACAAGAGAGACACAGTAAGCTAGAAATATGACAATAATAGTGCGTATGGATTAGGGTGAAAGGGGTTTAATGGAGGTGAACCAATTGATTCACCCCGTTTGGGTACCATTTTTAATAACTCTACATGGGTGAATCGGGGTTAATATTTCACCTCCATTCACCTCGATTAACTTCATTTTCATTAACCTCCGATTTCGGGAGTAACCGAGGTGAAGGTAAAAGAATAAGTAAATTTTTGACCTGATAGGACCAAAATACCCCTTAAACCATATACCCTTAACCTGATAGGACTTATCTATTTAATATAAGGGTATAAATATCATTTGTTTTATTTTTTTTAACCTTCATTCACCTCAATCTAATCGAAAATTTTAAAACATTTACCCCGATTCACTTAGGTTAGGTTAATATCATCCAAACAACATTTTAAAACATTTACCCTGATTCACCTTTAGTCCCTTCACCTACATTAATTTTTAATGTTTACCCTCACCCCAATCCAAACGGACCATAAAGGAATATATACGGTTAAATCATTTTGTGAGACTTCTTACCAACTTGATGATGAAGGTGGAAGGGGTAGTGTGGATTGTAGCAGAATATGGATCAGCATCGTCCTGTCCAAGATTGAACTCATTATATGATTTGCTATCCAGCAAAGACTAAATACTAAATATAAATTTGTTAAGCTTCAGCTCATCTATATCAGTGATTCTGGTTGCCCCTTTTGTAAGGTTGAGCAGGAGACTGTTGATCATTTGCTCTTTCACTGCACAGTGACAAGGAGGATATGGTTTGGGGTGTGTGATTGGTCAGGGTACATTTGGGTTATGCTGAGATTCAGATAATGTTTTAGTTTGGCTTAGAGGTCAAAGGAGGGGTCCTAAGAGGGTAAATATGGAATGTTGCAGTTTTTTGCAATAATTGGAGTGATATAGGAATACAAAAATGAGATAGTATTTGTGAATCAACAAATGTACGTTAACTGAATGATAATGTTAGTCAAAATAAGAATCGGATTTTGGATCAAGAATAGCCGGAACGATTTTACTTACAAAATTGGTGATGCGGTCCATTATGTGTGGGCAATACTTTGAGGGGTAGAGTTTAATTAAGTTCTATTTTTTAGTGGCTGTCATGGTTTGTTGAACGTCCAGTATGATGCTCTTCCATTTATAAAAAGGAAAAAAAGGGTAAATATGGAATGTTGCAGTTTTTTGCAATAATTGGAGTGATATAGGAATACAAAAATGAGATAGTATTTGTGAATCAACAAATGTACGTTAACTGAATGATAATGTTAGTCAAAATAAGAATCGGATTTTGGATCAAGAATAGCCGGAACGATTTTACTTACAAAATTGGTGATGCGGTCCATTATGTGTGGGCAATACTTTGAGGGGTAGAGTTTAATTAAGTTCTATTTTTTAGTGGCTGTCATGGTTTGTTGAACGTCCAGTATGATGCTCTTCCATTTATAAAAAGGAAAAAAAATAAAAGTACATAATTATGATCACTAATATACTAGTGATGTTAACCGATGATATTATATAATATATTAAAGACACAAATCTTTCAAGTCTATATTTCAATATTAGATAATAATATTATTTAAGAAAACTATTATACTACCAATGTAAGTAATCATACTTATTTAATATAATTGTCTTATTAGGTGACTGTACTATTATATGGGTTGTTTATGTTAGAATTTTTGGATGTATATATTGTATGTAATATTGTTATATGTAGCATCATATAATGGTATATTTAACATATGTTCTACGGTGTACTTGTATTGTCTAGAGTAGTATTTTAGATATTTATAATATTATCTTCATTAGCATATAATAATGTCTTTTTTTAACATATGGATTTGATAGAGTGTCATGTCCATACGCATTAATAGGCAATTAATTAATATAGATGATATATTAATTAACCGATAGCATACTCGTATTGTCGAGATGATATATCGTATAAATATCTTCTATGTCATAATCAGATTGACCTAATTTGTTAAAAAACATATTATGAAGCTATATTGATACGTAAAATAAAAAAATGACCTAAACGAAAAATTTCCCTTAAAAGACATTTTCTTATGGCTGATGCATAGGCTGGGGAAGAGGGAACCACTTGTGTGCCAATAAAGGGAATGGAACCCGGGCCTCTTTCCTACCATCCAGAGCTGCTACGACCTGAGTTACGGTGCCTTCCCATTGTTATGACTATTACCTTATCAATATATTAACAAGTAATGTACATACAACATACTCATAGCTATTGGGTTATAGTTTTGTAAAGTAGAGGTCGATCGTTTTAGTTTTAATCTAGGGTTGATAGTTGTAAACTCATAATCGATTAGGCTGTTTTGCACGTCGGCCCTTGTTTCGGCAATGCATATGTAACTGCATTGGCGCCTTCTTTGATTCGTGGGAAAGTCCCTATTAATACTTGCTTGTGTATGGTGGTGTTTTGAGGAGGGTCACGAGATTTGTATACTTGCATTGCTGCATTCTTTGATTCGTAGGAAGGTTCCTATTCCGGATAAATTCTACTCGGGCATTATGATGTTTTGTCTATGTCCAATTAGGTATCATGTTTTTTCAATTTCATTTAAGTAATATTAATTTTTAAATTAATTTTTATTTTAGTACCATTATGTCAATGCTTTTCGTTTAAGATTAACAAAACATATTTTTCAAAGATAAATTGAGAAAGTGGGAATCTTTTTAATAATCTTATTTGGAATTTTTTTTTTTAATATTTGAATGATATAAAATTGTTTCCTTTTATTAAACTAGAAATTTTCAGGAAAAACTATTCAAAAGTTTTCCAATTCAGCTTAAAAATATATATTTATATAATATTAAATTGGTTTTTATCATTTGTGCAATCTAAGACTAAAAATATTAAATAGAATTGTTTGAAACAAAGAAAAATGTACTCATCAGTGTGTTGTTAGAAATTTAGATAAATTATGTGTGCTTACAAAATATCAATATTTTACAGTAAGGGGCTCTTGTTTCAACATGTAAACCAAACCACACCCAAAATATTGCAATTTAGTTTTGTCCATGCCTCTACGGTTGAAAAATTATTGTTTTATTTAGGATTTTAGGAAAACAATTTTGTTACTGGTCAAAAATTTAAAATATGGTTTATATTTTATAATATATTAAAAATAATTGATATACATACTTTAAAATATTTTAAAAAATCTTGTTTAGTTACTACTTTTAACTTATAGTTGTTTATAACCCTAATAATTGATATCCTTCATTAATTAAAGTGTTATGAAATCATTTAATGTTTGCTTTGGGTTGGTTCTTTTTTTTTTCCTTCTTTTGATAATTGTGAAAACAAGAAAAAGAAAATACAATGATTGAAAACAAAACACCATCAGAAGAAACCACTCAAAAGAAACCCTGCACGTTGTGAACCACCTCATCGATTCTGTATGGAAAGCCCTCTCGCCTATTCTTGACCCTAAATCTGATCCTCGATTTGGTAAGTATAACCATCCACCTAATGCATACTTGATAACCTTCAAACACTAGTTTCTAAACTCCTATATAGCTCCCATTATTGCGAAAAATACGGTAGTCCAAATTTCCCCCCTAAGACCCCTCCTTCCACCTCCAAGCCAAACAAGAGTGTTATCTACTGTAGACCTTGGCATTACCCATGTGCAACCGAACCACTCACAAATCTCATACTAGATCTTCCCTGTCACTATACAATAAAGGAACACGTGATTGACGGACTCTTGCTCAATCTTTCAAAAAGAACAACCAGATTCCCTTATATCAAAGAGTTGGAGCTAGCTGATCTATCTCTTGTGTTAAGTCTCTCTGTTGAACGGCGAACCAGGCAATAAGTTCAATCCTCAGTGGCGCTATGTCGATCAAAACTCTGTTGTAATCGCTACTCCTTATTCTGTCCTCATAAAGAAGCTGATATGAGGTCTCAAAAAAGGATCTAACTGAGAAGACCCCCTTATCGTTATAGGCCCAACTAATTGTATCCTTCCTATCCTTGCTCAGGGAATACCGCTGAATCAAACTTCCCAACTACTCCACCTGATCTTCCTCCCAAGAAAAGAGTCTATGCCTCCACAATAATTGCCACCTCCACTGAACATCGTCCCAAAAGCCCATATCCGCTACTCTTTCCCTTTGCTACCTGATGCCAGGAACAATCTTAGAAATAAACTTTTTAGAGTACCCTGCTCCATCCACTTATCATGCCAAAACCTGACACTACTACCATTGCCCAGAACAATCCTTATACCTGAGTTAAGGATGGAATTCTTCCTTCCAAGATTTACAATGTCCACCCACGGAGTCCACCCTTTCCTTTGTTTCGGTATCTCTAAGCTTCCAAAATGGTCGCCAGAATAAATGGAAGATATGACCCGTTTCCAAGAAGCCCCTTCTATGGTATAAAACCTCTATCACCATTTGAACGAAAGCGCGTTGTTCCTCATAACTAAGTCCCCAACCCCCAATCCACCCAGACTTTTAGGACGTTGGATCACACTCCAACTAACCAACGGTAACTTCTTCCTCGCCCCACTACCATCCCAAAAGAAATTCCTTTGTGCATTTATAATCTCCTTAATAATCCCTTTTGGTATTCTGAAAAGGTTCATGTAGTACATCGGCAAGCTTGCTTTGGGTTGGTTCTAATTCAGTATGTTATAAACTATGTTTTAGTTCTAAGCATTAAGGGATTGCTTTTTCATCCGTAAAAAAACATGTATAAGAGTTTGGAGTGCATAAAGTGTAAAACAAACTGAATCATGGTGTAAATCTACCTTGTAGTTTGGTTTCGGGTTATTATACTAGAAAATAGTTTAATCCCATTTAGTTTTATTTCATTTCCAGATTAAACCTTGTACATCCCTGATTTGTAAGACATGTATTTTCAAAATTATTGGATAAGAGTATGATGGAACTAAATCTGGAGAAGTTTTATTAATTATGGTTGAACTCTAAGGATTAATTACACTTAGGATTGTAAACTAGTTGAATTTAGGGGCTTCCTTTACTCAGGCCTGTGCGAGTCAAGCTTGACATCATTGAGCTCAAGTTGAGGTTGAGTCAGCTTGATTAAGAATGCTGCTTCTCAAATCCCAAAAGTGATGCTCAAATGTGTCTTAGCTTAGCTATCCTCAGTAAAAGGAGTCTGGTTCAAATAAATTGGCTTATCTTATTTTGATTTCACACAATTATGACTCAACATGGCTCATGTAAAAGATATAGATTTAGAAGTGTAGGAAAAAAGTTAGATTTAAATGTTTAAGTTGTAGCCATAAAATGTAGCATCTTGATTTAATATTATTCATTTATTGGGTCATTAATTAATGAGTTGGCTCGTGAGCACATATACAAGCCAAATTTGGTCCAACTCATGAGCCAAACTGCCCTTTGCTCATGCTTTACTCTCTTGATGAATGAAATAAGTAATATTACCTGTTTATAGGGTTGTAAATGAGTTGAATCAGTTTGATATTCAACTTGGCTCGGTTCGGTTCGTTAAAGGCTCGGTTTGAGTCAGTTCGATATTTGTTTAGTTAAATGAGTAGAGCCTAAGTTAAAAAAAGGTGAGGTTCGGTCCATTTTATGGCTTTGACTTGTGAACTCGGTTCAGCTTAGCTCGTTCATTTATTAAACGAGCTGAGCCCGAGTTTTATTTTAAGCTCTTTTTGTTAAATGAGCTGAGCCTGATCCTAGGAGTGTTCGGCTTGCCTTGGTTCATTTACAATCCCTACTGCAATGAACAATGTAATTAGTCTCCCTAGAGCACAGGTAAGGGTCACTTATGCGAGAAAGAGAGGCAGGGGCAAGGAGGGAATACTCTGTAATTCAGTTAACAGACAGTGATGAGGTGGCAGAGAGTGAGCGGGGAGGGTAGCTTTAGACAGTTAGAGACACGGGTATAAAAGAGGGGAGAAAGGGGACCGAGAGGGCAGGAAGAATCTGGAATGTAATAGGAGAGATTGAGCCTCTCGAATTGCTCAAACTGTGTATTATGCTGGCTATTGAATACCACTAATTTGAATTCCCCATTGTTTCATTTACAATTCTCGAATCAGGGTGGGTTGGGAAATCATACTGGGTAGAGGGCAGAAGAAGGAATTATCGGTTCATACCAAATTGGTATCAGAGCTTACCGATCCATGGCCCCTTCTGCGAACCAGAGAATGGAGTCCCTGGAGGAACGGATGACTTTCTTAGAGGAATCCGTCTCTGAGAAAGTGTCAGCAATAGTGGAACGGGCGATGGGAGTGATGAAGCAAGCTTTGATGGAGCAGCTCACGGAGGATCTCCAGAAGGCGGGAAAGAAACAGGGAGAAGAGCTTCAAGCAGTGGCGAACAGACTGGAGGAGAGGATGATGGGCAATCGCGAAAACCATGAGGCGCCGCCGGCATGGATCAATGAGGGGATCCGAGGAGGACTTCCAGGAGAGGGAAGCAATGGAGGTGCAGGATCGGGGGGAGTTCCCGGGGACTGGGGAGCGAGTCGAGGATTTACAGGTGGAGGTGGGGCATGGCGATACCGAAAATTGGACATGCCACCATTTGAAGGTAGTGATCCCGACGGATGGATCCTGAGAGGAGAGAAATATTTCTCTTTCTACCGCTTGAACGAGGAGGAGAAGCTGGAGGCGGCGGTGGTAGCCATGGAAGGCGACGCATTAAGGTGGTACCAGTGGGAAAATAGACGCCGGCCGTTAAAGTCCTGGGTGGAACTAAAGGAGCTGGTGCTTCAACAATTCCGACCGGCAAACGCCGGCTCACTCCACGAGCAGTGGCTGGCGACAGCTCAAGTGTCGACAGTGGTGGAGTATCGACGGAAGTTCATCGAGACGGCGGCCCCTTTGAACGACATTCCTGAGAGCCTTTTATTGGGCCAATTCATCAATGGGCTGAAAGAGGAGATAAAGGCCGAGATCCGGTTGCTGAACCCCCTCAACCTAGACCAGGCCATGGATTTGGCGGTCCGGATTGAGGAGCGAAACCGAGTGAATGGGGGAAAGAAGAGTTATAACGGGCCTGTGAGATCTGGGCCTTATTCCTTTTACAATCGAGCGGCCTCTTCTGGATTCCAAGGTAGTGGGGGATTCACGAGCCACGCCCCACCCAGGAGTTGGACTGCGAACCTTAGCGAGACCCACTCTTCGGCCAGTAGCCCAACGGTCTCAGCCCCTACTACCAAACCCATAGGCGAGGTCAAAAGATTGACCGAGAAGGAGCTGCAAGAGAAGAGAGCCAAGGGGCTCTGTTACCGTTGTGATGATAAATGGAGTATCGGGCACAGGTGCCGGAAAAAGGAGCTGAGTGTACTGCTGGTGGACGAGGAGGATGGAGAGGAAGAAGAAGAGGACCGAGGGAACGGGGAGCTCTCATTGCCACCATCGGAGGAGGTACCAACGGAAGTCTCATTGAATTCGGTAATTGGCCTAAGTAACCCGAAGACAATGAAGCTGAAGGGAAGAATTGGGGGACGTGAGGTGATAGTGATGATCGACCCAGGTGCCACCCACAATTTCATTTCCTTAGCCACCATTAAGGAATTGCAAATCCCTATCACGCCTTCGCAGGGATTTGGCGTATCTCTGGGTAATGGTGAGGCTGTAAAAGGATCGGGAGTCTGCAAGGGGATACAATTAGAATTGGAGGGAGGGGTAAGAGTGATAGAGGATTTTTTACCCCTCGGGTTGGGAAATTCAGAGTTGATATTAGGCGTGCAGTGGCTGGAAAAGCTGGGTTCGGTGGTGACAAATTGGAAGACACAAGAAATGTGTTTCCAACAGGGAGGGGAGGCTATCTGTTTGAAGGGGGACCCGTCCCTGACTAGAGCTAAAATTTCCCTGAAGGCCATGATAAGGACTCTGCGCAAGGAAGGGGAGGAATCTGGTTAGAATTGAACCAGGTAGAAGGGGAACCAAAAACAGAGACTTCAATACCGGAGTTCTTGGAATCCACTGTGGCGGAATTTCAAGAGGTATTTGCCAAACCAGAAGGGCTGCCACCTCAGAGGGGACATGAGCATTCGATAATACTCAAGGAAGGCAGCAACCCAGTTGGAGTGAGGCCCTATCGATACCCTCAATTTCAGAAGGATGAAATTGAAAGACTTATCAGAGAGATGCTGGAGGCAGGCATAATCCAACCGTCCACAAGTGCCTTCTCGAGCCCTGTATTACTGGTCAAGAAGAAGAATGGGTCATGGAGATTCTGTGTGGATTATAGGGCCCTAAATAAGGAGACGGTGCCAGATAAATACCCCATCCCAGTCATTGATGAGCTACTGGATGAATTGCAGGGAGCTGCCATGTTCACTAAGTTAGACTTGAAGGCTGGCTATCATCAAATCCGAGTTAGACCTGAGGATATTCATAAAACAGCCTTTAGGACCCATGAAGGGCACTATGAGTTCCTGGTCATGCCCTTCGGACTGACCAATGCCCCAGCCACATTTCAGTCCCTCATGAATGATGTCTTTAGACCCTACCTGAGGAGGTTTGTGTTAGTGTTTTTCGATGATATCCTAATCTATAGCACCACCAAGGCAGAACATGTGGAGCATGTGAGGGCAGTGTTAAAAACTTTGAGGGAACATACATTGTTTGCAAATATCAAGAAGTGTGAATTTGGGAAGGCAGAAGTAGCCTACCTGGGACATGTGATCTCTAATAAGGGGGTAGCAATGGACATGGATAAGGTAAAGGCTATAGTTGAATGGCAGACCCCAAAGAGTCTGAGGGAACTCAGGGGATTCCTGGGACTCACCGGGTATTACAGGAAGTTTGTGGCACGGTATGCTCAAATTGCACAACCCCTCACAGATCAACTCAAAAAAGACAGTTATGGGTGGACACAGCAAGCTACACACGCATTTGAAACCCTCAAAGCAGCAATGGTGACTGCCCCAGTGCTGGCAATGCCCAACTTCCAGAAACCTTTTGTAGTGGAATCGGATGCCTCAGGTTATGGAATTGGGGCGGTATTAATGCAGGATCACCAGCCCATTGCTTATTTTAGCCGACTTCTGGGCCCCAGAAATCAGCTGAAATCTGTGTATGAAAAGGAGCTAATGGCCATCTGCCTATCCATACAGAAATGGAAGCATTATTTGCTAGGCAGACATTTCTTGGTCAGGACTGACCAGCAGAGCCTAAGGTATATTAT
This sequence comes from Tamarix chinensis, assembly GCA_030549775.1. NCBI lineage: Eukaryota > Viridiplantae > Streptophyta > Magnoliopsida > Caryophyllales > Tamaricaceae > Tamarix > Tamarix chinensis. Next base: position 60,151,102 of record CM060176.1, on the reverse strand, counting down.
GCAGCAAAGGGAGATAGGGGCAAATTACCAAAAGTGGGTTAGCAAACTGCTGGGGTTTGACTTTGAGATACAATACAAGCTTGGGGTTGCTAACAGGGTAGCTGACGCCTTATCCCGCAAGACTGAAGGGGAAGTGGAGTGTGGAGCCCTCGTTACTACTCAAGGAGTTATGTGGGAGACATTAACACAGGAGATAGCTGCTGATTCCATGCTCCAACAAATTAAAAGGGAATTAGAAACAGGGGAGAAGCAACATGTGGGGTTCCATGTAGTGGAGGGCAGATTGATGTACAAGGGACGTTATGTTATTCCTAAATCCTCCACTTCAATTCCTATGCTGCTAAAAGAATATCATGATTCGCCTGTTGGTGGTCATGCAGGAGATCTGAAAACCTATTTACGGATGGCCTCAGATTGGTATTGGCAAGGCATGAGAAAGGAGGTGGCTGCCTATGTCAGGAATTGTCCAATCTGCCAACAACAGAAAGCCTCAACTCAGCACCCTTCAGGGTTACTTCAACCCCTACCCCTACCTTCAATGGTTTGGGATGAGATAAGCATGGATTTTGTGGAAGGATTACCCATGTCAAAGGGAGTGGACACTATCCTGGTGGTGGTTGATCGACTTTCGAAGTATGCCCATTTTTTGGGGCTGAGACACCCCTTCAGTGCCTTGTCAGTCGCTGAATTATTTATCAAAGAAGTGGTGCGGCTCCATGGATTTCCCTCATCCATTGTGACAGACAGGGATAGAATTTTCATGAGCAAATTCTGGACAGAGCTATTCCGTCTGCAAGGAACGGAGCTGAGACGAAGCACAGCCTACCATCCCCAAACTGATGGCCAAACAGAAGTAGTCAACAAGGGACTGGAAGCTTACTTAAGGTGCTTTGTTGCAGGACAGCCTAGGAAATGGTCACAATGGCTTCATTGGGCTGAATTTTCCTACAACACTTCTCCTCATCTCTCCACTAAAATGTCGCCCTTCAAGGTGCTATATGGAAGGGATCCTCCTCATGTCTTGAAGTTGGGAAGAGGACATACAGCAGTTGATAGTATCGAAGAGTATCTGCTGGAACGAGAAGCAGTACTGGATGAATTGCGTCTGAACCTCCTTCAGACACAGCAGAGGATGAAGGCTACTGCAGACAGAAATAGAAAAGAGGAGTCCTTTGAAGTGGGCGATCAAGTGTATCTGAAACTGCAGCCGTATAGGCAACAGTCATTGGCTAAACGCCCCTATGAAAAGCTGGCAGCCCGATTTTATGGCCCCTTTCAGATTATTCAGAAAGTGGGGCAGGTGGCTTACAAGCTAAGTCTCCCGCCCACGTCTAAAATACATCCTGTATTTCATGTGTCTCAGCTTCGCAGAGCTATTGGTGCCACTCAGGTCTCTCCAACAATTCCAGCACAAATGTCCACAGACATGGAGCTAGTAGTCCAGCCAGAGGGACTTTTGGACATCCGCACGATTACCAGGGGGCAAACAGCAAAGCAGGAGGTATTAATCAAGTGGAAGGATCTTCCAGCATTCGAAGCCACTTGGGAAGATGCAGCTGTCATACAGGAGAGGTTCCCTGCTTTCCACCTTGAGGACAAGGTGAAACTTTGGGAGGGGGGTAATGCAATGAACAATGTAATTAGTCTCCCTAGAGCACAGGTAAGGGTCACTTATGCGAGAAAGAGAGGCAGGGGCAAGGAGGGAATACTCTGTAATTCAGTTAACAGACAGTGATGAGGTGGCAGAGAGTGAGCGGGGAGGGTAGCTTTAGACAGTTAGAGACACGGGTATAAAAGAGGGGAGAAAGGGGACCGAGAGGGCAGGAAGAATCTGGAATGTAATAGGAGAGATTGAGCCTCTCGAATTGCTCAAACTGTGTATTATGCTGGCTATTGAATACCACTAATTTGAATTCCCCATTGTTTCATTTACAATTCTCGAATCAGGGTGGGTTGGGAAATCATACTGGGTAGAGGGCAGAAGAAGGAATTATCGGTTCATACCACCTACCTGTTTATTAAATAACTACGTTTGGTTGAGCTATTATAAGCGGAGTTTGAACTTGGTCACTAACTGCTCTATTTGTTGCAACCCTAAGCACACTTGGTGACATCCATTCCTACTTTATCATTATGCGACCTAGGTTTTAGCCGTGAACATTAGCTTCATGCTAAGATTATACATCGTAGCTTACATTTAAGAGTAGAAGTTGCTACTTTCCAAATCATTGCGACTCAAATTTTGAATTCTTTCATGCATATCAAGTGACTCCTTTTTTAGAAAGACATGTTCTTTCCATCTGATCATGTGCTAGGCCCAAAGATTGATGACATAGGCCTCTCTTTCAATCTGACAATCAAATTGATTACTTTAGAAATTCTCATGCTACACAATTCACAACTCATTCCAAAACTAGCCACCTCACTAAGGGTCTTATTCCTCGCCTCATTTTCGTATTAGATTAGCAAAAATTTAGAAATATTATTGATGACAAAAAATTATGTTTACGTTTTTATAGAAAAATCATGTTTTAGATCTAAATAGATCAAGAAAAATCAAACAAAGAAAACAATTCCTAAAAGAGAATATACAATATTAGTTGATAATACACAAGTAGTTACATTCTAATAGCCAAAGCTATAGCAAGCTTTATATTAGTTGAATGGAATTGCATTTGGATGAGTAGCCTAAGACATTGACCTTTTTTATTGAGTTTATTGGTCACTTAGTAGGTAGGCCTATCTTATACACTCAACTTCCTTATATGAAATGAGACAATAGAAATCACACAATTTTCTTTGAGTATAATTTGATCTCACGTTTATGTTTGTTTTGGATGTTATCATTGATTGGTTCCATCAATGTTTTGGACCTTTATCACTCACATTACATTGGTGATCTTCTTATTACCTTGGATACTCCACTAAAACATATTAGGTTTCAGATATCAATAAAAACATTACCTAACCTAATCCTCTCATTTGCATTGTTTTGTCATGGCAATGTGTAGATGAAAACAAGTTACCTAATGCAACACAGCGTTGTTTATAGTTTGGTTGTCCCTTTTGAAACTAAATCATGGGGTCTCTTGTCATCTAGGTTGGATCACCACTCTTATGGCTATATATATCCATATGCTTTAAGCATATATTCTCTTTAATTTCTCTACCTGCTCTCTAGTTAATGTCTTTGTAATCAGGTACACAATGTTGTCCTTTAACTTTACATTGTCTACTCAAATAATTCCATTAGGAAACAACTTTACCATGGGATTGTATAATGGAGGAGGGGGTATGCACCCATAACAAGACAAGCTACATAATAGAAGGAATCCTACGAAGGGAAACACCACTACTAAAATCAAACTCCAGGAACTCCTAGACCTTGGTGGGAGGGGAATCAAACACAGAGCAACCATGGGGAATCTTTTGTCTTAGATGGGCAATGCCATTAGCAACTCGATTTGTCTTGTGGTAACACGCAAGAAAGAGCAAGCTTCAAATTTAAAAGTTAAGTCCCTGCTTGCAGCCACCAAAGAAGAGTAAGGGTGGCGAGGATCAGACTCACTCGTCAAAAGCTTGACCGCAGCAGCTGAATCGCTACAAACATGTACATGGGAAAACCTCGGATTAGGGCCTCGTTTAACCCATCCCAAACTCTTCAGAGCTCCGCTATAAAAATAACACCCCAACCAACATTTGCTGAAAAACCAAAGGACCATCGACCCTAATGATCATGTACAATGCCCTTAACCATAAGGTAGTTAGGGTTAGAAGAAGCGCTACCATCTACATTAATTTTCAAAACACTAGCCGGAGGAGCATTCTATCCTAACGCAACAACCTGGTAATAACTTGCAGGTTGGTGTAGCCCAGAGAAAAGTAGCCAAGCCTTTAATTCATCTTGGAAAGAAATGTTTGAGCAAACTAACGGCATGCACTAGCTCAAAGGAGCTTTCGCCAAAGACTCACTTGTCCCTCCAGCTCCACAAAAGCCAGCAAGTGATAGCAAAGGTGAGGGCCTAAGGAGGATCAGGCTCCTCAAGAACGCACATTTGCCTCAAGTTTGTCCACCGCCGGTCATGAAATGAGGTTGGGAAGAAAGACACATGACTACATTGGTAAAGCTTTTTGATCTGTGGACAAGATTTTAAGCTAAAGCTCTCTACTACTTAGACAGTCTCACAAAACAAGTATTAAGCTTTCCAACAGGTGGCTACATGCATCGCATGAATCGTTGGTAGAGAAACCCCGACGGACTCTAACTTTATTGGTAAGTAACTTAGTGTGCTAACCAAGCAAAACAAAGAATTCGTTGTTGTGCCTTCATGCTCCAAACATACTTCCAATTAGAACTGTTAGGGGAGTTATCCTTTAAGAGCATGGTGTAAGCAGATCTAGTGGTAAATTTACCATCATTGCTATGACCCCAAGTGCGTACATCAACCTTCGGCGAGTGAAGATAGATGAAGATTGATGCTATGGTCGCTAAGGAACGAGTTGAAAGAAAATGTTGGAAAAGCTGCCAGTTCCACATCCCCAAGTTTGTCAACTAATCACACACACTTATCCTAATGTTCAAGAGGCAGTGGTGTAGTAAGGAAGTTCACTAGAGGTGAAGACCCCACCCATAATTAGTCCAAAATTTGGTTTGGGATCTAAACTTCACAACATGCTCAATTCCATGTTTGAGGATTAGCCTGGCCTAAAGGATGTGTTTCCATAAGGAAGAGCTCCTAGACGGTGGTACATAATCATCCCCAAGGTAATCCGCCTTGTATTTCTCGCGCATCAATTTAACCCATAAGGCATCGTCATTAAAGAGGACCTCCCAAGCAAGCTTCATGAGTAAGGCTTGGTTTGTCATGTCCATGCTTCTAATACCTAAACTGCCCTGATTTGGGAAGGCACAGGCGCTGCCAATTCACAAGATGAACCCTACGCCATCTCTGAGAGCCACCCTAGATTAAGCATTTGTTGAGGCTATCAATTTCTTCATTAATGCTCTTAGGAAACCTTGAAGCCTACATGAAATAATTCGGTATAGAAGTAGTAATAGCTTAAACCATTGTGACTCGGCCGGTAAGGGACAAATTGATTGGTTGCCATGAAAAAAACCTTATGTGAACCTTATCAACAATTGAGGAGAAAATAACTTTAATCTTATGTCCCACCACAAGAAAGTTGCCTAGATACTTCCCCATGGATAGGATGGGTTTCATCCCGGAAATGGACACAATTTCATGAACAATGTGTCTAGAGATGTTGCCCGAAAACATTATAGAGGACTTGGGGTTATTGACCCGCTGATCTGAGTAAACTTCAAAAATCCCCAAACACTCTATGATAAGTTGGATTTGATTAGTGGTAGCGTGTGAGAAGAGAAGAAGATCGTCTGCAAAGAATAAATGAGAGATTTTAGAGCCACCCCTTGACAATGTTATGGGTTTCCAATTACCCATCTCGACTTCTTGTCTAATCAAATGACCAAGCCTTTCCATACACAGAATGAAGATATACAGAGAGATGTGATCTCCCTAATGAATACCTCTATTCGGTATAAACGCATGGGTAAGCTCTCCATTCTAGATGATATGGATGGACGGAGAAGAAATACAATGCATAATGAGTCTAATGATATTCGATGGAAGGCAAACTAGCTTGAGAGTATCCTTAATGAAACGCCAAGAAAGCTAGTCGAACTCCTCTAACTCAACCTTCATCACCATGAAACTAGTCTTTCCTTTCTTGTATTTCATTGTGTGCAGAATTTCCTGGGCAATAATCACATTGTGTTTCAGCTCCCTTCTAGATAAAAAACTACTTTGTTCTAGCCCCACAAACTTATCTATGAGCAAGCCTTTCCATACACAGAATGAAGAAATACAGAGAGATGGGGTCTCCTTGACAAATACTTCTGTTCAACCTAAATGCATGGTTAAACTCCCTATTCCAGATAATATGGATGGATGGAGAAGAAATACAATGCACAATGAGTCTAATGATATTCAGTGGATGGCCAACCAGCTTGAGAGTATCCTCAATGAAACACCAAGAACTCCGATCGAACGCCTTCTCTAAGTCAACCGTCATCACCATGAAACTGGTCTTTCCTTTCTTGTATTTCATTTTGTGCAAAATCTCCTGGGCAGTAATTACATTGTGTTTCGGCTCCCTTGTAGATAAAAAACTACACTATTCCGACCCCATAAGCTTATCCATGATTGGCTTGAGGCGTGAAGCAAGCACCTATGTAATCGTCTTGTAAGCCACGTTACAAAGTCCAATCGGCCGAAGGTCCCTAACTGATGAGGGACACTCCACTTTGGGAATTAAAGAGATAATCGTCACATTTAAAGTAACTGAGAAAGTACTTCTTGTGAAGGCATTAGCAACCATTCGATGTACATCATCACCAACAATCTGCTAGAAGCGTTGATAAAAGGCTAGATATAACCTATCCGGTACAGGACTCTTCATAGCTCCCATGGAGAAGATGGCCGATTTGACCTCATTAACTGGAACCGGGTTAGTTAAAGAGAAAGCCGCCTCAATCGTGAGATGGGGGAAAAAGGAAGGCCGATGAACGCCCTCCCCAATAGTAGAGTCAAAGATGAATGTCTAGAAGAAAGCTAGCACCATGTCCATAAGCTGCTTATGATCAAAAACCCAACCTCCACTGTCCTCTTTAAGGCTTAACACCTTATTATGCCTTCTTCGGTTAACCACAACATTATGATAAAAGTGAGTGTTTCTGTTAAGGAGGTTCACCGAATTCAATCTCGACTTCTGAAACCAAACCAACTGCTTTTGAGTAAGGATGTCATTATAATCTTGATAAGAGAAGATTCCAACTTACTTAGTCTGTGGAAAGTTTGGTAGGAAAGGACCCTTTTGATACCGCCTAACCTCACAATGACTTTTCACTTGTGCCTCGAAATATTACCGAAGACTTCTACATTCCAACGCCTCAAACTAGCTGAGCAAGCAACTTAGTTATGATTCAAATCACTATTAGTTTGTCGACAATCATGAAAAAAATTATGCTACTGAGGGTGAGAAAGCCAAGCAACTTCAAAGTGAAAACGTTATGCAATAATTATAGTGGGGTCAAAAAGATTAAGCAAAATTGGATGTTGATCGGAGTAAGCTCTAGGTAAATGAGTAACATGGGCCTGAGAAAACTCCATGCACCAAGGACTATTGGTCAAAAACCAGTCAATACAAGAACTAACTTTCCTACCCCCAGCCATGCCACATAAATTTGGGACTCGAGAAACCTAAATCATGTAAACAGCAACAAGTAACTCTATCATTAAACAATAAACAACGTGAAAGTTGCTATGGGATACCACCCCGTCTCTTCTTCGATAAGGAACCAACATCGTTAAGATCTCTCCCCACAACCTATAATTTCATAATTGAGTTAGAGATGTGCGAAAGATCCTTCCATAACTCACTATAAAGTCCATGGTGTGGGGATACATAAACACCTGTAAATAAAGACTCTTGTCTTGTAGAAAGCTGCAACCGAGTATGAATAAGTTGTTAGTAAGCAGCCAAAATTTCAACACCAATAACTTCACTTTTCCAAAGAAGCCAAATGCCTCCAACAAAAACCCGGGCCTCAACCCATGCATTACCACAAAATCCAAGTTTACGAATAACTCTATCAGTTGTGTCACCACTAACTATGGTCTTGACAAGTACCACTAACAAGGGATCATGAGCCTTAATGAACTCAAACAAATGAGAATAGAACATAGAGTTCCCTACACCCTTAATGTTCCAAAATAGGAAATTACCTTTAAGGGCTTGTTTGGTATGGAGGTAATAAGGATCGAAAAAATTATTTCCTATTTTATATCTTTTATATTAAGTATTTAATAATAATCAATATATTTTTAATGAAATACCTATTTGAGATTAAATTAAGATCTAAATTGAGTATTTATTAGAATAAAAATATTTAATTTTAAATAGATATATAAGATATATAAAATATGAAGATAATTTTTTTACTTCTATTATCCACGTACCAAATGAGTACTAACTATTGGATCCATGAAAAAGGGTCAGTGATGAGGAAAGAAGGACATGGGGCCCTGACCATGGCCCTTATTAGCACCTAGCCCATTTGGCTTAAGTTTGCGAGTCCTTCCTCCACTGTGCTCACCAAGTTTCTCCTTACCAGCAAATGGGGATACATGACTAATATCTTTACTAAGCGAACTGTTTGGGTTTCTGCAACACTCCCAAAATTCACAACTGAAAATTTTCATTTTATCAAAAAATTAGCGGAAACAAAATAACATAACTGTGAATTTCGGGGACATCACTGCCACACTTAATACCAGACCGGTTCACTCAAAGCTCAAAGGATAAAATACAATTTACTAGGAATTCAAACCACATTAAAAATCAGAGTAATGCAAATAACATTTCACAAGAATGGAATCTACCAATGGTGGTTATAAGAACAAATATTACATTTGAAATAGGAATTTAAAAGAGAAAGAAGGAAACCCTAAAGATCCGGATAATTCTTTACGCTCTTTCCTGTTGCTCACTTGAATAAAACCTGAAAAAACACCTATAAGGGACACTGCCCATTGAATAGGTAGGGGCCCTACAAATGGAACCCTTCAGTACTATGGTACTGAGTAATCCTATAAAACACACTGAAAAGTAAGCCCGCAATGCAACACATGATACAAAACTATATACATATATAATAAGATGTGCACACAAACATTCACATACTTAACAAGTCCGTCAAATATTAATAGGTCAAAACGTACAATCAATACTTCTTGGCCTTAAGCCATTAATCCATCATTATTTAATCATATCGGATTATATATCCATATGCGTGCGGGAACCCCACTATTATAGCCGGTGGACCGGAATACATATAGGGCAGAACATTCTTGACTACTATTATTCGCTAGTGGACCGGTCTCTAGGGCAGAATGCTCCTGGCCACTATTATTCGTTGGTGGACCGGTCTGGCCTCGACTCACATGGTATTCTACTATAAGTGGTTAGTATTTTCCATAATTTATTCATATCCATGATTGGTTTTATTGAGCTCGGGATCCTCTACTATTATAGCCGGTGGACCGGAATACATATAAACATCATCCAGGGCAACACGCTCTTGGGCCACTATTATATCTGGTGGACCGGTACTCATAAATATTTTTCAGGGCAAAACACTCCTGGGCCACTATTATATCCGATGGAAGATTTTTTCCCTTTTTAATCATCACAACAATTCCATTTATTTGCCTCGGAGGGGAGATTAAGATTTCGGGACACAAAGGTACACCGGTCGCACTAATACATATAAGCTACTCGGTACCCTTCAACTATCAACCCAGGGACGCAAAGGTCCCCTGGTCATAATGGTGCATACAGCTACCTTGTACCCTATCGACAAGGACACCTAATTCATAAGTATGCATACCCCCTAAATAGGTCCGTAAAGATAGATAGAGTAAGATATAGGGTCTGGCTGGGGCACAAAGGCACACCAGCAAATACCAGAATCACCATGAGCTAAACCACGTCTTTGAAGTAGCGACCCCTAAAGAGCCATCATTCCCGATCTCAAGGTCTTTCCCTTTAAGTATTAGTGTCTTAATTAAAGTGATCACAAAAAACACAACAATCAGATACTTATTCACTTTCAATTGTTCTGATATCATTAGATATTCCTTATTCATATAACCTAAAGAAATCATTAAGGCCATCATAATCTCATTCGATTTTGATTTAGGATCCGTTCTTGTGATATTTACTAATTGTCAAATACCATTATCTTACTATTTAGTGTTACTTGAGTTTTATTATAAAACTCTATTATCACAACGACATAGTTGAAACAGGTTACTGATTTACCCCTTGCTTGAATAATTATTAAGTCGTCCCTTCTCTACTTGCCAATTTACCATATTACCCTTCATGTTGCATAATTACCAAATTACCCCTTGCTTGGTTTGGGTTACCAAGTTATTTCCCATACTTATTAGGTTACCAATCACCCTTTATAATTATTACACTTATCATATTTTCTTTTGGTTGGTTAGATTACTAATTGCCTTCTCTTTTGTTATAATTATCAAATTGCCCTTTAGTTGGTCAAATTACCAAATTACCCTTCTCCATTATCATAATTACCAATATGCCCTTCTTCATTATCATAATTACCAAATTACCCTTTAGTTGGTTAAATTACCAAATTGTCTTTCTCCATTATCATAATTACCAAATTACCTTTCTCCATTATTATAATTACCAAATTACCCTTCTTCGTTATGATAATTACCAAACTACCCTTTAGTTGGTTAAATTACCAAATTGCCCTTCTCCATAATCATAATTACCAAATTATCCTTCTCCATGCAATTAAATATCAGTCTTGATACACAATATTGGCCGATATTTATTAGATTTTAGGTCAGCCGATACGCGATGGATTTAGAATTTCATATATTTATTAGTGATATATTGGTTATTGACGGATATTTGTCGATATTCTATCGATATTTACTGGTATTTGCTAATATTTATTGTGAGAAAAAAAAAAAAAATCACGCCGCAACAACCGCGACATATAAAATATCGTTCACGACACTCCGATATCTTGACACTGCGACTGCAATCGCGACCGCAATTTTATTGCTTGCCCTCAATATCATAATTACCAAACTACCCTTTAGTTGGTTAAATTACCTAATTGTCCTTCGCCATTATTATAATTACTATATTGCCCTACTCCATTATTGTAATTACCATTTTACCCTTTAGTTATAAAATTACCAATTTATCATTTTACCAAACATTTTGCCCTTTTACTTCCAAAATTACCATAATACCCCTGTTACTTCCAAAATTACCATTTTGCCCTTTATTTGCAAAATTACCATAATACCCTTAACTTCCAAAATTACCATAATACCTTTTTACTTATAATTTACCATTTTGCCCTTCTCCTCCAAAATTACCATAATATCCTTTTACTTACAAAATTACCATTTTACCCCTTCCAAAATTACTATTTTACCCTTTTACTTCCAAATTACCATTTTACCCTTTACTTCCAAAATTACCATTTTACTCTTTACTTCAAAATGGTATCCTTTACTTCCAAAATTACCATCTTGCCCCCTTATTACACCATTTTTTTAAAATTATCATCACTACATGAAATAGTAATATTAATACTCCATTCTCATTATCCAACTCCACCAACTATTATATTTCAACATAATACTCATTAGTACCCACACATATTAAGTCACACTATTGTACAAGACATATTACTAAAATGCCTCAAGGGCTCACAATAATATTATTCATGCATCAATGGTCATAATAATATAACATATCATGGATAAGTACTTAACATTTTTATTAATAGCAAAACCCCTTCGTTGAGCATTATTTCTACACATGGCACAAAAACTAGCATGCTTTCCTTTTTATCAATCAATATAAGCAACTACATATATCATACTAAACAACATATATCATGCATAAAAATATATTAAAAACCTTAATATGCTAGCATACATTTATCTATGTGTTTAAGTAGGGTTTAACGATTACCTTAATTCCTGCAAAAAACCGAACCTTACCGGTATCTCGGTTAAAGATTCAAGCTTTGATTAGCAAATCCAATACCTAAAAAAAATATCAATACTTCTCATATTAGAAATGAGAAAACCAACGCATAAAACTTAATTAATGAAATACTTAACTTAAATATTATTATACCTTAAAATTTATTAACTAAATTAAACCAAGGTATGTATCAACTCATATTGCTCATGTAGCATGAGCTGCATGCAAAACAAGGGTGGAAGGGGTTGAGGGTGAGTGAAAGAAAAGAAGGAAGTGGTGTTTTTGAGTTAGGCTTTTTGGGTTAGGAAAGAGGCAAGTAGGGGAGGGGGTGTAGGTGGTGGTTGGGTATAGGTTGTTGGCAGCCAAGGGCGGCGGCAGCGAGTCTGTGAAGGTGGCTGAGAAGGAATGAAAAGAGAGGGGCTGCAGGTGTTGGTTTTGGCCAAAGGAGGTGAGGGGGTGGTAGAGGAGAATGCAAGGAGCGGTTTGGTGGTTCAGGTGGCAGCAGTGGCGGCGGAAAGGCGGCGGAAGGAGGAGGTGTAGGGTAGTCATTGAGAAGGAAGAAAAAGAAGAGAAAAAGAAGATGGGAGGAAGAAAGGAGCTGCAAGGTGGCTCGGGGGGTGTTGTGGTGGTGCAGGGTGGGAGTAGAAGGATGCAGAAGGTGGTGCAGGTGGGTGGTGAGGCGGAGGAAGTGGCAGAGGGGGCGGTGGTGCAAAAATAGGGGGAGAGGATGAAGGAGAAGGAAATGGAGAGGAGGAGATCGGGGAAGGGAAGGAGGCTCGAAAATGGGGTAGGAAAAGGGTTGTTGAAGAGAAGAAAAAGAAGAGGGAGGAGAGGGGAGTAGGTGTGGCTGGTTGGGTGGCAGCAGGGTGGTCGGGTGGCAGGGAGAAGGAAGGGAAGAAGAGGAAAGAAGTCAGGCATGTGGGCTGGGGGTGCAAGGTTGGTTTGGTCCGAAATGGGGAAGAAAGGGACCGAGGGGAGAGAGGGAGAGTTGTAGTGGTGGCAGGTGGTGGCAGTTACAAGGCGTGGTGCTCGGGTGGCAGGTATGGCGACGAGGGGCAGGTCGGGGCAAGAGGTAGAAGAAGAAAGAAAGGAAGAGGAGGGAAAGCAGCCCGGGCGAAGGGGAAAGCAAGAAGAATTGGGCCGGCCCGGGTTGGGGGAAAGGAAGGAAAGAAAAGAAGGGAGGCTGAGTTGGGCTCGTGCGCGGGGGAGGAAGGAAAGAAAAGCAGGGCTGGGCCTGCGGCGTAGGAGAAGGAGAGGAGGGGAGAGGAAGAATGGGCATGTGGCCCAGGCGTGCAGGGGGAAGGCTAGCCTAGTTGCCCAAAGAGAAGGAAAAAGGAAAAGAAAGAAAGGAGAAAAGGAGAAAGAAAAGGAAAAAGGAAAAAAGGAAAAATAGATAAAATAATTTATAGAAAAATAGGATGGAATATTTTTTATAGATAAATAAATTTAATAATTTAATTTAATATAATTAAATATATTGGTTTAAAAAGGTTAATTTTAGGAAAAATATTGGTTTGGGAATTTATTCAAATAAAATGAGTATGATAAAATAATAAAATATTTATTTTAATTTATTAAATATTCTTATCCAATTTTATATGCTTGAAAATCTATAAAATAATTAAATTAAATAATTTTAAAAGTTAATTTATTCCAAATAAAATCTATTTATTAAATTATAGGTTTTTAAAATTCTGAGGGGTTACAGGTCCTTCCTAACATAATGTCAACACTCTTCAAAAGAGTCCTAGACTGCGAAGGGGTGGTCCGTGGTCGAAGGCCTATTACCGGCCCTGGGAGCCTTGGCATTAGTTGCTTTGCGTTTAACGGCAATATGGGAAAGTTGGCATTAATGTCATTGTAGTTTTATTTCTTTAAATGCAAAATATGGCCGTTCCCATGTGGGATTCACATGGTTAAAATATCTTTTGAGGCACACACCTCTCCCTAATCCCCGTTCCTTTCTTTCGTTAATAATATACGTTTGCTGCATGTATTTTGAGGTTTTCTTTTGGTTCTCTATTTCGTAGAGCAAAGTCACCAAAATTATCCTTAGTTTTGTGAAACATCTCTAACTTCTTGCGGTTATCATTGTACTGTTCCATGACTGGAGGAAATCTGCAAAGACTGTTCCATGACTGGAGGAAATCTGCAAAGACAAAAGTATAACCTCCTTTTTTCCTATTTTAGCCATGCTTCAATTATTTTCAACAAAAAATATCAGAGGCATATTTGTAATTCTACAAAATCACTCTCTTTTTTTTCTTGGGTGGGGGTGGGGGAGATGGAGAATGGAGATGGAGAGGGGGGAACCAGCTGCTGTGATTCGACCTCATGACCATTAACTTGGCATGAAAGGCACTAAACTACTAAGCAAAATCTTTCTTGGAAATCATCAGTGACGCAATATTAACCAAAAAGAAAATTTCACCCTTTCCGATCTATATAATATTCTCCTTTGATCCCAAAAAAAAAGGAGTTAGGTATTGATTTCTGAATCCCAAAAGAATAATGAATGCTTTTTTTTTTCTTCTTAATATTAGGATAAATTTATTCAAATAGAAGACTAGCCCTTAGCAGCATGGCGAACCTTCTCCGCACATTCTATCAAGGGTTTGAAGAAGGTCGCTAATTATATGCTAGAGGCTAAGAGCAAAGCAAAAAAAGTCAGGTACTCAACAAAATAATAAAGCAAAGCATCTACATCCCTTCCTCAAATTTAAGGTATGAAATTATACTGTCCAATTATTTTTTCTCTTAGCTCTTATGCTTCTATCAATTTACCTTTAATTTAATTCTCTACTCTACATCCTACTATCTTAAATTTATACCGTTTAATTACTTTTATCAATCATATCATCTATCATTTATACTTTATAATAGTTAACTTTTAATTTATATTAATCTATAAATATCAATCGATAATCTTATAATTAAATTTCATTAAATATAATTTTATAAATAATTTAATTAATAATAACTATTTTTGAAAAAATAATAAATAAATAAATAAAATACTTTATATACATTCTCACAATAAAAATCAGTCTTAAAAGTGTACTGAATGTGCATGGGTTTCCATACTTTGGACCCCTCAAATTTTTGAGCTAACCTTAAATTTAAAGTATTTTTACAATCCTTTTCTTTGAGATACCTCAATTTCGAATTTAGATGCTCTGACTCCTATAATCTACTCCCAAGATTTAGTCAAGAGTGATGAGTGGTTTGCGTGAATCAATGAAGTTAGGAGTGGTTTTGGTGGCTTCTCCCATATTTATGCAATGTTTTTTTTTTTCTGGGGCTAAGGGATGACTTATGAAGTGAATTGTACCCTGCAGTGCAATATTATTTCTATCTGTTGACTTCTACATTCCCGTGGTGCAGTCCATAGTTGATCCAACCTTGAAGGAAACAATTCAAGTGACCAAAAACCATACCGGTGGATTCCGAAAGCCTCGGAAAAAGATAGAAATCCCTCTAAAATGCTCAGCTGGAAACCTTACCGACTCTTGTCCTACGAATTACCCTCACAAGTTAGAATTAGATCCTGATGCTCCACCTCCTCCAACTTGTCCTGATTACTTCCGCTGGATATACGAAGATCTAAAGCCATGGAAAAAGACAGGTATCACAAGAGAGGTATTGGAAAGAGCTAGAAAGACAGCCAATTTTCGGTTGGTGATATTAAATGGAAGGGCATATATACAACAGTTTGAGAAGTCATTTCAGTCCAGAGACACTTTCACGCTCTGGGGAATCGTGCAGCTGCTACGCAAGTACCCCGGTAAAGTGCCTGATTTAGAGCTAATGTTTGATTGTGTTGATTGGCCCGTCATTTTATCAAAGTTCTATCGTGGACCCAATGCTACGGCTCCGCCTCCCCTGTTTCGTTATTGTGCTGATGACAGGACTCTGGACATTGTATTTCCTGACTGGTCTTTCTGGGGATGGTACGATGCCTATCTTTAAATATCCTTTGATCCTGTGTTCGTAAGGGCTCATATCGACTGTGATTAACCTATTCTGATTCTTCTAGGCCTGAAATAAATATTAAACCATGGGAACCACTGTCGAAGGAGTTAAAAGAAGGAAACAAGAAGATGGGTTGGATGGAGAGGGAGCCATTTGCCTACTGGAAGGGAAATCCATCTGTTGCTCAAACCAGAATGGATCTGCTCAAATGCAATCTCTCTGCCAATCAGGACTGGCATGCTCGGGTTTATGCTCAGGTACTGAACTCTGGGCTGCTTTCCCCCAATTTGATCGGTGCGATTGGTGAAATATAGTATGACGTTTGAATTATTGCTGATTAGTTTTGATGTAGTTTTTATTTTTTTGGCTGATCGGATGTTATCATTGCTATATTATTAACGCACCTGAACAACATGGCACTGCGATTTGATTTTTGGGATTCATCGTTCATGTTAAGAACCTTGACCAAAATTTCTTGTAGGATTGGAGTAAAGAACAACAAGAAGGATACAAGCAATCAGACTTAGCTAGCCAGTGCATCCATAGGTACATATTTGGACATTCCCTCTATATACGTTTTTGAACGATCCCTCTATATTGTCCGCAGCTATGTTGCCTGTATGTTCATTCCTATGTGCAAATTTTTCTGTTTGAATTTTGCAGATATAAAATCTACATTGAAGGTTCAGCGTGGTCTGTTAGTGAAAAGTACATTCTTGCTTGTGATTCTGTTACATTAGTGGTAAAGCCTCGTTATTATGACTTCTTTACAAGAGGCCTTATGCCAGTGCACCATTACTGGCCAATCAAAGACGATGACAAGTGTAGGTCCATTAAATTTGCTGTTGAATGGGGTAACAGCCACAAACAAAAGGTATTCTATTAAGCTCCCCCTATTCCCTTCCCCCAACACACACACCTAGCCCTCCAATGAAGAGTATGCGCCCATGCTTATTTCATTTACGTATCATAGCAGGCAAGTGAAATTGGAAAGACAGCCAGCGATTTTGTTCAAGACGAACTCCAAATGAACTACGTATATGACTATATGTTGCATCTGCTCACTGAATATGCGAAGCTCTTAAAGTTCAAGCCAAGATTACCTGAACGTGCCACTGAGCTCTGTGCAGAATCCATTGCTTGTTCAGCATTAGGATTGGAGAAGAGATTTATGACAGAGTCAATGGTTAAGGGGCCTTCAGATACCAGTCCATGTGCCATGCCTCCTCCCTATGATGAAGTCGAACTTAAAAATGTGTTGAGGAGGAAAGCTAATACGATTGTACAAGTGGAGAAATGGGAGAAAAATTATTGGGATAATCAAACTAAGCAGATGTAGGTAGATTGTTCGAGATAGGTCTAGTGTTGTCCTGGTGGTTGTTTGATAGTTTTATATGCCTATATACCATGGCTCAGTTCACTCGTTCTTACGGTCATTGCTTGGAGAAATCTATTGATGTACGATATATCATTGATATAGCAAGCAACCATGCTAGAGTTGGTCATTAGTGTACACAAATTTTGGCCATTTCCCCGTTAGAATTGATCTTTGCATTGATTCCATATTTTTTGAGCGGTTGTATCAACACCATATTGATAATTGCTATGTAACTTTTTTGGGTAATATTTCACCACATATTTTGATAATTTTGGAATGTTATGCCATGTGTTCTTGTATAAGATTAATAGATAAAGTTTTTATTGCAATTGCATAGAATTATATAACAATTCTATACAGAAAAATGGAATTATAAAGGACATCATCAATAAAGTCCTAATCAAATAGTTAAGACTAATGTTTGAGATATTAGGTTGCAAGCTTGAATTTTCTCATGTCATATGGATGTATTGGTTTATACTAATCATCAATGTACCTATTTATAATACTTTCAAAGCCCCTTATTAATAAAAACTTAGGTAACAAGCCCTAGAGAAATAATATTTACTTGACTTACCATCAATCACATCTCCTTCAAGATCCACTTCATCTCCATTTGCCCCTTCTTCCTTGTTCCCTCCATTACCCTCAAATGCAACTTTGGTCAATTCTCTCCAATGAATAACCACATCTAATTATCTGACATTGACTCTTAAGTATCCTTTGCCACGGCCATCAAGTAGGTTGTCCATGAAGGTTGATGTAGGAATTAAAGACATTAGTTTTCGCTGCGCACTTGGAGTTCAATTAACAATTTATTCTAGCTTGTACATATTCTACTCACAAAAACAATAGACTTGGGGAAATTAGTAATTAGTCACTTAACAATGATGAGAGTAGTTAAAATTGGGGGAACTAGGTATATAATTTGAATTATATTTTATTAGTTGAGTTGTTGGAATCATGCCTCATGTGCATATATTATGGATAGATCTAGAATGATGGGCACTAAATGAGAAGGGAGTCTTCAAGGGTTACATGATCTAGGAATGTTTGTAACATTATTTTCCCTAACCTTAGTCTTCAAGTGATGAGCTTCTTGATTCTCCCTTAACCTTTTATCATTCATTGATCATCTTACCCTATCCCTTAAACCAAGTATTTTCCCTTAATACCCTTTAAAACTCTAGTTTTGTCTCAAACGATTAGCGGTCAATTGGCCTATAGGTTGATGAACCCTTTGTTAAGGGCATTCAATAGTCGACCAACCTAGCTTCTTTGATCGGCCAAATTTGGGCGACTATGCAAAAACTTCTTTAATTTAATTAATTTTGACACCAAAATAATTTTTATCCCTACTACTTTTTATATATTTTGGTTCCTAGATGAATTTCATGTCTTTTTTAAAGTTTTCATATTTTTGGAAATTATTTAATTATTTATCCATTTATTAGATTTTCTATATTACCTTAACTATTTTTAATTATTGCTAACTTTTCTTGGTCTTGTTGGCCACAAAAATTAGACCCCTTAACCTCCCATAATATTATTTACCTTTTCCTTTTTCATACAACCAAGTTATTATTTATAATCTTATTCTTACACTTTTTTAATTTTCCCCCTCATTTCGACTCTTATTTCCCTTTTTTGCTCTTGAAGCTGTGCTTGGGCTCTTGCCCCCTTCTCGTTGTCAATCGTCTCCCCCTTCCTCCTCCTCCTTGTTTTACTCCTTGTTTCTCCTAATTTTCCTTTAGCTTAGCTCCTAAACACTTGATTTAAGTTTAGAGAGTTAAGTACTAAAAAAACATGGAGTTTTAATCTTTGGAGAATGAATTGGTCAAGAAGGAGTTGCTTGAATAATGGTACTTCTAGGTAATGTTATACACATATCTAAGTTAGGAAATATTAATTTTATGTGTTGGTTTTGCATTAAATATCATGATAATATGTTTTACTTTATAAAAAACATGACTTTGTAAGTTATATAAGCTTGTATTCATATCTTATGGATGATTTCGTGTATAATATATGATTTTATATAAAAATACTATAATTATGCCATACCAATTGTTATATTTGATTTTGGAGCATGATATTATGTTTTTCTATTTTTAATAAGTATGTTGTTAAGTATATTATCATGAGATTAAGTGTAGTTGGTGAATAATATGGTGTGGCTTGATTCTTGATGTTTTGGGTTATATGAGTGTTTTATCTTTTAGCCTTTTGGTGGGCCTTTAGGTTAATTTAAGTTAATTACATATTTGGATGTTTAATAATGTATAGGGGTTTGTGTGTAATTTTGGTGAAGACTCGAATATGTTGAATTTTGGAGATTTTATGTTATAGTCTACGATGCAGGTATTTTGGTCATTTAAGTTGGTTTTGTAAAATTTCAACATGCTAATGTGTTTTGGGGGGTACATAAGTTTTCATATATAATATGATATGGTTTGGTTAAGTGATGATTTTTGCAAGGTTTGAGGTGTTTATAGGAAATATAAGCAATTTGGTCATTTTGTGTTTATTCTAGAAAATTAGACTACATTTTTGTTATTTGATTCAAAATCATGATAAGTGTGATGCTTGATTAGTTTGGATTAATCATGATTACCATTTTTTTTAAATGATTGTAAATTAGTTTAGAAACTCTAAGGGTATAACTAGTATTTTATGTGTAAAATATTAGATTGTAATTCTATTTTTGGGCTGGTTGTACTTAATATAATGTGGTTAAGCATCTTATTAAGTTTGATGAGTTGATCGGTCTTATGGGTGAAGTTATGAGTTAATTGAAAATTATGGTTTTATAAGGGCATTATGACCTTTTCAATAGTGGAATGTTGCCCATTGCCTTTGTTTGGATCTCCTTATGCTCTATGATATTTTGATGAGTTTTGGCATGCTTAAACTAATTAACCATATTTTAATCTCATGTGCTTATTATATGAGAAATTATTAGAATGAATTTAGAAATAAGTGACTATCGCTATTTCATGAATTTAGTAAAATATCATAAGAGTCAAGACCGTGATTTATCAATGTCGTTATTATGGATTGTTGCGATACCTAAAGTGGCTTGATTGTTACAATAACAAATGGAGTTTATGTTTTCTAGTAGGTGTTGTGGTGCTCAAGATATCTTATTTTTTTAATGACCATAGTGACCATACATCTACTTTGTACTTGTTCATACCATTAGCTTATAGGAGGTATGCGTATTTAAGAATTAGAAGTGTGGTGATAGTGATAGTGGTATTTATGGTCATGTTACCTTAGAAGGAGCTTTATGAAATATTTCATTCCACTAGATATTAATAGTGGTCCCCAAGTGTATTTTTTTGACTTAGAAGTTGTTATATGTCATAGTATTCCACCTGATATTACTAGTGGTCCTCAAATGTGTTATTCCCTAGAAGGAACTTGATGTCATGATACCAATCAATTGGTTATAAATAGTGGGGTTCCTATTCTCAAGTGACTAATTAAGTTGAATACTGTGTTCGCCTATTTATGAATTCTAACACAGTTTTTCTTTAAGCCATCTTGTATCATGAGTATTATATATGTGTATAGTATTTATCTTATTATATAATATTATGTGTTATGTATGCCTTCACCTATTGATTTGATTGTTATATTATTCAATACCCAAGTACTGAAATGGTTTCTAAGATTAAATTTTGCCTTATTTTGTAGGTATTTGTTGCTTCAATGTTTTTGTTGTGGTGCCTACAGTGAGCAATATTATTTGGGTTGGTAATAGCATATGGTTATCTTGATCTCTCCTTTGAACTTTTAGTCTTATGTCTTATCTTTGCCTCTCTTTTTTATGTTTCATAATCTTGTATTGTCATAACATTAAGTATTTTCCACATCTAATATATAGGTATGAGTTACTTTTAGCCTTACATCTAGCATAGATTGGTCTTAGGGGTACATTTTTTATGTTGAATATGGCGGTGACACTATGTATGTTTATTTTTAGCATTTGAAAATTTTTAAATTTTTTCTTTAGTTTGTAAAAATGGGGTAGTATAGTATTGGGAAACACAGTTGTATGGTATGTGTTAGAGAGGTTAAAAGAACAAATATCATTAGATAAGAATGAGACCAACACAAACCAGTTGTAGTAAAGAGCACAATATGTTGGTTTGCAGAAGCACAACCAGCCCATTTTAATTATTCTTTAGTGCACCTGTGGTGATCTTCTTTCTCAAGGAGGTTCCAATTATGTTTGTTCTTTTTTTAATATAATATATTTTTATCAATTTTAGGATAATATACTAATTTATAAGAGGATGGTATTTTGTAACCATTCAAATAAGGAGCAAGATCATGAATTAGAGGAACTAATACATTTAAACTCCATATATGATGGAGAGATGTAGAGAGGAGTGATTGATCAATAATGGGAGAACTCAATCAAGGGATAAGCTAAGAAAGGAAATATTAATTTTCTTTGAAAGAAAAACATAGTAAGTGTCTTATGTTAATTATAACGAATTTCAAGTTATCAAACCTTGATTTTTTTTATTCTTATACTTTATATAGTCTAAATGTATAGGTTCAGTCATGCAGTGTGGATACAACACTTGCTTTTGACTTAAAGAAACAATGTTTTATTCAATATTTCAAGAGGCATCAAATGCCTCTTCATTAGTATTGAAGATACTACATAATTTTCATACTAGTTAATATTACAAGCTATATATATAACTTAAATTTATAATTATTTTCATCTAATTATCATTACAATATTCTTCTTTCCTCTTTCTTGGGTAAAATATTTTATTTATGAAAATCCATTCAAACTCTTGTGTTTAATGTTATTTCTTAGCCCAAAATTTACTACTAGAGTATTTGAATCACATAACTTTGTCTTGAACCCTAAAATTCTAGTTATTAGCTTCATTATTATCAAAGCAACTTTTCCTTGGTATTGATATCACTGGTGGTAATGAAATAAGTCTCTTATAAAGACTCCATTAGATCATTATAAGGAAATATTAACACCAAACTAATGACCACAAAAGATAAATCCACAAAGAAACATAATATAATATGTGAGTGATTGATAAAAGTCATCGGACATAGAAATTAATATGTCCACAAGATCATTATGATAAGTTTAGTTGTTTGGTCATGTTTCATCATTATCCTTGAAATAAGAAAGTAGAGCATTCTAGGTTGGCAAAGTCTACATCGGTTTATGTTGGAGAAAATGGGAAACAACATAGCTATGTTTGTTGTTGTTGTTGTTGCCTTTTCAATATCCTTTATTCATGGGCTAAAACGTTTTTTGTTGTATTTTTACATTCCCAATTATGATTCAATGTTAAGGTTAAGTTTCTTTGGTTGTTTTGTTTTGTCTCTGAGCTAGAATATATACCATACATTTGTAAGCACATTGTGCGGGTAGGGGTAGGTGTGGTCTTTTTATAATTCTCCAAAGCCTTAATTTAGGAACTAATAATAAAATAAGGATTAATAGGTGAGATTAATTAAATATAATATTTTTAATAAATAATGTTATTATATTAAAAATAATTAAGGCTAAAAAGGAGAAAAATAATATAGGAATCAACTTAGTGGAGGTTAGAATAAATTGTTAAACTAAAATAGATTTTAAGAAAATCATAAACATAATTTCTAAACTAACAAAAAATTTGAAATATTTATTTTTATTAATTTTATTACTCCCAAAAAAAATTCAAAAATCCCAACCACCTCATTTTTCTTTTTCTCCTTTCCCCTTTTCTCTCTTTTTCTTTCTTCATTTTTCTTCTTTTTCTTTCTTTTTCTCCCTTCCTTGCCTGTTGGGGCCATGCCTAGTGCGGCCCAACCTCCTCCCCTCCCCCTCCTCTCCTTCCTTCCCGCACAAACCATCCCTTCTTTTTTTTCTTTTTCCCTCACAAGGCCCAATACCCCCTCTCGTTCTTCCTTTTTCTCCCTTCCTTTTTCACGTTCTTCCCTTTTTACCCTTGTCTTCTACCTTGCCTCTGATCAGCTGATGCACATGGCTACTTCGCAGCCATGGCTCTCTCTCCCCTCACCTTCCCTTCGACCTAACCTATAGGACATACATCTGGCACTGCCCTACACTAGTCCCTGCCCCTCTATAGCTCCAACATCCCCACCTAAACCTCTGTAACCCTACCAAAGTCCTACCCTTTCCTCCTACAAACTCGCACTTTGCAAGCTTGCACTGGCTTGCCACCGCCAGGTGCCTGCCCCACCCACTCCCCTATCCTCATCCCCCTTGCCTTCTTCTCCTCCCCTACAACTATAAAAGCCCTCCCTCACCCTCCTTCCTCTCTCTTTTCTTCTACCCATAAATTCCCCACATTCTTCTCTCGCCACCCCTTCAAACGTAGCCATCGCCACCGTCGTGCCTCGTCGTAATCCAAACTTCCACCCACTTTATTCCTTATCCCACCCTCTACCAAACGTGACCACTCACTTCCTCTAACTCTCCCTCCTATGCTCTCCCTACTTATGCAAAGTGGATAGCTCGAGCTACACTTTTTCCCCCTTCGCCACCCCTTACACCGCCTTTGCCACCACAACCACCACCCCCACTACCTCCCTCTCTGCCTAGAAATCCTCCCTTACCTCCATTTCCTTTTTCTCTCCCTCCTTCCTCCTCCTTTCCTCTCCTACACTTTCGGCCACCACTGCCGCCTGTACCACCACCGTGGCACTCCACCACCACCACTACAACCCCCTCTGACCTAGGAACCCTACCAACCCACAAAACACCACTTCCCTTCCCTTTTTCCACCACCACCCTTGTGCCTCCGTCATGTGTTGTGCACCGCCGCTACCCTAATTGTCACATCCCTCTAGTTATACCCTAACCTTTATTTTTATTTAAGTATAATTTATTTTAAATATTTGTTGTTATTATTATTATTATTATTATTATTAGTCTTTGTACTAATATTTAGCTATAGAATAATAAAAGAAAAAGGAGTAAGAGGAAAGTTAATATTAGTGTTCCATTCTTATAGGTGAACCAAACCCTTCCTATGAGATGGCGTAGGATTCATGCTCCAATCCCGGTGTCCTATTTGGTAAGGATGTGGTTAAGGATGATTGTATGTTTTATGTATTCATGGGTGTTTTGATATATGCTTTTATTATATGTGAGCATGGGCTAAAATATGTGAAGTGTAGCTTGCTATGTATGGAGCTAATATGTGTGATAGATCTTATGTAAAGTTGTTATAATATGAAATGCATGCTAGAAGGCCTTAGGTGCTATGATGAGGTTGTGGAGAGAAAAAAGGAATGACGAGGGCGGAGTGAGGAGAAGCCTAAGTATCTTATGATCCACAGGTGACAAAATAAAGGGATATTACTAATAAAACGAAGGGTTGTAATTAATCTAGTATGGGAAGTGTGAGGTTTACATAAGGTGGTTAGCCTTACATGGGGGTAAAGTGTACGTGAGAAAATATGGGTTAAGCATGGTGAGGGAAGAGTATTTTTGGTGATTAGAGTCCATAGGTGAAAAATAGTATGTGGGTTGGTAGAAGTGTGCATGTGGGCTTGACTAGGGTTTGTGGAGAAAACCTAAGTAGGGGAGTGTGTGAAGAGGGTTTATGGTGAGTGGTTGGAGTAAGAATTAAAACTAGGAGGGTGTTTTATGAAGGAGGATGAGTTAAGTGAAAAGGAGGGTGGAGTGTGTAGGCGAAGGGATGGTGTAAAAGAAAGGAGAAGTACTAGGGTTTTGGGTGGCCAAATAGGGTTTTCATGATCATATGTGGAAGATGGGAAGTAAGGTTGTGATGTTTTCTAGTCTTACCTTTATTTGAGTTCCCTGTTCTTTTATTTACCAATTTATTTCCCCTATAGGGCGCGTTATTGTATTCACTTTCCACTTCTGTATTAACCCTGGCATTTGCGTATTCTGTCTTATTTATGAAGTGTTGGAACTATTGTTATTTTATTGATTGCTTGCATTAATACTTTTAAATTTTCTAGCCTTGTGGTTGGTATGAGATTGGCTAGGGGTCAATCTTGTACCAATCATGATGGTAGTGAAATACGTCAAAACCCTAAGTTAGGAATTATGGTGAAATAATGATTTATTAAGGAAGATTAAGAAAATAAATTACCTTATTGTATAAAGAGGAAATTAATGGAGAAAAATAAAGAGAAAGTAATAAGTAAGTCATTTAGAGAATTTTGGGCATTTTACTAATTAAGATGGAAGTGGAGGAAAATTAACCAAAATATCCAAATTAATCTAAAAAGGGAATTAAATTATTATTTTAATAATTTTTAAATATTCAAGAAAATAAATTTATATATATATATATAAATGTATAATAACCCAAAAACATTCTAAATAAATTGTGCAAAAATCCAAACCCTAAAGAAAACATTTTTCTCTCTTTCCCTTTTTCCTTTCCTTTCTTTTTCTTTTTTTTTTCTCTTCCCTCACCAGAATTGGGCCTCGCCGGCCCAATCCCCTTCCTTCTTCTCCTTCCTGTGGCCCAGCATTGTCTGCTGGCCCTCGCACGACCGCAACGCTGCGTTCCACCCCTCAAAGCTGTCAAAACGCCGCGTCACATTAATGACCCTTATGACCGTTGCCCACCCAGCGACGCGACGTCGCGTTTTGTTCCCCTAATTACTAAAACACCGTGTGTGGTTTAAAAAAAATACAATTGTTGCCAAAATCGGCCGGCTCTTCCTCTTTTCCTTTTTCCCTGGACCGCCGGTCCGCCCACGCCCGTCGTCTTCCTCCTCGCGCAGGCCTGCAACCTGCCGCTTGCCGCCTGCCGTCCGACCGTCCTCCACCTGCCATTTCCGTCCCTTTCTTTCCCAATTCGACCCAGCACAATCATCCTACCCCTCACGCGTCCTGATTCCCTTTCCTTTTCCCGCACACCGCCAAACAAGCCTGCCAAACCGCAGACCTGCGACCGGCTGCCACCACTGGACGACGGCCTGCCGCACCTGCCCCCGCGTGTTGTCCTTCTTCCCTTCATCGTTTTCCCCTTCTCAATTGCCTATAAATACCCCCTCCCGAACGGCCAAGGCAAGTCCTCCCCTCTGGACCTTGCCGAAACCCTGCCTCTCCGCTGCCAAAACAGACACCCTTTTCGCCGCCGCCAGCTACCGCCGCGACCACCGCCACACGCCAAAACCTTCCCTGCACCACCCTCCACGCAACCAAACCGTTGCCGCCCCCTTTCTTGCCCCGCACGTTCCGCCACAGCCGTGCGAAGTCCCTCATCCAAAAACCATTGCCGCCACCTCGCGCCACCTTCTGCCGCCAACTCCGCCGTAATCAACCCCCGTTCCACCTCCCAAAGTAACCTGCAGGTCCTCCCCTACCTGCACATACCCTCCTTACCCCCTGCTTCCTTCTCCACCAACCTCCACCATCTTCCACCACCTACTTCCTCCTTCGGCCGCCGCGTCCACCACCGCGCGCCGCCGCCCTTCTCACGCCACCACCCTCATTCCACTCCCCTCTCCCTGCTGTCTCCTCCCCCACACTTAACCTTCCTTTTCCTCCTCCCATCTAACACCTCCTCCATCTTTTCTCTCTTCTCCTCCTCCATCGCCGCCACCACCGCCGCCGTCGCCGGACCACCACCGTCCTCAGGTGGTCTTCCACTCATCTGAACCCTAAAACCCTTTTCTTGTGCCACCTATAGTAGTTTTTAACTAATATTAGTATTACTACACTTATTATTATTATTATTATTATCATCATTATTATTATTATTAGCTTATTAACTAACGTCATTTCTGTTATTATCCTTAATATTATCATACTATCACCCCTTCCAACCCTAACCCCTATTATACTTAACTTAGGGTTAGTATCATTATCTTCATTATTAACATTCCTAATGCTATTATTATTATTACTATTATTATTGTTATTACCATTATTAATTTCTGTATCCTAAAGGTGTTATTTTCTTACAAGCCATAATCTCTTCCAAAACATTGGCTTTCGACATACTTAACCATTAGTGTTGGAGTTATTATTATTAATACTATCGTTAGGATTATTACCACTATTAGTAGTCTTATTATTACTATTATTATCACTATTTTACTATGACTAGCAAACACTAATATTATAAGGACGAAACTAACGGGTCTAATGTTATAATGTAACAATGAGTTGTGAAACTAAAGATATATCAATAAGTAATACTTAGCATAATAATTTAGAGTAAAAACCCTAGTTTTGTACAACGCCCCTACTAGGGATAAGAGCCCTAACCTTAAACTAGAATAAGGGTTGATAGTATTTATAAGGGAAACTAATACTTAGCTTTTTCCCCTTTTCATAGGTGACCCCGATCCGAGCCCTAAGGAGCTAGAGGAGCGTGCTCCAAGCCCGGTGTCCACCTAGGTAAGGATGAAGCTATGGCCTTGTGCTATATGTGATGTAATGTGTGGGTGAATGATGAACATGCCATGTTGATATGTATTATGCATCTGTTATGAATAACCTGTTTTGTGTAGCGCAGCGTGGACCATGATGTATGTTATGTGTGCCTTATATTACACGTGTATGACATGTTCCATGTTTGATGTTGATGTTGACGGTGTGACTTGTTATGGCCCTCTAAGACATGCATGCTAGGGTTTTGGGTAGCATGAAATGATAATAAAAGAACAACGGGGAAGTGGACGTTTGGGAAGTTTGCATGGGGGACTAGACCTTGCATGGGCATGATCCTTACGTGCGAAAAGTTGATTTGGGTTGTAAGTAAGAGCTTGGGAGAGTCCTGGAGTGATTGGGAACTTGGTATGAAAAATAGTACGTGAGTTGGTGTATAAGCGACCTTATTAGGGTTTTGGGTGTAAGTGGGGGTTGGAGAGTCTGCATGGAGTGCTCAAATTATGCATGGGAATGAATCTTACGTGAGGAAAGTTGATTTAGGAAGTGAATAAAATAATGTCAAAGTTATGGACCCATTGGAGACTCGGGTGCAAAATTTTACATGGGTCGATGTAAGGGTGTCTAAGGGACCCAATTAGGGTTTTTGGGAGGAAATGAGCAACTTGAAGGGTACAAGGATAAAAATGGTCAAGGAGGGATGGAGTATGGGGTTGAGAGTGAGAGTCCACTTTTATGAAGGATGAGTATGGGATTCTAAATGAGAGAAGAGGTTTTGGGGTAAAGAGGAGAGATTACTTGGAGAGGAAGTAAAGTGCTAGGGTTTGGTGTGGCCAACTGGGGTTTGGCGGTCACATGCGGAGTTGGGGAACAAAGAGATATATTTTGGGAATTTCTTAGTAGAGACGGGATGCGAGACAAGGAACAAGGTAAAGTTAGGACGAGTAAGAAAGAGTTGGGCCATATAGGCCCAAATTAGGGTTTTCCAAGGAGGAGCCCTAGAAGGGTGAGGACATGTGGGACCGATATCGTTGTGTTAAGGTTAGCCCACATTCTCGAGAGATTGTGGCCTTACTACGTTTCCTAATGTAAAGAGTAAGAGGGGATGGATATCGGGCGTGAGAAGGGGAGAACGGTCTCAAGGTATGGGACGAGCCTCCTCGAAGGGAAGGAGTAGGGAGTAGTAGTCATGCATGTCAAGGGTGGAACCTTATTTAATAATACATGAATAAGACATTAACTACTTAAAGAGTAAGATTGTTGAGCCGGGCCCAGACCGATCCACCGGCATAATAGTGGCCAGGTGTCGGGGTGCCCTAGAGACCGATCCACTGGCATATAATAGTGGTTAGGTGCGTTCTGCCCTATACGTGACCGATCCACCGGCTATAATAGTGCGGGATCCCGAGCTCAGCAAATCAAACAATATTTTGTAAGTAAATCATGGGAAAGATACTATATATTTACAGTGGAACACCATGAGAGTCGGGGCCAGACCGATCCACCGGCATAATAGTGGCCAGGAGCGTTGTGCCCTGGAGACCAATCCACCGGCGTATAATAGTGGTTAGGTGCGTTCTGCCCTATAAGTGACCGATCCACCGGCTATAATATTGGGGTTCCCGTACTCGCATGGTTTAATAAAGTCTATAATGTGAAATGACTAGTTGTCTGGGTTAAGAACAATAAAGGTCTGAGTGGATTATTACTGGCTTGCACCATCTATGTATTCCATGTCCCGTATGTGTTGTATAATGTGTTGTACATTGTGTCGGCCTTAGCTCGTCTGTTACCTTACTCAGTACGTAGCGTACTGATCATCCGTTTCATGGGTGCTGCTCATTCCCACGAGCAGAGGGCCCATCTAATCTTGTGCAGGTAGGAGACCATATTTTTTATGCGTACGATACCTACGAGGCATCGGGTGGGGCCGAGTGTTGAGCCCATCCGGGTTGGGGACGAGAGCGAGTTGGCCGGACTCTTTTACGGACCTCGCTTTCATCTATCTTAGTTTTTTGTATTTGTATTATGTTCGTATTTTGGAAGTGGAACTTTTAAGTTGTAATCCTAACGACATTTTGACGATGGTTGATATCCTATTTTCATGGATGCTTTATGATGATGATGCGCTTATGTTTTGATGATTCTTATTTACGATTTCCTGGTTTAGCCTTAGCACTTAGCATCGGAACGGTAGGAGTGAACCGGTCCGGTGCCAAGTGTGGCGGTAACACTCCCAAGTTTATGGCTTTAATTCTTTCGCTTCCGCTAAACCGTCGATTTAAATGAAATTTTTCAGTATTAAATTTGGGGGTGTTACAGGTAGCACCCCTTGTTTTTAGGGTATAGTTTTCTACATAAACTAATTTTTTCAACTATGAATTTTTGGGGGTGTTATACTTTATTTGGCCAAGAGCCTCTTCTTTTCTATCGAACTATTTTATAATTTTTTGAATTTGTCAATCAAGTATGTTCTGAGGTTTTTTTCTTCTAAGATTTAAACATTTTCAAAATATTCTTATAGCAAGGGATGTGAGACTAGGTAGCCAAGCGTACAAGAATGTAATTAGAGTTGTGGTAATCTTGGGGGCAAATTAACGATCATGATTGCACCAAGATCTAGTAATAATTTACTTTAATGAAATTTCACGACACAATTGAGTTTGATTTTCTGCTCTTATTTTTTTTTAAACCCCTAATTTACTATTTAAAATTGTTATTTTAGTGGAAGCATATACATAAAATAGTGGATGTTATTGCTACACTTAACATAAGCCTAGTATCCGTTATCTTTCTTATGTAAAGTGTTAAGGTTAAAACATTTGCAAACCAGTCCAATAAGGAAACAAAAAGAGAGATAATAATATAAATAAAAGTGTTATGAAAGGCTACAACTTCTGTTGAAACAACAACTCTAGCAAAAATACAAGGTGAGGGACATAAAAGAGTCCAAAAAGATTAACCAAAACAAAAAAATGTACACCAATAGTGAGGCTTTAGTTAGCTCTAACTCTCGATCCATAAAGGCCTAAACATAGAGGATCACTCGGGATACCACTCCTCAAAGTCCTTCACCCACAACATGTTGTGCATATGTTAATATGAAATGTATAGTATCAACATAACTTCCTCGTAATAAATAAACTATAGCACCTCTAAAGAGGTAACATAAGCACATAGGTAAATAACATACAAAGAACAAGATCATGTGTAAAGACATATAATCATATGTGATATCATGAAAGTACATACAACATAAAACCATGTATAACACAAGGATAAAACATGCGGTCACATGCGATAATATCATAGATAAATACAATTCTAAAATACACATATGTTAATAATCATTTAATACCTAACAAAAACCACTATCAACATAATTAAAATATAACTCCACACTGATCATTCCAACTCTAATCTAAAATCATTATTAAGGTGATGAAGCCAATAAATTTAATTCAACTTTGAGAGGGGTATAATATCATATTCCATCGCAATGATCGCCAAGGATATAACAATCAAATTACTTATTCTCAAGACAACCTAGTCAAGGAAGTCATACAACATAAATTCATGTATACACACACCTTATCACCCAAGCCCTTAAGTATGAGTATTATACCTTTTATAGGATTTGTTACTCCCTAAAGAGAAGAAGCAGGCTACTTAGCCTAAAGGTCCAACAATGCACTTAGGGCTCTAAGTTCAAGGCAAAAGATCCTTTTCCTATTCAAATTATCTTTCACTTTTAAATGATTAGTGTTTTATTTAATGTCTATTAAGTATTCACAAAGGATACTATGATCCACACAATAATCACATCAAGTATTGAAAAGCCTCTTAACCACTAAGGGCCATCAACAACATCTAATCATTAAGGCTTAGGTTAGGCACAAAGTCATAGTCCATCACAACTAATTTATTCCATATAATATCTGTTTATTACCCAATTATTCAAGTTAACATAAAAGTTAAATAGTAAGGTCTAGGTAATGGTCAAATAAGGGTAAATAATTCAAGTTTGGTCAAACCACAAGGTCTAACCTAAAAAAAATATGTCCTAAGGGGATACTTGACTGGTTCCACAAACTATTAGATTGGTTTGGGAACAATAAAGCATGAATCAAACAAATTGTAGAAGCCAATTAATTAGTGTAAGGGTAACCAATCGAGTGGTATGACATGTTAACTAGTAATTAACTAGTTGATTAGCGCATGGTCAAGAGAAATAATAGAAAACAAGATTTACTAGTTGAATGGTAGGCCAAAACCAATCAATTAGTGGACTAGTTTATTAGTTTTACCTTGTACTAGTTCATTAGTTTTGTAACTCTCACATTTTTCTTAACTTGAAAATTTTATTTTAAAAGGGTATTGTGGAAACTAAAATAAAAAATAAGGATAAAATCATTGCATTAGAAATGAAGAGAGGTGTGGTCATCCACATATCTCATGCCCTATGCAAGGTAAAAATGTAATAAAACCAACTTATATAACAAGCATATATACATATATATATATATATATAGAGAGAGAGAGAGAGAGACTATTCCATAGGTTAGTTAAGTAAACATTACATAGCAGTCTTGAAGAATTGTTTGTACAAACCGGTAAAGGAAAAAAATATAAAAATAAACAAGAGTTTTACAATTCTATAAAAAAAAATTGATACGAAATCATAATAATATGCCAAGTTATTAGCACTCCCCAAATTAAGAACACAAGTTCATCAACCTACAACACAACATTAGCTACTCCCTTAGATGATTTAGGTTCACCACAATGTCACAAAGGACATCAACATGATAAAGTACCGAGTAAGATCTAACTTCTATATTACTTTAACATAGTGCACATAGTATCATGGTAAAGCACATCATATCACAACATGTTAACATTAGACAATATAGCTCCATCGTGCACATGATGCATCAAATGGAGCACAAGCACAAGCCATTAGATACAATACAAAGAATCGCATATGATGAGAGTCATGTATCATGAACATCTCTCTTGAAAGGAACTAAAGCTCCTAAGGCATATCTAGGAATTCCATTCCTTACAATATTCAAATTTATGATCAAGTAAGACTGATTATTTAATGCTTGACTCTTAATCATCTTGGTGTTTCTAGTGATTACAATGACACACACTAACATAAGAAGAGATCTCCTTACTCTAATATTTATGGTCATAGCCTCATCAAATAGATGATCATGGTTATAGCCATATCAAATAGATAATCATGGTTACATCCAAATAAAATGGATAATCATGGTCAAAGCCACATAAAATAGATAATCATGGTCACAACCAAACTAAATAGATAATCATGGTCACAACCACAACAAATAGATAATCATAGTCACTACCGAATCAAAAAGATGATCATGGTCATTGCCACAATAAACATATAATCATGGCCACATCCACAACAAATAGATATTCATGATCACAACCATATCAAATAGATAACCATGGTCACACCCACATAAAATAGATAATCATGTATGCACTTTCTTTTGCTACACCATTACTATACATTAGTGCTAGTGGGATTTCATAGGGACTTCAATGTCCTCAAGGACTCTTATGTCTGCTTCCTTTGGACATCTTAATGATGCAATTGGTGGGGACTACGACCCTGCCATTATGGCCATCCAACCATGTGGCCGCTTCCCTTTAGTATTCTACTCTTTAAGTGTGTACACCTCTTAATAGTGTCCATAGATCTCCTATATAGCAGGAAAGGTACCCTGTGCCTCTTTGTAATACATTTATTTTTACAAGACTTAAAATTTAGTTAAAAATGAAATATAAGGAAGAAAAATAGGGAAATAGGAGTGAAAATACCACGTCAAACATGAATAAAGGTGTGGTCATCTACCTAAATCATGCCCTATTCAAGGAAAATATGTACTAGAATTTACAACCTTTATAAAGATAAACTTTTGATAAGTAATATCTTATAGAGTGGAGCTATATATAATTTTATACAAATTTTTCCAAAAGAATATCACAACATAAATGGCTCGAAACAAAACCATTAAACTAGTAAAAGACCCCAAGTTAGGGAAAAGGTAAATCACTCCCCAAATTGTGATCATCAAAGGGATCCTCAACCTATGAGAAAACATCATTTGCTTCTTTGTATAAGTCAAATTCATCACAACTTCACAAGGACATTAGTATAGTGAGGTACTAAGTAAGACCCAAACCTTATATAAACTTTAACATGTTTCATATCACGATAAGGCATACCCATATCATGACCATTATAATCATGATTATAATGCTTATATAATGCTTTGACATATAAGCATCATATGACACATGAGCAAAAAAAAAATCCATAGGTCATAATAAAAAATTCTTGACTCTCCATTAAAGTAGGAAAGCCCCTTAGGCATCCCTAGGAATCAATTTCCTTTTTATTCATTCTTTCATATATCATCATGATCATATATATCTATATATATATATAAACTTGGGTTCAATAATAGTGTTTTTAGATGACACCAAATTCATTATCTACAATAGTGTTTCTAGCTAACATTTAACTTCCCATCTCATGACAACGTGTTATCCTAACACCAAACATAATATCCATACCATAACATGGTTTAATCTTACACTAAACATATTATCTATATCACACTTGCCGTCTTATAATAGGATTCTTTACTAACATCAAACATAGTATGCATACCACAAAGGTGTTTTTATCTTACACTAAACTTAATCATAATAAAGGAACACAAATTTCTCATGATAGTTCCATAACCTTTAAAACAATACAAGAATATTAGGTTGTAAACACCCTGTACGTATGGTTAATAGTTATGCAGTTACATAATCATAAAGATTGATATAGTCCTCTAATAATGGCTAATTAGGCGCTAAGGGGGTGTACATGGATCTTCAACATTTTCCTTACTTGTGTCACATGCTACCATTGTAGGTCAAGCTATACACATTCACCATCCATGGTCATATAGTGATGGTGTGCATAGTACCATTCAAAGGTACCATTTTCCTTAAGTTAATAAACTATCTTTAGGGTATGTAGATCCTTTATAGAGTAGATAAGGAATCAGATCACTATATACCCTAGCGCCCTTTATGCTTTTCGATTTAATGAAATGATAGATAGAGTCCATCAACCCATGTGTCTTACATTGATTACAATAAACATTCCATAAGTGCTTATAAGTTGCAATAACATGCACATCACTGATGTTTAAGATTTGTAAAAGGAATATAACCCACACACTTCACATAAACCACATATCCAAGAGATTTCAGAAGGATCAATGGATGATTCAAAGGTGTAAAAAACAAACTAAAAACCATTAAACTAAAAGGAAAACCATTCTTAACAATTTTTAGAGTTTTTTGTGTAATTTAAATTTGAGTTGACTCTCAAAATCCAAAGGTCAAATTCAACCCTATGATCAACCATTGCTCTTAGAGTCTAACTTAGCTTCTTACTTAACAATTTAATCATATTGAGAAAATTACCTTTTTTTAACTCAAAACCTCATTTAGCAAGGTTAAATCTCCAAAAATAATATAAATACATGGGAATATTCCTAAGGAAAAAATAATATCATTTAGCAAGCTTAAATCACCAAAACTACCCCTATTTTCTAAAAAATTCCAATAGGTTAAGTGGAATGATCATTTTGTCCCCCTTTCACCCAAAATGTCCATTTTTCCTTCTTATGGAATATCAAAACATTCAAAACACCCAATCACTTTTAATTCATCAATAACATGTTGATAGAGGAATATAATCAAAATATTCTAAAATTGTCAGTTTTGCCTTTAAGGCTTTAAATCCTATAATTAGCATAACTTATGCCATATTATTTCAAATACCAATGTATTATATAACAAATTGAACCTAAACATATAAAAAACATGATGAAATTCTTAATAATATTAAAAGCTAAGCATAACATATACATGGAATGTTGGATGAGCAACATATGCACCACACACCATTTATTGTTCAACTACTTTTTTCCATAACTTTAGAAAGTGTAGAAATTATAAAAATACAACTCATCTCATGAATTTTTTTATTAAATGGATAGGATCGCTAACATATTAATGCATTATTATTTCAAATTTTCACATAAGAACCCATAACATACTTCAATGAACTATATATGTGTTCAACCTCTAAGTTAAGCCATCTAATATGTCACCATGTTTAGTGTGAGCGAAATAGGTCTTACATTAATCCCAAGTTATAAAAATAAGCACAAAGAACCTTGTCCCCTTACATATAACCACCCAAACAAGCTTCTTGAATTCCTTAACATATCATATAAAAAGAAAAAAGCATAAGGAACCTTCTTACCTTAAATCTAAAACATGTGAAAATAAAGTTATATGAAAGGAACAATAAGAAGCCTTAATCTTAATATTTTAAGCATGAAATATTCTCTCCCAAATCCACTATACCTCCTTCTTACTTAGTATTGTGCAAAGAGGCTTGATTCTTGCATTTTTGGAGGTGTGTATTTTCTCAAGGTTTCTTAATGGTAGAAGTGGCCAAATATGGTGGAATGAAGGATGGAGAAGATGATTATGGAAATGAAAGGTATAATAAGGAGGCTGACTGAATGAGGGGTGTGTGTGTGCATGATATATATATATATATATATATATATATATATAGAGAGAGAGAGAGAGAGAGAGAGAGTTTAGTTGTAATTTAAATGAATGTTAGAAATTAGCACATGTTGAACAATAAATGTAATGATTAGGTCACTTGAATTTTTTCACAAATTTGAAAATTATGACTTAGAAGAAATGGAAGTATGATTAAAAAAAAGGAGAGGAGGGAGTATGATCTTTTATGAGGAGAGAAGGAAGGAATAAATGAAGAAGAATTGAGGTGACTATGTGAAGTGTATGTAATCATTAGATTCATCATTAATGATTAGAAGCTAAAATCATATACTTAAGAGAAGGGGGGAGTGTGCCGAAGTCTTTGATCAAGATTGAAGGCCATGGTTGGTCTTCATCTTAAAGTGTTAGCTTATACCGAATCTCAAAGAGTTTAGTTAGGATTTAAGTAAATAAATGTAAGAATTGACATAGACTTATTCTTAAAAATTAGCAAATAAATTCTAAAAATAATATATACAAAAATAAATTAGTTTTAAATGACTAAACACTCAAAAATATCTAAATATAGTGATAAACAAAGTTTAGATAGTTTAAATGGTTATAAGAGTTATGGAATAAATAGCAAGAGAGCTCTAAAGTTTATATATATATATATATATACACAGAGAGAGAGAGAGATAGATAGAGAGAGAGAGAGATATATTAAAAAAATTATTTTAAGGTCAAGTATACATTTTTATGGTTTTTCATTACAGAAATTCAAGTCTTAATAGAAAGTTTACAATAAATAGAAATAAAATTCCAAAAATTATAAAATACATCAAATTAATACCTAAAATAGTTTATGACCCAAAATATAACTTTCATGGTCATTCAATAAAAAATTGAAAATTTGACCAAATACTCTCAAATATAAATATTATCTTTCTAAAAAAAGGTTGTGTATAATCATGATATATAAAGTTTCATAACAAAACTTTCTTAAAATATATCAAATAAAAAAATATATTTTAGAAAAGTGGTAAAAGATAAGATTAAAATTGTAGAGAAAAAATTTGGAAATTTTGCAAGTTTAAAAGAGCATAAATAACCTTATGGAGCCTAAAATCATTACTAGTGTTTTAGAAATTCTTTAGAGTTGATTACTCAAACAATGGTTGTTTTTTAGTTATTTCAAGGACTTTAATTTTTTTTTGGTAAGTAATGTACATTTTTATTATTTCCAACTGAACAGTGATGTACAAAAAGTATGCCTCTTCACCTTGAAATTTCCTACTTAAGTTAGTTAAATACATACAAATCTTAGAATAAGATTTACAAGTGGAAAACATTTATAGTCTACTTTCCATATCTTTAACTATATTATGAAGGAGGATCTCAATTAATCTGCTAAATATCCTTTGATTCCTTTCATTCTATATGTGGTATGCAACAATAGTGTAATACCACATCCTACAATTATTCAAAATATGTTTTTTTATATTAAATAAAGTGGCTTTATTTTTGGAATGGACTTGGAAAATTATTTTAAGTGGGCATTTTAGGGAAATTAGTCAAATGATGTGGTGACCCAGTTAATTGGTGTCCCTTGGACACATCGGTTGATCAACTAAAGCAACTAGTTGACTAATGCTTGTAATTCTCATATCTATTTCTGTCTTTGTTTTGATTCTTGCTCCAATGATTTCTAAACTGTTAGATTATGATTTTTTTTGTGTTATTGAGCATATTAGTGTGTTTGGAGAATATTTTCATATTATTTAGGTTATTAATGAGTTATTTGAGTCTCCTTATAAAAAGTAATTATCTAAGATAATTCTTATTTGGAAACTTTTTAGCCTAAACAATATATAAAATAAGTAATTATTGTGGATAATTACTTTTTGTAAGGAGATCCAAATAAGAGCTAAATCATTTTTATCTAATTAAAATATCCAAAAAGCACTTTTGATACTTTTCTCCTACCTACTATTTTCCCTCACCTCTCTTCTATGTATTTATGTTTTGTGTGTGGAGTCTTTGGGTTTGTGGAAATTACCCCTTACTTAACATGGTTAGAAAACCCCACTCCACCAACCCATGCTTCAACATTTCAACCCCTTACACCTTTGTCCTCACACTCCACCATCCTTTCACACAATTCAAATATACCCTCTTACCTCCTATTTTTTGACCATATAAAGGTTGGGAAGATTACCTCTTGATTTATTTTATATCTCCCCAAAATTTGATTCCATTTTCTCTATTTTACTTTATTTAATTTTTCAAAATGTTGCACTTTATTCTCCTTTTTCCTCCCTTTCTTATCTCTCTATAGAACAAGGACTAAGCTCCCTTAGTTCCCCTCTATTATCAATTGGTTTCCTTTATTTTTTCCTTCTCCTAATATTCATTTTGTTTATCTTTTATTTTGTATAAAAAATGACAATTAAGGTTGAGAAAAGGATTGAAGATTCATGGCTTTTTTCTCCTTTTGGTAGGATAAATCTTGGGAGGAGGTTGGATTGTACAAGCTTCTTCTTTTTCACCTTTTGGTAGGATAAATCTTGGGAGGAAGAGGTTGTATTGTACAAGCTTCTTCTTCTTCTTCTTCTTCTTCTTCTTCTTCTTCTTCTTCTTCTTCTTCTTCTTCTTCTTCTTCTTCTTCTTCTTCCTCCTCCTCCTCCTCCTCCTCCTCCTTCTGTCTTATTAGTATTGTTATAATTATTATTGGTTTTCTAAATGGGATTTTGACTTATTTGATTCTTGGTTCTCTTAATAAAATCAAGATTGTTGGTAAAATCCATCAATTTAGGAGATTATTCTTGTTCTAGAAGATATTTATTAAAGGATAAGACATCATTATCTTTAATATGATTAAAATTTTGTGTTGTAAATTGTGGCCTTATGATCTTAGTACATTCCATGATAGTATGTGTTACTTAGATCCTTGAACTTTGAACATGTGGTATGCATCATTTTTTTTTATATTTAAGTTAATCATTTTTTAGGAATTTTGTCCTTCAAACATGATTTTGTGATTTTGAGCATAAGAGTATATTGTGTTTAAATTAAAGAGTATGAATCCACATTCTTTTTGGTTTAACATGATTACTATATGTCCTTGATGATTTGAGGATCATGCTAAGATTTGTGGTTATTTTGATTTTATTATGCATTTGTTCACATGTTTATCAACTTAAGTAACCATCGACTAAAGGGCCGCATCGTTTGGATAAATTTATATTTTAGTTAGTTAATTTGGGTCTTTATTTGATGTTATGGCTGGAGGAAATTGTGACCTATTCTCTATGATGCTATCGGTTGACTACTCTAGTTTGTCGGTCAATGGTACCACTAGTGCGATCAACTGAGTTACCTTGGCAATTGATAAGTGCACTTTATTATTGTTCTGTCCTATTTGAGAGATAATGTATTACCCCAAGTTTTATATATCCTAAACTAAGTAGTTAATGTTTACACCTAAACCTAACTCCGAATGATTAATATTTTAATCTTTAATACTAAATTTAAGCCTAATTCTAATCCTAACCCTAAATTCTATTTTTTCTTTTTCCTTTTTCCCTTTTCTTTCTCCTTTTCTTCTTCCTTTTCTTTCTCTTTCTTTCCCACTACTTCTTTCTCATTTCTTCCTCTTCAGGCCAAGCTTCCCTATCTTGCATTGATTTCCCTCCCATGTCTCTGCCTTTATAACCAAGCCTACAGTAAGCATCATCATGCCCTAGTCCCCTCTCATTCCCTAAGTTGGTTTAAAGGAAAAACCATGCTCCAAACTCCAAGACCCTATAGCTTTGGCTTCTCAATTTACACCTCACCCCCTCTCCTATAAATGTAATATCCCAAAAATTTTCAAAGGAATAAATAATAAAATAATAAGGTAATAAATAAAATAAAATATATGAATATATAATAATAATGATGACAACAACAATAATAATAATATAAGATTTAAAATTTATTATTTAACATAATTTTAAGATATTATTTTAATTATCTAGCCTAAAATAAATTATAGACAAATTATAACAATTTTTAATTATTTATATAATTACCAAAAAAATTCCCAAAAACCTAACATAAAAATTCAGTAAATTATTTTTTTCTTTCTTCTTTTTCTTTTCTCTTTCCTCATTTTCCTTTTCATCCTTCTTATTTCTTTTTTCCCCTTCCTTCCCACTTAGGTTGTGCTATAGCCTGCCCATGCTCTCCCACCCTTCATTTCTTCCTTTCCCCCCTGACCAACCCAATCCTCTCCTCCCTCTCCATTTTCTTTCTTCCCGGGTGAATAGCCCAAGCCATCCATCTCTTTCTTCTTTTCCTTTTTTCTCCCTCCCTTCTTTTCTCTTTTCCTTTTTTCTCCTCATCTCCTACCTTTTGCTTACAGACCCTACATGATCTCCCCCTTTCCATTTTTGCCTCCTCCAAACCTGTAACCTAGCCAACCTCCCCTTCCCTCTTTCCCTTCTTAGCCATGAAGTGCATGCACATTGGTATGCGTCTGCACAATTCCCCTATGCTGCACGATCCCCCCTACACCTGCACCACCTTACACCTATCCTTTCCTGCCACCACCTCTCTGTCCTTCCCCTATGACTAGCCACTTTGTCGCCTTTCCCCTTGTTCTCATTCCCCTCTCTAGCCTATAAATACCCTTGAATGATGCCCCTTCCCTCTCTTCTCCTTTGTCGAGCCTTGTCCTACACCCATTTATTCTAGCCTCCAACCACCGCCAATGTCACAGCTAGGCCACACCACACCCTAGACTCCTCCCCTCTTCCCTCCCTACACCCCCTGCTTCTACAGATCTCCCCATTCCTTCTTCTTCTCCCCTTCCTTTTCCTCCCTAAACTTATAAAGTGTAGGCCACGCCTCCCCTACACCACCTTGCACCACCACCACAACCGACCAACTCCTTACCTGCAAGCCACCACCTCACCTTAGCCACCCTACACAGGTGCCAAACATATCCACCCAACACAAACCACCTTCTTCTCCTTTCCATTTTCCTCTTCTTTATCTTCCCTCCTCTTGGTTGTGCCACCATTAGCTGCCAGCCAACCGCCACAACCTACCTCCCATCACTAGCACACCTAGTTCCAACACCACCCCCAACCTCCAAGTAGCTAACCCCCACCAATTTTCACAACAAAATTACCCTCCACCCTTATGTAGCTACAACTACCCCCATGACGACCGCTATGACGCCACTCCACTTCTCTTACCCATTATGGTCACCACCACTCCACTTCCTCCCTTTTGAGTTCCATTTCATTTGATTTATTATTATTATTATTATTATTATTATTATTATTATTATATTATTATTATTATTATTATTATTAGGAATAAAAAGGATAAGATAACCTAAGTTTGCATATTTTCATTTTTAGGCATTGTTTCGGTGACAATAAGAGAAGAGGCATAGGTTATTTTTACTTAAAGACTGAAG
Organism: Tamarix chinensis; assembly: GCA_030549775.1. Taxonomy (NCBI): domain Eukaryota; kingdom Viridiplantae; phylum Streptophyta; class Magnoliopsida; order Caryophyllales; family Tamaricaceae; genus Tamarix; species Tamarix chinensis. Next base: position 60,109,648 of record CM060176.1, on the reverse strand, counting down.
CTATTTTGGTAAGGATAAAATCATAACAAGGGCCTTATTTTTATTAAAATATGAATTTATTATGTGTTAAGGGAATACCTACATAAAATGTTAAATGGTCTAGGGTTATATATGCAACTTGACTTGTAAGGACTAAAGGTAAGACTACGTGCAGAGATGATTGTGTTGGTTCATGTGTTGATGTGTACTTCTATTATAAGGTATTGCATGTTTTGGAATGTTGGGAAGTTCTTGTATTTGAGGCCATGAGACTTAGGTAGGGTTTTGAGAACCATGGGAATTTTGGTTAACATCGTGAAAATTGGCATATAGGGAAATCCTTGGATGGAATTTAGCCAAATATCATTTAGAAGGTGATAAACAAATAACTATGGTATTTATATAAGTGGATTAGGGTAAATATTGTATGGAGAGGGTTGACCATGCATGAGGTTAGTTAAACCTAATGCGAGCTATGTCTAAGGATGGTTAAGTGAAGGATGATTGCTAAGAATGGATATGGGGGAAATAATGACATTGTTGGGTAGCTTAGCACAATTGAGGGAGTCCTTGGATGCTAAGGGATAGGAGATTTATAAGAAGGTGGAACTAGGGTTTTGGTAGTATAAAACCTTAGGGGCAGGTCATTACCACATGTAGGAAATGGAGGATTTGGACTGTACCTCTAAACTATAGTGTTAAATATGTTATCTGGGGATTGTGTGCTAAGTCGGATGGTCAGCTGGGATAAGTGGGAGCAAATACAAGTACCATGGGGGAATTAGGATTTTGAAGATGTCTATTAGGGAGGTTATTATCATATGTACAAATGTGGGAATTAGTATAAAAAATTTTAGGGGATGGATAATCATAGTAATATATGCATGGTTGTGGAAATTTAGGGCTAAACAAGTAGTAGTGGAGGGGCTAGGCCAACTTGGAAAAACTAGGGTTTTGAGGAGTAACCCTAGAGGCCAATAGTTATCATATGTGAGAAATGGGGGAAATAGGCTATGACTCATAAATAAAGGGGTTTCTAATGATAGGTTTGGGTTTGTTAGATAAACTGCGGACTCAAAGGATCATTAGGGGGTAAGGATGTATCAGGCTTAGGAAACTAGAGTTTTTAAGGGGATAGGGTAGGCCCGAGGTGTTAGTAGGGTATGATTCATACATAATTTGTGCATGGCTATGTGTGGTGCCTAAAAAAATAAGACATGAATAAGATACTAATTACTTAGAGTGAAAGATCACTTGAGTCAAGGCTGGTTGTACCTTGTTGATCAATCTACAGATGAGAATATTGGCTAGGAGCATGCTGCCCTAGGGTTGTACCTTATTTACCAATCAACTAGTGAGAATAATGGGGTCTTATACTCAATTAATTAAGACCATTGAATGATAATAACTCTAGGAAGACACTAATCACTTAAAGTGGAAGTTCACTTAAGTTCGGACCGATTATATTGTCTTGACCAATCCACCGGTGAGAATAGTAGGGTCTCAAACTCAAGTAATAAAACCCTTAGATAATAATAGCCTATGGGAAGATACTAATTATTTATAGCGTAACACCACATGGGATTGGGCTATTATTTACCGATCCACCAGTGATAATAGTGGCTAGGAGTGTGCTACCTTGAGGTTGTACCTTATTTACTAATCCACTGGTGAGAATAGTAGGGTCTCGGGCCCACATGGACATAATTCATGAGTTGAATATTTATGACACTATTATTTTGAGTCCAAATAATGATGAATGAATTGTTATAACTTGCTTATGCGCATTTTATTTCTTGTAGTGGTATCATTAACTACTCTAACTTGCTTGACTGTATTGTTACCTTAGTATGTAACGTACTAATTACCTTTATTATGGGTGTTGCTCATTCCCACGAGCACTATCCCCTCCTAAGCTTGTGCAATTGAATGAGGATTCTCTAGATTACTTTGTCAACTATGATGATATGGTCAAGGAAGAGTGATGTAGTAGTGGTCCAAGGTTGGGGCTTAGAGAGAGTGGCATCTAGTTGTTGTCCTTTCCAAATTTTGAGTTGTAATGTTTTATTCTACTGAATAATGTTCGTTTGTTTCAGTATTTCTTTAGTAACAAACATTTAACCTTTATTAAGTTATGAAATAATACCTTGTTATGTTTATCATGGATTGCACCTATTTCTATTTTACCTTGTAGTTGGTACAAGGATGGCTTGGGGCCAGACTTATACCAATTACTGCCGTAACACCCCCTCTTATGGTTGGATGATTTTACAAAATAAATGAAATTTTTAAATGGTGATTTTTTGGGGGTGTTACAATAAATACCATATTCTCTTTACTCTTTAATTCAATTTGCACTTGATATATCTTATCCTCGACTCCCTTCTCTATTCTCAGGTTCATTCCGCATCATTTGCATTAATGTTTTGCCATTTCCTTCCAGTAAAGATTTGCATAACTCATATAACCCATGCAAATCTCCCCTTAGATATGTTAAAATCTAAAACTGCTCAGCCCTCACCCACTCCACTACCTCATAGTACTCAAGATTCCTTACATGACATTCTCATGCAACAAGCACCTTAGTTATGCCCAGCCCTCACACATCCTTCACAAACATCCCCTAGTTGTATGTCATTCCCATGCAAACATCACCATCTCTACACCACAACCTCAAGCCACACACCCCCACCAACATGAGGACCTCACGTAGCAGCCCCTTAACTAGGTGAGTTCCTCACGTATCCCCCTCCCTAGTTTTGCCACATTTCTACACAAGTATCTCCCTTCATGACAAGTTTTATTTGCTATGTTTTTTCTTCTTTTTTCACCCTCATTTTCCTTGGTTAATTTCCTAAGTTCTGACATTATGTTATCTTTATTTTTTAGGTGATTTTCAGGTGGTCTCGAAGGAGGCGTCTTAAGTTTGTGTGCTTAAAGATAGAAGAAATTTTAGGTAAAGATACACATTATAACTAGGGTTATGTATTTAATGCATATATTTAGATAAAATCTCATGGTTGGTATTTTTATATGGATAATGTCATTATGATAATGTTATTGTATGGCATATTGTGTTGTATGATGAAAAAATAAGAGCATGTGATTATGTACATTAAGGGATGTTGCAATTATTATGTGGTTGTGTTTTATGTGTTTAAATAATTATTTTAAGTTAGATTATGTGCCTTGAATATCTACATGGGTGTTTGTATGATGATCTTGAGATAAATAATAGTGAATAAGACATTTATCACTTAAAGTGAAAGATCACATGGTTTAAGATTGAGGTATTAAGTCCATTCTACTAGCTTAATAATAGTGGCCATGCACATTTTTCCCTAGGAGGAGCTTTATACCATTCCTTTGGTTGAAGAATATTAGCCAAGTGCATGTTTCCTTGGGAAGTGTTGAGTCTATTCCACTATTTAAATAATCACGGCCAGGCATTTTTTACCATATGAGGTGCTTCAGTTCATTTCACTGTATTAAGAATAGTGGGGTCTTAAACTCAATGTACATAAGAAATTGATTATAGATATACCTAGTACTAGAACTTTGGTTTAGTTATTCTCTTGAATCATATCATGTTTAAGCTTTTAACCTAAATATCTTATATGCATTCTTATGTGAGGAGGATTAGATCATTCTGGAGGGATGTATTCAAGACTTGGATTAAACTTTTAAGGTATTCCATCATCTAAGATCTTGGAAGGCGAGCAAAGCATCCTTTTTCCTTTGGAGAATAGTGAACTCTTGGTGGGTTGGTCACCATACATAGAGAGGATTACCGATGTTCTAGCAGGACTTCAATATGGCACTTTACTCAAATTTTTTTCTCTAAAGCCTTAATAGTAATAAGCTTAAGAAAATCATCCAACTAACCTAGGGGAGCATGACTGTGTAGGAGTACCACATTCTGTTCATAGAATTGTTGATGTTCTCTATAGGCATAGTGGCTTACAAGTTGAAAGTGGTCTATTAGTTTGAGTAGAGGCTCCACTTTATCATATGGAGGATGATGGGTGTAATGGATTTCTAATACTTGGCCACATTAGATAAGAGGCGATATATTGTTGCTACAATGGGTTTAGGAGTGGGCTCCCATTATGAGTAAAAGGAAGTTGGAGACATAGGGTTCTAGAGGTTAGATTCAATTTCAAGGAGGTGGACCTTCGAGTTATTAGCATAGGAGTCACATGGGTGGATAGAGTATACCTCTAGGACCGTTAAGACATTTTGTTTGTTGTTTCTATGAACAAGACCGACTAGGATGAGATTGTCAGGTGCATATGTTCATTGCCGAGCTTGCAGTTCATAGAGACACCAATCAGATGAGTGTCACTAGTAGAGAAGTCATCTCCACCAGTAGAAGGTCAAGGTCAATTTTAGTAGCTAAGACTACTTGTATCCCCAAAAAAATACCTACCAGCCACAACCACAACAACAATATTAGAGGGCACCTACCCCACTGGTGTATAGCCTGGGATGGCTAAGGGAAGACCACATAGGCCTTGCCTATTTCCTTATGGTATCAAGGAGGATACTAGGGAGGAAAAACATGCAGGTGCCTAAATGTCATCAACTAGGAAGAAGATGATCGACAAGTGGATTTGGTCACTGGTATGTTTACCATCCTTTCATTACTAGTAAATGTGTTGTTTGATTTAGGTGAATCTCTATCATTCATATCTATTACTTTTATTACTAAATTTTCTTTAACTCTATCTACTAGTGTGCCTATATCTCTTAGGTTGCCTTATAGGGATTGATTGAATTACACTAGATTGTACTTGGATGTTGCCTTAAAGATAAACGGGGCATACTTTCTATTGGAATTGGTTAAGATATACCTATAGGACTTTGGTGTGATCCTTAGGATTGATATGTTAGGAAGATACCAAGCGGTGGTAGATTGTGTACACAAGCAAATAGTATTGCAGGGACCTTAGGGTGCTATGGTATCTTATAGAAGATGAAAGCCTAGGCCAATGGGGAAGGTTGTATCTGCCCTTACACTATATTTATTGGTGTACAGATGTTACCTTATGTATCTATGTAGTGTTAGGAGTTGAATAAGGACGTGTCAACATTAGAGGATGTTATAGTTGCTCAAGACTTCCCTAACGTGTTCCCATTGGAGATACTAGGTATGTTGTTAGTGCATAAGGAAGAATTCACCATTAAGCTATTACCAAGGGCATATTTAGTTTTGAAGGCAGCTTACCGAATGACACTGATAGAGTTGCAGGAGTTAAAGTCATAGTTGCAGAATTTGTTGGCTCAAGGGTACTTCTACTCATTTGTGTCTCTATAGGGAGCACTGATTCTCTTTTAAAGAAGAGCAATGAGAGTCTTTTTTATACATAGATTATCAAGGTCTAAACTACTTGATGGTGAATAACTAATATTCGCTTTTGATGATCGACTATCTATTCAATTAGCTTTGGGGTGATACAATATTCTCAAAGATTGGCTTGAGTTTGGGCTATCATCAGTTATGCATCGCCGAGACAGACATCAGGAAGACGTATGTAGGATACAATATGGGTATTATGAGTTCACAGTGATGTCTTTTGGACTTACTAATATGACTATAGTATTTATTGATTTGATAATGAGGATCTTTCGGCCGTTTCTCGACAAGATTGTGATGGGTTTTATAGATGAAATTTTGGTATATTCTTAGAGTTTAGAGGAGAATGAACAACATCTTCGTACTATTTTATCATAGTTATAGAGCACAAGATGTATGTCAAACTCTTTAAGTGTGAGTTCTAGTTTGGCATGTTGTATTTTTAGGAATGTGGTGTTAGCAGAAGAAGTCATCATGAATCCCGCAAAGATTGTGGTAGTTATAGAGTGAAAGGCACCCACTAGAATTCCTGAGGTTCTTAGGTTTGGTTGGGTAATACAGGTGCCTTGTTTAGAAATTCTTGAAGGTAGAGCATCCCTTGATGAACCTTCTAAATAAGACTACAAGATTTTTATAAGATGATGCATGTCAGGGAAAATTTCAAGAGTTAAAATGGAATTTGATTAAAACATCGGTGTTAAATCTACCATTGGGATCAGATAGATTTGAGGTATATAGTGATGTATCAGATCATATATTGGGTTGTGTATTGATGTGGCATGGTAAGGCAAATGGTTACACTTCTTATCAATTGAAGTAGCACGAGTAAAACTACCTAACACATGAATTGGAGTTGGATGCAATTGTCTTTGCATTGAATAATTAGAGGCACTATCTATACTATACATGATGGAGATTCTTCACCAACCATAAGATTCTCAAGTATATATTCACTTAGAAGGATTTGAATATGAAGCAATGGAGATGGATAAAGTTGTTGAAGGACTATAATATTGAGTTGACTTACCATGAGGGTAAGGCTAACATTATTGTAGATGCCTTCAGTAGGAAGACATCATGCTCCTTAAGATCTTGTGTGTTGGATAATTTGTTTCTTGAGGAGCTTAGTGAGATGGGGATAGAGTTGATCCTGTAGGGTAATTTAGAGATTCGGATGAGTTCTTTGACAATTTTACCGATTGTGTTCGATGAGATCCAAGTAGGGAGAACTAGAGATATTAAGCTAGATAGGATTCAAGAGAAGATACAAGATGGTTGATTTGAGGGATTTTAGATTCATGAGGATGATAGCATTTGCTACAATAGTCGTTGATGTGTACACTTGGGTTGCGCCGATATAAAGCACTTAATTTTAGAGGATCTTCACTATACTCCATATTATATTCATCTAAGAGGGGATAAGTTTTACAATGACTAAAGTGGATTTATTGGTGGCTCGCATAAAGTGAGAGGTAAAAAAGTTTGTATCGAGATGTTTGACATGTTATAAAGTTAAGATAGAGCATTGAAGACCCACGGGATTGGTCTAGTATTTGGATGTTCTGAGATGGATGTGGACTCCATCTCCATAGATTTTATAAGAAAACTACTGAGGACTTGTAGTGGATGCAATATGATTTGCGTCATTGTTGATTAGTTTACTAAACTAATAATTTTTGTACTGATAAAGTTGACTTGGAGCATGGATACATTTGTAGATGCATAAATGAAGCATGTGGTGAGTCAACATGTTACACATATCAACATTATAATTGATAAGGATTTGAGATTTCTTTTACACTTATAGGGGAAGTTGTAGGAATCTATAAAATACTTCAAAATCCTAATTTAAATAATTATGATAAATTTAGGGATTGATTAGGGAAATTAATTAAATAAATTATTTTATTAACATAAGAGGAATCAATGAAGGCAAAATCAAGAGGAAATTAATAAATAATTTCATTGGAAAAAATTAGGGTGTTTTGCTAATTAAAATGAAATTTAGGAAAAATCTCTCAAAAAGTCCTAAATTAACCTAAACAGAGAATTTAATTATTATTTTATTAAAATGTAATTATTTTTTTAAATATCCCAAAATACTAAAATATTTTAAATACCCCAACCCACCCATTTTTCTTTTTCTTTTTTCCCTTTTTCTTTTTGCCTCTCTTTTCTTTTCTTTCCTTTCCTTCCTTTCCTTTCTCTTTTTCTTTCTTCTCTCTTCCTTCCCTGATCTGGGCTAGCCCACCCCATGGCCTAGACTCCCCTTTCCTCACGTGCGGCCCAGGCCCGCCATTCCCTCCCTTTCGCCTCCCTCACAATCCAGTTCGGCCCCCTCCTTTTCTTTCTTTCTTTTCCCCTGGACCGATCGATCCGCCCACACCTTCTTCTTCCTTTCCCCTTCTCCCCCAACCCTCTCTCTCCCCAATGTCCAACCCTTCCCCTTCCTGGTGTAGGTACACAGCCTCTATGCCACTGCACACCTTTCTGCCACCCTTATCCCCTTCCTTAACACCCCTCTCTCTCCTCCACCTAATCCAGCCTTTCTCTCTCCTCACGAATGCTGCTCTCCCCCTTCCCTTTTCCCTTCTTGATCTGTTATACCTGCAAAAATGGTAGGCCTTCTCCAGCCATTGAGTTGTCGATCGACGTATTGCACGCATGTTGATGACCTTCCCTCTTCCCCCTCTATTATTACCGCTCATCCATTGCCTATAAATACCCTTCATCCACCCCCATTCAATCTTTTTCTCTCAACCCAATAATCCACACCCTTGTGCAATGTCGCCTATTCAACTGCCTATTGCGCCACATCTGTCCAGCAATGCCACCCAAAACACCACCCAAACTACTCCCTACACCACCCTGTAACACCCCGAGTCGATAAGACCATGCGGGGGCTACCTTAAAGTGCTTTTGAATTGATCGGCTGGCCCCACAGATCAACACGAGTCCTTTCAGTGCGCTTTGTCCTCACTCACGCACTTCCTGAGAAATTTTCAAAAATTTTTCGAAACTTCCCAGGAGGTCACCCATCCCAAAATTGCTCCACGGCCAGCACGCTTAACTATGGAGTTCTCAGAACCGAATCACCAAAAGGATGGTATACCATGTTGATATAAGTAGTCAGATCATTCCTTATAACACTCCCCTCAATTTGGGGTATTACATTCACCCCCACTCAAAGAACGCAACGCCCTCGTTGTGCCTCAACCAATGACTGCCTCAATACAGTTCATCCCAAGAATCATCCCACTAGGTGACTGACTGGCTCATCCAAGTTCAGCTCACGGTCGCGGTTTTGCTCTGATACCATTTGTAACACCCCAAGTCGATACGACCATACGGGGGCTACCTTAGAGCACTTTCGAATTGATCGGCTAGCCCCACAGATCAACACGAGTCCTTTCAGTACGCTTTGTCCTCACTCACGCACTTCCCGAGAAATTTTCAGAAAATTTCTGAAACTTCCTAGGAGGGTCACCTATCCTAAAATTACTCAACGACCAGCACGCTTAACTACGGAGTTCTCAGGACGGAATCACCAAAAGGATGGTATACTATGTTGATATAAGTAGCCAGATCAATCCTTATAACACTCCCCTCAATTTGGGGTATTACACACCCTCCACAAGATACACCCCCTCCCCACCCTCAATACTCCCTACACATCATGTTGTGGCTGTGCAAAGTTAGCCATTCAACCAACCTTAACCCAGCCACCGCCACCTTTGTGCCATCATCCGCCTCCACTCCCTCCACAACCATCACCCCTTATACCCTCTAAAATCACCAGCAGACCTTCTCCTACCTTCTTTTCCCCTTATCTCCCTCTCCTCCTCCCTTCCTCCCTCTCCACCACTCTTGGCCACCACACCGTCACTTCCTGTGCCGCCGCCTTTGGCTGTGGCACCATCACCACCACTCCAACCCCTCCACCTAAGCATCCTCCACCACCTAAAATACCCCCTCATTCCCTCTCCCCTACCCTAAAACACCCAACTTTGTACCTTTTTCCCCTTTTCCCCCCACCACTGCCGTCGTCGCCGGTGCCACTGGTCACCACCAACCCTAGGTGGTACCCTAACCCTTAAAACTCTAGTTGTGATACCTTTATCTCTTTTATTTATATTATTATTATTATTATTAATGTAGATATTATGATTGTTATTAAATCATTATTATTATTTTTATCATTATTATTATTAAATACAGCTTCAAAAATATTAATACTACTACTATTATTAATGATTGAACCTTATTTTTATTATTATTAGTAGTAGTATGATTACCATTGTTTTATTATCATTAATATTGTTTTCTTCTTCTTCTTCTTCTTCTTCTTCTTCTTCTTCTTCTTCTTCTTCTTCTTCTTCTTCTTCTTATTCTTATTATTATTATTCTTATTATTCTTATTATTATTATTATTATTATTATTATTAATGCTAACTTGGGCATAGTATTACTATTACTATTATTATAAAAATATTCAAACCCTTATATTATCATTATTTCAATTATTATTATTATTATTATTATTATCCTTAATAATATTAGCATTTTGTTAATGTTACTATTACTATATTATTATTTTTATCACCAACCCTACTATTAGCCTTAACCTTAATAATACTAGGGTTTCTATTACTATGAGTATTAGTATTACTATTATTATTAATATCACTATTACTGCTACCACTAGTATTAGTACTATTATTAGAAGAAATAAAGCTATTAGCTTTAATAATATAAATAGGGCTATAAATATTAACATAAACCTATTTCGACTAGTAATACACTAGTAGGCTAACTTGTGAAGAAAAATCCTATTTTTACTTGTAAAGTTTCTTTTAATAATTTAACCCTAATATTAGAATAAAGTAGGAAATAATAGTATTTTTGGCAGGAGGAAAATTAATCCTTAGTGTTTCCCTCTTATTGGTGAGCCCAGTCAAAACCTTAAGGAGGTGTAGGAGCGTACTTCAAGACCGATGTCGTGTTAAGTAAGGATGTAGCTAAGGCCCTATGTGTGTTATGTGCCTTGTATGCCTTGTATGCTATGTATCATGATATGTTATGTATCTTATGATTATCATTATAACTGTTTTATATGTAGCGCATCTTAGAGTTGAGGTATGCTCATGTGTTTTCTTATGGCATGTGTATAATATGTATATATTGTGATGTGATGTGGCCCTTTAGGACATGCATGCTAGAATATTTAATGTAATGATATAGGGTGAAAGGATGAAAAAGGAAAGTACAGCAGTAAGTTGACCAAGGGGAAGTGAGTTGACCAAGGGACATTGGAATTGACCTAAATATCTCATGATCCATGAAAGGGAAAATAAAAGGGGACTATAAATAAAATAAAAGAGTGAGTGAACTTTGCATGGAAATTCAAGGATTTGTATGGGAGAATCTAGGGTTTGCATTGGAAAATCTAGGGTTTACATGGGAATTCTAGGGTTTTGCATGAAAACTTCGAGGGTTTGCATGGGGTGGATAGAGTTTGCATGGGTACTATCTTTATGTGATAAAAGTTGCCTTGGGATGTAAGAAAGGTAAGGGAATAGTTTTTTGGGTGTTTGGAGGCACTGGGTGAAAAATAGTATTGGGTGTTTGGAGGCACTGGGTGAAAAATAGTATGTAGGATAATATAAGGGTGCACAGGAGACCTGGCTAGGGTTTGGGAGGAAAAACCTAATTTGAGATGGTGGTAAAAGTAAAAATAATTGAGGGCGAGTGAAGTATGAGATAAGGGTGGAGGAATGTCATGTGTAGGGTGAGTATGGGTATCATAGGAAAGCAAGAATGGAAGGTGAGAAATAGAGGGGTGACAGGTGAAAGAAGGATGCTAGTGTTTAGTGTGGCCACCTAGACTTTTGTGGTCATACGTGTATTTTGGGAGAGTAAAGTGAAATGATGAGGGTTGGATCTAAGGGATGTGATGTGTGGGGTGTTAAATGGCCTTAGTTGTGAGAGCAGAGAAGGATGGGCCACATAGGCCCACATTAGGGTTTCTGGAGAACACCCTAGGGTAAGGCAGTGAGTGGGATTGGAGGCATAGGGTAGTGGGCCTTGAACCACACATTTAGGAGTTGGGCCTCGATGTGTGAGTAAGTGGAATAAGGAAAGGACGTTGAGGCATGTCAAGAGGTGTAGGAGTCTCAAGATATGGGATGGGCCCTCTTGGGAGGATAATTGTGGATGGAGTTGGTTATGTATGTCTAGGGTGAAACTTGATAAATAAGACATAGTAAGACACTAATCATTTAAAGTGGAAGATTATTAAGCCGAGCCCAGACCAATCCACTAGCATAATAGTGGCTAGGTGCCGGGGTGCCCTGGAGACCGATCCACCGGCATATAATAGTGGTTAGGTGCATTTTGCCCTGTATGTGACCGATCCATCGGCTATACTAGTGGGGGATCCTGAGCTCAATAAACCAAATCTTAAGTTTGATAAGACATGTAAAAGACACTAAGTACTTACAGTGAAACACCATACGAGTCGGGACCAAACCGGTCCATCGGCGAATAATAGTGGCCAGGAGCTTCTTGCTTAGAAGACAGATCCACCGGCATATAATAGTGGTTAGGTGTGTTATGCCCTTTACGTTTTCGATCCACCGGCTATAATAGTGGGGTTCCTGTACTCACATGGATTGATAAAGAGCATGGTGTAAAATGAGTATTGATTAGAGAATAATTAATCAGTTTATCCGGACTATAACTTGGCCTTTATTTATTTATAATAATTGTATGTTGTTATGTGAGTATTCTTGTATTATATACCTTTGTGTGTTGGGCTTAGTTATATGGTTACCTTGCTCAGTACTTGTTGTACTGACCACCCATTTGTTGAGTGCTACTCATTCCCATGAGCAGAAGGCCTCTCTGAGTTTGTGCAGGTTGGACGAGGCTGAGTGTTGAGCATGGGCTTAGTCTAAGATCGAAAGTGATGTGGCCAAACTTACTTCCTATGTTCTCTTATTGTGTATCTGTTTACTCAGACTTGTTTTATCATATTGTAGCTTTATTTCCTTTGAGGAATTTCACTTATTTACCTTTGGATTGTAAATCCTTTTGGCGTACTATGATTTCTATCTTATGAATGTTTCAATGCTTTTATGAAGCCTTGCTTTGAGTTTGAATTATGATGGTTGTTAATTCTTCTTTAGCCTTGTGGTTAGTACGATACCGACTGGGAGGTTGGTCTCGTACTAATCATGGTAGTAATATTCTCGAAATTCACGAGTTTTGATTTACTTGCTTCCATGAAACTCTTTATTAAAACAAAATTTTTCAGTAGTGAATTTTGGGGGCGTTACAGTCTCTATGATGGGTTATACTAATTTCTATATGGCTTTTGTGAGCTTTTGGTTTGGTTTCCAACATAATTTACTGACATTGGATTTGATGGACATTCCTCAAACAAATGGCCTTCTCTACAAGACACGCAGGACACTATGGCTACTGTAGTGGTCGGGTGTTCTTCGACTCTCTTACTTGTGAGTTAGTGAGAGCAATATTTTTTAATAAGATAGCCATAGATGATACCTCTACTCTTAGGGCTATGATGGTATCTACTTTGAATACTCCTGCTGCCTTCACCTTGTGGATGCTTCTAGCACTACCCCACTAATGGTTGTTATAAGCTATGGTCTTAATGATCTCATAATCTTGATCATAAGTTTTGATCAGTAAGGTGCCATTAGCTAAGGCATCCACTAAATTTTGCATTTGAGGGTTCAGTCCATGATAGAAGGTCTTTATTTGTAACCAGTGAGGGATTCCATGGTTTGGGCATTTCCTCAATAATTCCTTAAACCTCTCTCATCCACTAAATGTTGTAATGTTCTGTTTGAGTTTAGAGTTTTTTTGGAAGGGAAATAATTCATGAGGAAATTTTATACTAAGTCATCCCATGAGGTGATTGAACTAGTTGGTAGTAAATATAACCACTCCCTAGCACGATCTCTCAGGAAATAAGGGAATAACTTCAACCACAATGACGTATTTGGTACTTCTTGTATTTTGAAAGTGTCACTGACGTCCATAAAAGCTCTAAGATGAAGATTAGGGTCTTTAGTTGGTTAACCACTAAATTGCCCTATAGTTTGTATCATGTGGAACATATTAGGTTTAAGTTCAAAATGAGGGGCTTATATTTCTAGATGGGCAATGGTAGGGTTAAGATGATCTTGGACTGGCGTAGCATAATCTAGAATAGCTCGATTATGATTATCACCTATGGGAATGGCTTGCATTTCGATAGGGTTTACATTAAGTCAAGGGGGTAAAATCATTGGGAGTCCTTCCCTTTAGTTTTGTTGTGGCCTTGGTAGTCCGTTGTTACCATTCTCGTGTTGTTGTTGGCCTAAGTGGCTCATGTTGCTAGAATTTTATAAATTTGATTCCTCACTTTTATGATATTGCTAATGATTTTGCAAGGTTGCACGATTCCTCCTTAGGGTGAGCTCAATTTATGGATCAACTAGTAGTAGGGGTGCTTTGCTTAGTTCTGGTCATACAAGGGTTAATCCTACAAAATAAACTAAAAATTCTAAAACTCTAATGTTAGTCCTATACTAAGAATTCTGGTAGTCTATATTCTAAAATGTAGCATGTTTTAAAACTCAATCCTCAGCAACAACACCAAAAACTTGGTGTGTGATTGGATCAACAATGATTGATAGGGTAATGAAAAGAGGGCAGTACAACATAATCATGCAAGTATACACAATCAATCTAAGTAATAAAGTGATGAGTGAGTATTTTTCCCTCAAGGATCTAGTGAAGTGCAAATTAATAGAACTAATTCTACTAAAGAATTAAACTATACTATAAAATATTAGTAGGGTCATTTAAATAATAATGAAAATGTAATGGAAGTAAATGGGCATTAGGAGCTCATCAATACCAACATGAGATAGACGAGAAGAGAATTCAAGAGATAGAGTTATATGAGGGAAATCACTTATCACCAATTACAAGTACCCTATGACAGTTCATAGCCTTTCAAGCTCATATAATATTAATCCTTCTAAACTTCACTTTTTGGTGTTACCATTGTCACCATTTACCATTGTTAGTTTTGCCTATAGATGGTTAATGTAGAATTCAAGTGAGTGTCTAATGTGGCCAAAGTTCAACACTGTAACATATGAATGCTCAATGAAATGAAATATTAAATAAATTAAACATAACTATAATGTCATAGATTACACCAAAAGGAATAGTTAATCCACCCTCAACTGAGAGATTTAGCTCATGCTAATTTCTCATGCCAAATCGACAGTGAATAAAGAAAAAGAATAAGGGAAGAGAATGGGTAGATCATATTAATCCAACCCCTATCTAGCCTAAACTCTCATTCTTCTTCTTTCTCACTCAATATTGTTCAATGGCACTCTTCTCTCTTAGAATATCTTCTCGTCTATTATTTATTTATGATACTTGATTTTATCCTCCTCATTCTCTCTCTATCACTTGTTGCTTTGAACCATCGGGCCAAGTAGAGATAGGTGTCAACATATGCAGCTCCTGGTGGTTGCAACCTCTAGTAGTTTCTTGATTAATACAACAAAATTTGCAGATTTGGGTATTTTCTTTAGTAGTTAAGTATTGTGGCTGATTGTGATATGGCTAATAGACTCTTTTGGGAGTATTTTAGCATTCTTGTTAGGGTGTAATTGTTACTCAACTTTATTGAGCCTTGCTTTCTCCGTATTCTACACCTTCACATGCTTGCATCTGAGTTGAATAAAGTCATCCACATTGGTGCCTTAACATGAGATTATGAGTAAAAACTTTCATTTCATAGGGTATTCAAGCTTTTTTCATATTAAATTCATGCGATTCATATGAAAGTTCAAAGAGTGTAAAATCATTAGGGACACACCCGATGACTTCTAAATACAACAAGAATCATGCCTAAAGGTGTAATCATAGGATCCTTTAATCCACCCAAGTTAACTTATACAAGTAGCATTGTTTCGCCCGTTGTTTTAAGGTCAAAGTTGAGCAACTTGATTGTCCAATGTTATTTGTGCTCAATCTCCACTGGTAAATAACAATGCTTCTCATAGATCAAATGGAAGGGTGTGGTGCCAATTGGTGTTTTAAACATGGTCTGGTATGCGCATTATGCATCATTAAGCATCAATGACCAATATTTTCTTGAGCAATTTACCATCTTTTCAAAGATAGACTTGATTTCTTGATTATTTGTTTCTAATTTACTACTTGTTTGAGGATGACTAGGATTTGCAATTTTGTAAGTCACTTCACGTTTCCTCAAAAGACTTTTGAATTATCACTCTATGAAATGGGTCCCTCCATCACTTATGAATGCTCTAGGAACGCCAAATATTGGGAATATAACTTTATTGAGCAACCTCATGACCACCCTTGAATCATTTGTAGCGGATGCCAATGCTTTAGCCCACTTGGAAACATAACCACCGCAACCAATATATACTTATTACTACTTGACAATGGAAAAGGCCCCATGTACTCAATTCCCCATACGTCTAACACTTCAACATCAAGGATGCAGTTTTGAGGCATCCCTTGCCTATGCAAAATATTTTCGATTCTTTGGCATGGATCACAAGATAGCACAAATTTTAGAACATCTCTAAATGGTGTTGGCAATAAAACCCGATATGAATGATTTTGGAAATGGTTTTGTTAGAGCTAGCATAACCACCATGAGGTAATGAATGGTAATGAAAGATGATGCTGTTGACCTCTTCTTTTGAAAAAAATATTCTATAGATATCATCAGGGAAAAACTTATAGAGGTATGGATCATCCCAGTAGTAGTGCTTACAATTTGAAAGGAATTTATTCTTTTGAAGGTAGGATAAATCTATAGGTATAATTTTTCTAACTTTATAATTGACAAAATCATCTAACCATGGGACCCTTAGAGTTTTAGTGACTACAAACAAGTGATGATCTAGGAATGAGTCATCTTATATTTCCTCTTCCCCTTCCTTGAACTCCAATCTAATCTAGGAAAGATGATCTACCACAATATTATAAATGTCCTTTTTGTCTTTGATATTCAGATCAAATTCTTGAATTAGTAGCACCCATCGAATCAACATTTGTTTTGCATCCTTCTTACTCAATAGATACTTGATGGCTGCAGGATTGGTATATACAATGACTTTTGAACCAACTAGGTATTGCCGAAACTTATCAAGGGAAAACACCATAGCTAATAATTCCTTCTATGTTGTGGCATAATTTACTTGAGCACTATCCAATTTGTGAATTGCATAGTATATGGAATATGATTTATCATCCTTCTTTTGACCATGAAATGCCCCAACTATGTAGTCTATTGCATCGGTCATAATCTCAAATGGAAGATCCCAATTAGGCAGTTGAATCACTAGAGTAGTCATCAATGCCTTCTTTGACCTACAAAAAGCATCAAGAAATGCATCATCAAACACAAAAGGTACATCCTTAATAAGAATATTGGTGAGAGGTTTAGCAATTTTGGAGAAGTCTTTAATTAAATGTCAGTAGAAACCAACGTGTCCCGTGAAGCTCATCACTTCCTTTATCGATTTGGGAGGAGGAATTTTTCAGTGATTTTGATCTTAGCTCAATCTACCTCGATGACTCGGTTTGAGATTAGATGACCAAGAACAATACCTTCTTGTACCATAAAATGGCACTTCTCCCAATTATGCACGAGGATTACCTCCTCACATCTCTTCAACACCCTAAACAAGTTAGCTAAACCAGAATCAAAAGAGATGTCATAAAAATAAAAATTATCCATGAACACTTCCATTATATCTTCATTGAAGTTAGAGAAAATAGCCATTATGCATCTCTAAAAAGTACCAAAAGCATTACACAAACCAAAAGACATCCTCTAATATGTAAATGTAACATAAGGTCATGTGAATGTTGTTTTCTCTTAGTCAATAGGGTGAATAGGTATTTGGAAAATCCCAAATATCCATCCAATTCACAAAAATGTGAGTGTCTAAAAAATCTTTCCAAATTTTGATCAATTAATGGGAGAGGAAAGTGGTCTTTTTGGGTGGTTTTATTTAAATTCCTATAGTCAATACACATTTGCCACCCCGTTACCGTCCTAGTTGGGATAAATTCATTATTGTCATTCCTAACAACAATCATCCTTCCTTTCTTAGGCACCAATTGAACAGGCCTCACCCATTCATGATATGCTATTAGATATATTACTCCTGCATTCAACAACTTAATGACCTCTTTCTTGACAACCTATTTCATGTTAGGGTTCAATCGTCTTTGATGCTCTATGGAAGGTTCGTATCCTTGCTATAGTAAAATGCAATGCATGAACAAAGAAGGGCTTAGACCCTTAATGTCATAAATGGTGTAGATAATGCACTCCTTATGCAACCTAAGCACTCTAAGAAATATCTCAATTTCATTTTTACTTAGTTTGCATTAACAATGATCGGGTAGTTAGAGTTAGAATAGAGAAACTCATACCTTAGAGAGGGAGGAAGTGGTTTAAGTTATACCTTTGGTGTTTTATCCTCCTCCTCTTGGATGGGTTTTTATTCTATGTTCAACACTTCCATTATGTCTTTTTTCTTTAGGTAAAAAAAGGGTTGCCTCCAATGCCTTTGCTATTTTCGAAACATCATCTTCATTATTCCTAGAGGGTTCTCCATGCACTAGGGATTTCTCAAGTGGATATTTAGAAATTTTCCAAGATATTTCTTCTCATATAAGTTGAATTATTATTTCAATCATGTATCATTCATCATCAAATTTATGAGATTTCACAATTTTAGATAAATCAAACTCAACCTTTTCTTCTCCAACATTAAAGGATAACCTTCCATTTTCACATCAATAATAGCACCTATAGTTACTAGGAATGGTCTTCCTAAGATGATGGGCATTTTAGAATTTTCATCCATCTCTAAGATGATAAAATCAACAAGAATGAAAAATTTACCGACCTTTATGGGAACATCCTCAAGAACACCTACCAGATACTTCACAGATCGATCCGCCAACTAAAGAGATATCATAGTGGTCTTAAATTAACATGTTTCAAGTATCTTACAAATGTATAAAGGAATTAAGCTTACACTTGCACCTAAGTCACATAAAGCACGATTAATGACGACATTTCCAACAGAACAATGTATAGAGAATGAATTGAGTTCCTTAAGTTTAGGTGGCAAGCTTTTTTGAATTAGAGAAATAAACTCTTTCATTAAGGATATGATTTCATACTCTTCTAACTTGCACTTTTTGGATAAAATCTCTTTGAGGAAATTTGCATATGTTGGTATTTGGGTCACATCTTCAACAAATGGGATATTTGGATAAAATCTCTTCTAACTTCCAACTTAGCCTTCACTAACCTTTGAGGGTGAGGGATAGGAGGCTTGTATGGTGGTGGGGCAATATACTTCTCAAATTCATGATCCCTTCAAAGGTGGTCTCTTTCTCAGTGCTCATAGGCTCATCACTCCTTTTTGTAACATCCTCAACCTTCTCATCCACATCCTCAATTTCCTTTATCAAAATAGGACCTTCTAGTTCCTTCCCACTTCTAAGTGCTATGGCATTGATGGATCCCTTAGAATTGGTTTCTGGTTGCCCTAGAAGCATTCCGGAGGGCCTAAAAGAAAATCCAAATTATTGGGGTCCCTAATGATTTGGTTTTCTAGCATCTTATTATGGGTGGCTAGGGATTCAACCTTAGAATTTAAGTTCTTAAGTGAGTTCCTCAAATCCTCAGCTTGCTTGTTCTGAGAGGCCATAAAAATTTCCAACATTAACTAAATATTTGGCTTTAGAGAGTTAGGAAATGGGGGTCTAAATTTTTGAAAACCCAGAAGCTTAAAATTTGATTGGGGAATGGTGATAAGTATTGGGTTCTTATAGGAGAGGTTTAGGCGATTTTGCCATCCCGAGTTGTAGGTAGGAGCAAATAGGTCTCCCTTTTAGTTGAATTTGTTCACATAATTCACATGATCTACAGAGGTTGCTTCATAGGCTGGAGGATTAATAGATTGGCATTCAAACGATGAGTGTCCTACAATACCATAATTCTCACAAGCAATAGAAGTAGATGTCAATGCATTCACACTTAATGTCTAATTTCTGAAATAGTGCATCAACTTTAGAAGAAAGATGATCAAGAACATCAATGTCATGCCTATCACTCTTCTTAGTAGAAGAGTGCTCACTCGTCCACTGATAGTGGTTTTGAGTCATGTCCTCGATTAATTGCTTGGCTTCAGGTAGAGCTAGCAAAAGTTGACCTGAATTGTTTGAGTCAACCTGAACCTTATAAAACCCAACCCAACCTAACCCGATCAATTCATCAACCCGACCTGACTTAACCCTAACTCGTAACCCAACATCAACCCAACCTATTATCTATTCAACCTGCTATCACACCGACTAGCTATTAACCCGATCCGACCTAACTTGACAAAACCAAATTTGATATTAATCAGTTATGATAATAATAAAAAATACACATGTCTTATTATTTATATGAAAGATTTAAAAAATACATTATTGTTTAAATTTTATTTATTTTTCTTACTTTTATTGTGAACTTACTTATTCGCGATTGATATTCTAATTTACCGATTTTTTTGCATAAAGACATAACATTATAAAGCCACAATAATAAACAAATAGCAATTAATAACACATTATTAATCACATACTTACATGAAGTTAAACTTAATTCTTGCTCACGAGGTCAATGATTTAGATTAATTTTGGTGGTTAATATCTTATTTGATCCAAATCTAAAGTGATTCAATCTAATATTAGCTCGACCTGAACCCAACCCAACCCAACCTATTAAAACCTAAAAAGATTCGATTAGTCAAGTAAACCCAAGCCTAACCAATAAAATTAACTCAAACACAAAATCACCTGAATAGAAGCTTTCTTGACCCAATCCCAACCTAATAGGGATATAAACAGGGTGGGCTCAGAGAGGGTACACGCATATCGATATCCATACCAGTATAGGTATCCACTTACACATTCATATCTGTATCCGTGGGATATCTGTTACCTGATGAATAATCTATTTACTAGTTAACAAATATTATCTCGCAAATAAATCCATTTAGAATTAAGACAAATGATAATTTTAAATTTAATTTATACTAAATTTATTTTAAAATTAAAGATAAAATGGTAATTATATATCGGGTAAGTGGGTAAGGATATGGATACATGTATGGGTATAGGTACGAATATGGATATCCTATTCGCATATCTGAAGGGCATTTTTTCCCATCCTCCATATCCATTTATCTATTTCCATTTAAGCATCTAACAGATAAAACCCATCATGTTTTAGGTAAAATCCACCTGATTTACATCCATAGGCAAAACTTGATCTGATAAGCTAACCCAAAATTGTAACACCCCTAAATTTCACTTCTGAAACATTTCGCTTAAAAGAATAATGTAGAAGCTAAAATAGGATTTGAGGGATGTTACCGCCATACCTAACACAAGTTGAATGTCTATCTTCTATCTCGTGCTAGTTGTAAGGCTAAAACTTGTCCAATAAAATTCAACCAACATCTATGCATTGAGGATAAACTCCCACAAGGAGATATCCACATGCAGATGGGAAGTGAACAATTTTACTAAATAAATTATTGCTGAATAAATCAGCTGAAACTGTGAAATATTCTTGGATTTTAAAAGCTTATCAAAGTAATGGGAAATTAAAATCCAATTACAAATCCCTTGAAATTTTAATACAACACTTGAAAACTTCCAATATAAATACAAGTAAACAAAGACAAATTATGATTGATCAGACTCTAGATTGCCTACTCTTTCAAGCCAAGCCTTCAACCCAAAAACAATATTCGATCTCAAACCTACATAAGAGGTCTGCTTCCCACATCAATGGATCGTCACAAGACCTAATCAACTAAGGTAGTATCAGTACAGATCCAACACTGAGTAAATCACAACTACCTAACTCTTGGAAGGAAACAGGACACACATAAGATATGGTAATCTTTAGCTTACAATATGCTCAATTACACATGCGATACATATACTATTTTACTCATATAATAACTCATGCTTGATTACACATATGATACATACAATAGAACATGGGGTCCTAGATTCATGCTTATAAATACATGACTAGACATGACAAGACATAAGGCACAAGAGTACAAGAAAATCATGCTCGCATGCTAAGTTACACACACTACCCTAGAAGGTATCATTCTGCACACAAGGCCTACATGCGATTTTGATAATAGATTATGTGATAATTGAATACGGGCATGCATCATATGGCTACACTATTGTAAGGGAGATAACCAAGAGACATGCGTAGGAAATAGAAATATAAGATCAATCAGTGAACGAGAATAATTCATTATTATATTTCTGTATTTTGATCACCACCATTTAATTATATTATCTTAAGGACAGAGACTCAAAGAGATCGTAACAACTAATCTACTACTCAAACGGTACTAGCCTTAGCTAGCCCCCAGAAATGTAACTAGACCACCAATAAATAGGATATTTACTCACTTAAGTATGTATACTCCTTGTAGGGCCGAAATATATAGAGACACCTATTGAGTAGAAGAGGGCATCTCTGGAGCTTGTAAGGCACCCGATATCACAAAAGAGAAAAACACTGAAATGGTACCAAGTGAATACCAAACCTAACTTGGACAGCTACCCCAAGTGATACAAGTCCCAACTCAAGATCTTTTATTTTAAGTGATTAATATTTTATTCCGGGATTTAACCAATCATAAATCAAGCCCACATAACAACACCTAGCTCACATCCATCAACACAATGAATTTCTATTATTATATCAATTTCAAGTGGCATTAAAGCCGAACCAATTCAAGTAACATTAAAGCCAATCCAATTCATGTGGCATTAAAGCTGAATAATTTCAAGTGGCATTAGAGCCAAATAATTCTATAACATAAAATAGAGCATACAGTATCATACAATTTTAATCCATACTCAATCACGAATACAGTTTTCTAAACCGATTACAATTTAGGCACATTAGAATATACTCAAAAATCACCAAATATTTTATAATTAGATGGACATGCTAACAACATAATCATACTTAGCCTTTCACATACCTATACATATACAATACTCAAGAGGCACACTAACATACGTTTGCATTAAATCTATAACTCATACATACATACAATTACCACACAAAAATACAACATACACTTAACATAATTAAATAATCAAGAAAACTTATCACCTTCCACTCCAAGCAGACATACATTCTAGATTCCGCCATAAGTAAAGGCAAGTAATGACTTACCTAAATCCGAAGCTGGCTAAGCAAATTGAGAAAGAGAGTTATTAAGAGCTCGACAATCTATGAGAAAGTTTTCCAAACAAAACAAAAAAATTAGGATAGGTAAAGACCGGGAAAGCTTCGTCGGAGATCGAGGACCACTCACTGACAGCCAGCGAAGCTCACTATGGCCTGACAGCGGCGCGACCTGCACTCCCCACCACTGCATGAGGCTGTTGCTACTGCGTTGCTGCAGCTGTTGTTGCGGCTATCTCTACGGTTGCATGCTGCATCGGCGATGGTGGCAAGTCGTGGCTGGCGTGGCAGCGAGGTTGTCAATGGAGGAGCAGGGAGAAGGAGGTGAGGCTGGGGTTTTGCTACAGCAAAAAGACACGAATGGGACAGGAGAAAGAAAAGTGGGAGAAGAAGAGAGAAAAGGAAAAAGGAAGAGGGTAGGGGTCGGGGGCCGGTTTTTTTTTTTTTTTTTTTTGCAAATACACATATAAATAAATATTAAACATCTAAAAATATTTTTGGAAAATTTTATCTAAAATTTCTTTAATGAAAAATCATTTCATAAGCATGCGAAGGCTTAAAACCGATAAAAGAGCTATATAAAGAATTTCAAAAATATTTTCGGAAGAATTTACCAACAAACGCAAATATCTATATTATTTACGGAAATGCATTATCAGACCTCAAAATAATATTTAAAAGTAGATAAGAAAATATTTAAATGAAATTCTAATAAACTGAGACTAATTTAAATAATTTCTGAAACTAGCCTTCCACAAACTAAAAAGGGTAAAACGAAAGAAATTTAATTTGGGAAAGAAATTCATAAATAAGCTTTGAAGATTTTTTTAATTTAAAACTTTCTAAAGATCTTAACGACCTCGGAAATGAATAAATTCATAGTCAAAAATATTTTCTAAAGAGAAAATCATTAAAATAAATTTAACTATTTTAAATGGAAATTTTATAATTTAAATAATATATATATACATATATGTATGTATATATATAGATATATTTTTAACAAAATATAACTCCAAAACAAAGTCGTAATCACACAACGAAGTTATAATCGAAAACGAATTTAAAATATTAAAAATTAAAATACGAAAAAAAACAAAAATACATATTTTAACTGAAAATCAAAATCATATGAATATAATAAAATTATGGTCGTGAACAAATTTATCTAAAATTATCCGCAACGACAACGATTAATTAAATTCGATTATGAAGTCGAAATCGTCGATAAATTCATAAAACGAATCGAAACTAAAATAATTAAATGTTTACATCAAATTACGCTGATAAAACAATTAAACTTAATAAATATAAAAATAATCCGGATTCGACCCGACTCGAACCCAAACTATCTCAACCCAAACCCGATTTGACTCGGTAAATTAACGCAATACAATTCAGATCTATAATAACCCAAACCTTAAATGACCTAACTTGATCCACAACTGACCCTCAAATAAAATGAACCATAAAAAACTTAACTCGAGAACAACCTGACCTGCTATAACCAAACCCACCTGACCCAATTGCCACATATAGCTTTGGTTATGCTTTTGTCATTGAGAGTGCCTCTTGATCTTGCATATAGGTTCAACCTTGTGTTGTAAAGGATATCTTTGTAAAATGTGTGAACCAATAACCATTCTTCCATTCCATGATGTGAACACATTCTCAGCATGTCCTTGTAACGTTCCTCTACATCATACAAAAAATCACCATCCTTTTGACTGAAGCTTGTAATTAGATTTCTTGACTAAATCATCTTGGATGAGGGAAAGTACTTGTTTAAGAAATCCCATGAGAGTTGTTCCCAATTAGTGACAAAACCGAGAAGAAGTTATTGTAACCAAACTATTGCCTATCGATTAATGAAAATAGAAATAACCATAGCCTAATTGCGTTATCTGCCACCTTGTTCAATTTTAGAGTATCACAATATTCAAGGAAGATGGAGATGTATAAATTTAGATCTTCCAGTGGGTTGCCACCAATTTAATTTTGCTACACCATATTAAGGAGTGAAGGATCCAACTCAAAATTGTTGGCTATGACATTTGGCTTTCTAATGTTGGATTGCATTCTATATGCATTAGGAGATGCAAATTCCTTAAGAGAGGGGTTTTACACTTCTCGTCCATTTGTTTCAACCATAATTTCAGAGCTTGTGCTTGCTTTTGTCTCACGTACCCATGTTCTTAGTTCACTCAAATCTCTCTCAATGTTAGGATTCAACTTAATTGAGGTTCTAAATGGAGAGATCATTTCCTATATGGTACATGAAGATAGAAAAAAAATCTATCAAGGAGGAAAAGAAAAATACAAAAGCAAATGAAAATAAGAAAAGAAATATCTATTTTATCTTAATAACAAAAGAATCAATATCAAATGGCCAAATTCACTAGCAACAACACTAAAAACTCGATAAGTGCTAATCTACAAGTGCACGGCTTCATTATAGAACATCAAGGTCATATCCCATAGGGATTATGCAATTAACTACCAATATTCATCATTTTAGCTATCTAAATCACTATAGAATGAAAATATGAAAGTAGATAATGAAGACAAATGCAAAGACTAACTAAATAAAGATTCTAAAACGATAAATATAAAGCATAGGATTGAACTTTGGTCTCATCTTCAATACTCAATAATGAATTAACGTTATATTGTAGTATAGTCCAAATGGTTATGAACAATAGGTCTAATATGATTTGCTAGCCTCTTTCAAAGTCTAAGAATGTATTTAAACTAATTCATTGACTACTTTTGTGACTAATAAATTAGGTTAAGTGTCACCGATTCAATAGTTCCTAAGAATCAAACATCTACTTTTGTGATCATTTAAATTCCTATTCATATATTATTTTCGAGATTGATTTCAACCTTTTAGTTATAGTCAATGTCTAAATAAGTCAAATTCCATCAAATTTAACTCATAACAGTGATTCCCAATGAAATAACCCAAAATCCTAATTTAAAAAATTATGATAAAATAGGAATTTATTAGGAAAATTAATTAAATATATTATTTTTTATTAAAATAAGGGGAATATTTAAGACAAAAAATAAGAGGAAAATAATAAAGAATTTAATTGGGAAATATTAGAGTATTTTGCTAGTTAAAAATAGAATTTGAGAAAAATTACCCAAAATATCCTAAATTAATATAAAAAGAAATTTAATAATTATTTTACTAATTTTAATTATGTTTAAACATTTAAAAATACCAAAATATTATAAATACCCTAACCAACCTATTTTTTCCTTTTTCTTTTTTCTTTTTCCCTTTTTCCTTCCTTTTTTCCTTTTTCTTTCTTCCTTTTCTCCTTTCCCCTTTTTCTTTTTCTTCCCTTCTTCCCTGGATTGGGCCACGCTAGGCCCAACCTTCCCCTCCCTCTCTTCTCTCCCTTGCACGGCCCAGCCCGCTGTTCTTTTTATTCCCTCCTCCCTTACCCACTAGTTCTCCCCCTTCTTTTTCTTTCCTTTATTTTCCCCCAGACCGGCCAACCTGACCTATCTTCTTCCTCCTCCCTTCTCTCCCGTCCTCGAGTTACTGGTAGGTATGCAACTCTATCGCCTTCCTTCCTCTATCGGCCTACACCTTCCCTCTCTCTCCCCCGTCTTTTTCCTTCCCCTTTCCAACCCTGACCTACCTATAAACCCTCCCACGTGTTCCCCTTCCCCTTCCCCTTCTTTCCCCTGTCCACCTAGGCCCTACAAGTTGCAAGCTCATACCAGCCCACCACCACCGATCGGCAAGCCCTGCCTCACCTTCCCCTTGTCCTCTTCCCTCTTTGTTTTATCCTCCCTCCAATCGCCTGTAAATCCCCCTTACCAACCCTCTTCAACCCTCTTTACTCTGTCTAGAAAAATCGAGCATACTTGCGCCACAGCCGCTTCAGACATCGCCCCGGCGGCCACCGTGCAGTACCACCACCCGAAACACTACCCCAACCCTTCTCTACATTACCCTCCACCAAACCAAACCACTCACCACTCCTATTTTCCCCTACATGAGCCACCCCAGCCATACAAAGTTGGTTGCTCGATCTACTACTTTGCACATATCGCCGCCCCTCTCGTCGTTGTGTGTCGCCTCCTCCATCACAATCACCGCCTCCTCTGACACCCAATCAACAAAGTAGTGCCTCCCCTACCTCCCCATACCTTCCTTTATCCCTTTCTCCCTCTCCTTCATCCTCCCTCCTTCTCCACCACCCTTAGCCACCACAACCACCACCACCTATGCCACCACGCTTGCTACGCCACCACTACCACTCCAACCTTCTCAACCTATAGAGTCCACCACCACCAAAACCTCCATCTCACTCTCTCTTTTCTAGCCTTAAAAGGCCACCTCTAGAATCCTCCACTTCCTCCACCACTACCGTGGTGTGCGACCTCCACTAGGTTGTACCCTAACCTTCTTAGCCCTTAAGTATAATTAGTGTAATTATTATTCTAACTTTATCATCATCATCATCATCATCATCATTATTGTTGTTGTTGTTGTTGTTGTTGTTGTTGTTATTGTTATTATTGTTATTATTATTAACACTAACGTTACTACTATTATTATTATTATTCGAACTATTATTATTATTACAGTTATTATCATTATTATTTCTAATATTGTTAATAATATCTTTTCATTGACTAATATAACTATGTAAACCTATTTTGACTAATAATAGCATGATTAACAATTTTAAGGATAATATCCTTATTTTTACTAATAAAGCTACTATTATCATTAATATCCCTAATACTAGGTTATGATAAAGGTAAGTAAGAAATAGTGATAATGTTGGTAAGAGGGAATTTAACCCTAGTATTTCCCTCTTATAGGTGAACTAAGTCCAAACCTTAAGGAGGCATATGAGTGTGCTCCAAGCCCGGTGTCATTTCAAGTAAAGATGTGGTTAAAGCCTAATATGTGTATTATGTTCTTTGTATGTTAAGTGTGATGATATGTTTTTGTATCTTATGTGATTATGACTACTTACTTGTAGCGCAGCGCGGAGCTAAGGTAAATGTATGTTTTCTCTTATGGCATGTGTAAAATGATATGTATGTTGTGCTTTGTGGTGCTTATGTAATGTGGCTCTTTAGGACATGCATGCTAGAAGGCTTTAATTATATGGTGTGGAGATGGAAATTTGAAAGGGGTAAAATAAGTGAGTTAACTAGAGAGAAGTGAGAATGACCTAATTACCTCATGGCTTATGGGTGGACAAATAAAAGGATAATATGGATAAAATTAGAGAGTAAAGTGAATCTTGCATGTAAAATCTAGGATTTACATGGGATGGATAGTCTTTTCATGGGGGTGATCCTTGTGGAAAAATGACTTGAGGTTTAAGTAAGGTAAGGGAAAAGTTGTTGGAGTGATTAGGGTTAACAGGTGAAAAATAGTACGTAGGTTGGTATAATGGTATACGGGGAACTTGGCTAGGGTTTGGGAGGAAAAACTTAAGTGGGGGAGATTGTGGAAGGGAGAAATAATGGAGAGTATTGAAGTATGGGATGAGAGTGGAAGAATGTCACATGGAGAGTGAATGGGTGTCATGTGGAAGAGGGAAGGGTAAGTGAGAGTGATGGAGGGACATTGTATGAGGATAGAGAGGTGCTAAGATTTTGGAATGGCTAACTAGGGTTTTGTGGCCACATGTGCAAAATAAGAAGTAAAGTGGGATGCTTGGGGACGAATCGAGTGAGGTGATGAGTTGGGGGCAAAGGAGCATGAGTTATGTGGGATAGAGGAAGGTTGGGCCATATACGCTAAATTAGGGTTTCTTAGGGAAAACCCTAGAAGACGATAGTGAGTTGACTTAGAGGTATGGGAAAGTGGTCATCAATCTATGCACTTAGGAGTTGGATATTCATGGTAAGTAAGGAGAAGGGGGAAAGGATGTCTAGACATATTAGGAGGCGTAGAAGTCCTATATGGAATGGGCCCTTTTAGGAGGATAGGAGTAGATGGGTTGTGTGAGCATGTAGTTCCAAGGACATGCATGTCTAGGGCGGAAGTATTGAGAAAATAAGACACGAATAAGATATTAACCATTTAAAGAGAAAGATTGTTGATCCAGACCCAGACCGGTCTACCCGTGAATAATAGTGGTTAGGTGCCTTGTGCCTTGGAGACCATTCCACCGGCGAATAATAGTGGTCAGGTGTGTTCTGCTTTGGGTGTTTTTTTTATTCCACCAGCTATAATAGTGGGGGATCCCAAGCTCAAAAAACCAAACCTAATGATGATAAAATATAGAAAGATACTATCTACGTATACCATGAGAGTCGGGGCTAGACCGGTTCACCGGTGAATAATAGTAACCAAGTACCTTGTGCCTTGGAGACTGTTCCACCGATGAATAATAGTGGCTATGTGTGTTCTCCCCTAGGTGTTTTTCTATCCACCGACTATAATAGTGGGGTTCATGTAATCACATTGATTGATAATAAGAATGGTGTGAAATGGAATATTGACCAGGGATCTAATGATTAAGTTTAACTAGACTGAATCACGGCTTATACTATATGTATTTCATATATGGTTTTTCTGTATAGTTACCTATTTGTGTTATCTATATTTTGTGTATTTCCTTAACTACATGGTTACCTTATTCAGTACGTAACGTACTGATCACCTGTTTCATGGGTGCTGCTCATTCTCACAAGTAGAGGGCCTTGCTGAGTTTATGCTTGTAGGAGACACCATTTCTGATGCTTCTGACACTTGTGAGGCATCAGGCGGGGTTGAGAGTTGACCTTCTAAGACTTGGCATGGGGGTCCAAGAGCAATGTAGATCGGACTCTTCTTATTTCTATTTCTCATTTTGTTATATTGTATCTTTTTATCTCCTTAGGGACTTTACCCGTATAACCCTTTTTCAATTCTAATGACTTTGAATCACGCATTTTGATTTTCTCATTATGAATATTTCATTTTACTACGTTTCTCTAACTTAAATGTGTCTAATGATTTGTAAAATTATCCTTAGCCTTGCGGTTGGTGGGAGACTAGCTAAGGCTCGGGCTTATACTAATCATGGTAGTAGCACCCCCGTGCTTGTGTTCGTCTTAATTAAATGAACCTTTTCAATTGTGATTTTTGGAGGTGTTACACATAACATACGAGAACCATACATACAACATGTACTTTAATTCAACATATTCATACCAAATAGAGCCTAATTCAATCCTAGAAAAAGGAATTACTCACTCATGGTTGAAAGGGAGTGTAAAGAATAAAAATGAACAACATACATATTAATAGATACAATAAATAACGAAAGAGAGTGTGGATAGATTAAACTGTCAATTGATGATCAGCTAAGTTGATTGCAAAGTTATAATACACGATCATCTACTTTAAATTTGGAAAGTAAAGTTTCATAGATTATAGTAGATTACATAAAGTTTTTACTTAGAAAAATGGAGGAAAATAAAATGCTCTGAAATTGTCCTCAAATTGTAAAAGACAAGTGGGAGAAAATTACCAAAAATAGGGTAGAGTCATGCTTAAAAGTGGTGGTAATAGATGTTGCACAGCCATACAAGGTTGCATGGGATGGGCATCCAACATTTTTTCTTTCGACATTGACTTCCATCTTTTGCACGGTTGTGCAATAGGGTGTGTTGAGGTTGTGCAATACATATTCCTTTGACTTTTTCAGTTGGGTTGGGATCAAAGGTTGCACGTCTGTGCAGTTGGGTGTGCTGAGGTCATGCAACACTTTTTTTGTCCCCTTTTTATTTCTTTCATCCTCTTGTTAGCTCCTTGAATTCCTTAACATATTCATAATAATGCAAGGTTGATTATCTTCCTTCAATGCTTTTCATATTTGGTTTTTGCTCCATTTCCATGAACCACTTCCTTAGATTTGTGCATTTATGTGCAAATTTCTGGAAAAACAATTATTAAGAGAGAAGTAACACAAATAAGAGACTTGAACTACAACAATTCATGTTAAACAAAGTTACAAAGTGAAGGCAAAGAAAGGTACAAATATGGAAAATATTCAATTTATCACATAGTCTCAAAATTCCTCCATATACTGGTCATGTAAGAGGTACTAGACTTTTTCAGTACGATTAAGAACAACATTAACATCCCCATCAATGACCATGGATGACTAGTGATATGCTGTTTAATGGGCCACTACCATAATAACCTTCTACCCTTAGCTATATTTTGAGCATAAGAAACACATAGGTAGTATTACAACTAACCAAATAGGGACCATATCTTGACTCAAATTCCTTAATCACATAGATTAATCACTTCAATGTTCCATAGACTTTACTTTTACAAAATAATAAATTATTCATTGAGTTTAACCTAGATGAATGGTGTGAAAGGTGGAGTATTACACTCTTAGATCCTTTTTGAAGACAAATCATAACTCTATACCTAGGCTCTTGGATTTTCAATGATTATGCAAATGCTATTAATTTGCAGACTCGTATTTTTCAATGATAATAACAAAATGTATCATAGGTGTTTTATGATTACATCAAACATAAAATTGATCCAAAAATCACATATTCCAAATTATTTATATCCATGTATTCTCATAGATTTCAAAGGATTCAAAGGAGTATTCAAAGCTTAAAAAAATTAAAGTAAGGACAATATCCCTAGGATATATAATTGTAATATTTTAAAATTTTATAACCTTAAATTAGATCTTTTAGCCTTTTATTTAGAAAATTTAATCTTTAATTATTGATTTAAGTATTTTTATTAACCTTTGACTTATAAATCTAGATAAATTATTGAATAAATTAATATAATTATTTTATCTTATTATTTTTATTTAAATAAACCCTAAATCCATAATTTTATCAAAATTTATTTTATTAATTTGATTCACTAATTATTAGATAAATTAATATAATATTATCCTAATAATCTAAATTAAATCTAATTTTATCCTAACTTTAAATATATTTTCCTTTTCTTTTTCTTCTTTTCCTTTTTCCATTTTCCTTTTTCTTCCATTTCTCTTTTATTTTTTTATCCCTTCTTTTTTCTCTTGGGCCAGCCCATCTCCCTTTTCGTTTCTTTTTCAGTTCTATGCTAACCCATCTTTCTTTCTTTCTTCTTCTTTCTCTTCTCCCTTTTTTTCTCGCACGACCCTACCTAGCCCCTTTTTTTTTCTCTTTCCCCATTTGCTCCCTTCTACACCAAACACACTCTAATCCCCTTGTTTGCCTATATCCCTCTCTCCATCCTTTTTTCCCTTCCCCTTCTAACCCAAATAGGGCCTTGTGGCACTAACTACGCACGACTCCCTTCCCCTCTTAACGACGCATCCATCACCCCTACAACCGTATAGTCCCCTACACCTTCCCCTGCATGTACCTTGCACCTCGCCAGCCTTCCTTTCCCCTTTATCCCAAATAACCCCCTACTTTTCTCCCTTGCCTGCCCCATTTCCTTCTACTCCCGAAATCCTCCACCAAACACCCCTCTACTACACCCTCCATTTCCTCTACAACCTCCACCTGCCTATGTGCATGCCCGAGTCACCCCCCGCCTCATCATCTTCTTCTTATACTTCTTCTCTTCTCCCTTATCCATTGTGCCCTGCCTTATTTTTCTCCCTCACAAACTAGCAGTCGTACCTCCCTACATCACCGCCCTTTGTAGCCCCTCCTCTATTGTTACAACCTCCCCCATCTTAGCTCTAGTCACCCGCACCATTACTAGCCCCAACCACCCCAACCTTTCCCATTTCATTCTTCCTTTACTCCTCCCCTTTTTGGCCCTTCTTTACCTGCACCCAATCCCTCCGCCCTTCGAGATGCCTTGTACCATCTATCATTGTTGTTTGCTCCCTTTGTAGCCCTTATCCCAACTCCCCCAAACACTACCTAAACTACCCTTATCCTCCTTCCATCTCCATGCCCCTACCTCTATTCCTTCCCCCAAACCCACCAGCACCATCCCTCCTCCCCTACGACCAAACCACCAAACCAATCCCTTACATCACCTTCATTGCAACCACTACTAGCTCCTTTACCCTACAGCCTCCCTACACGACCATAAGCATATTCCCTCAGCCACCTCTTTATAACCTTGCATCCACCTCATTCCTTTAACATCTCACCTTGCCTCCACCACCTCCACTCAGCCGCCCCATTCCCCTTTATTTCTTCCACGACCGTAGCTCCTCCTATTTTTCTTACCTCCAGCCAAAACTACACCCACTCCTGCACCATAACCCCGCAACCACCCCAACACGACCTTACTTCCTTCCTTCCTCTTCTCCTCCTTTTCTTCTTCTCATCTCCCTTCTCTACACTACCTCTCCTGCAGCATGCACCATCGTTGCCGCTGTCTTTGACCCACCTGCACCTCACCATCTAACCACTATCCATCTCCACCCCACCTCTTACACCCAATGGCCAAACTAACACCTCTAGCTACCACCTCTAACCTCGTGCATGAACCACCCCTCCCTTGTGTGTATGGCTCACGATACACATATAGTGTGAGATGTGTTTCGATTTTTAACTTAATTTGGTAATATTTAATATATAGGGGTAATTCGGTAAATTTATATTTGATAAATAATTTTAATAAAAATTATTATTTCATCGATCAAATATTAATATGGTATTTTTCATATTATTTTTAGGTAAATAAATTTTATTAACAAAACCTGATCAATTTTAGCCCGTTACTAGTAAATTTTTCTTTTATTGAAAATCAAGTAACCTTTATACTTCACTAAAATATTTGGATATCGTATGATATCACATTAGGTTTTTGACATGTGTTTTATGTTAGAAATGACTTGATACAAATAATTATATGATTACTATTGTTATCTTGGAAAATCAAAAAGAAGGTACATTATCTTATATAAAATGTCATGTGTGTAAAAGTGTGATTAAAAGGGGTTCAATGTAGGGAAGTGATGTTGTATATTGTGTACATTTAAAAATGTTTGCTTGTAGCAAAATAATTACTACCATGTGCCCTAGAGGCAATTTGGTCATTTAAGCATATCATGATATTCAACCCTAACCAAGATGCCTAATGTGTATGAATATTTCTAAGAATGGAAATAGAGGTTTAATGTCTCAAAAATATATGTTTCAGCATGAATATCAATATTATATGGTCTAGGGGCATTTTGGTAAATTTTTAATGTAATATGGTGATTATTTTAATAAATATGCATGATAAGTGTTATTTGATGTTGAGTATGAGAATATGGATTTGTTGTCTTAGTAACACATGTTTCAGTATAAATATTAATATCATATAGTTTAGGGGTATTTTGGTAATTTTTAGTGGACTATGATGATTAATAAATATGCATGATAAGAATTATTTGATGCTAAGTATGAGAATAAGGGTTTGTTGTCTTAGTAATACATGTTTCAGCATGAATATCAATATTATATGGTCTAGGGGTATTTTAGTAATCTTGAGTGGACTATGATGATTACCCTAAGAAACATGCATGATAAGTAGTATTCGATGCTAAGTATGAGAATAGGGGTTTGTTACCTTAGCAACACATGTTTCCGTATGATTAATAATATTATATGGTCTAGGGGTATTTTGGTAATTTTGAGTGGGCTATGATGATTACTCTAATAAACATGTATGATAAGAGCATAATTATGTATGTTATAGGGTCTAAGGGTATTTTTGGTAACTTGGAGTATACTATGATGACTATTCTAATAAACATACATACTATATGTTATTCATGGTTAAGCATGAGAATAAAGGTTTACGGTATTAAATATGCTTGTTTTAGCATGATTAATATTATTGGTATTGGAGTATTTTGGTAATTTAAGGTATTCCATGATGATTATTCTCATAAACATGCAGGATGTACATTATTGGTTGATTAAGCATGAGAGTATGTGTTTTAATGTTCTAGAAGTGCATGCTACGATTTTACATGCATAATGATGTCTAAGGGTAAAATGGTCATTTAGCTACCGGATAACTTAATTATATGATCAATAATTTGATTATGGTCTTATCCTTTTTACGGCAAGTTGATAAAATAAAATGTAATTTGTAATGGTAATGGATGGTAAAGTAGTAGCTTTAGCTTTAAGGGTATTTTGGTCATTTTAACCTAAAGTGCTTAAGTGTGAGTAATCGAGCCAAGGATAGCCTTAGTAGACTTCTAATGTTGACATTGATAATGATCTTGATTTTGGTTACCTCATAATATTGGGAACAAATGAAAATGGTTAAGTATGAATAATTGAATATTTGTAATTAATGTATGTTTTTCGTAGTCATCCTTCGGTTTAAGATTGTAGGGTTATTTGGAGTTTTGTCTCGTAACTTAAATCGGAAGTTTCTATATTTCTCATAGTATTTTTATATTTCATTTCACTAATATTTTGTAACCACTATTAGTGGGTTTTACTTGAAAGGTTAATTAATCTCTTTAACTATTTTGCTACTTTGATTTATAATTGTATTCTTAAGTTAATTAAAGTAATGTTTTAACCTTAGCACTTGGTAATAGAACCGTAGAGGAAACCAGTTTGATACTAACTTACTAAGTGTTGCGGTAGTACCCCGAAATTTATTTTCTCAGCTTCCCTATGTAACTTTTAAAAACAAACTTTTGTAGTAGTAAATTTTGGGAGTATTACAACAACCGCTTAAAAATTTTCCAAAATGTCAACTTTCAAGTTAACTCCAAAAGGTCAATGGTAAAAATTTTGGTTAAGGTTAACTATGCCATAAAACCAACTCTCTAAATTCTAATCTAGCATATTATTCACCTATCTAACTATGAAATGACTAAAATGCCCTTAAAGTCTTAAAAACCCTTAAAAGAGTCTAAAGTGACCAAATCTAAAGGTTTACCTATAGAATTAATTTATAAGCCACATGGAATCATTTAAACCACTTTTATTCTATAAATGCCCTTATTGCCCTAAAAGGTCTAGAAAGCAAGGTAAAAAGACCATTTTAGCCTTTTACTAAAAAAAACTACTATTTTTTATTTAAAAGTATGTCAAAGTGTTTCCAACACCTCTAACCATTCTTATTTCATGAACAACATTTTAGTTACATGAGTATCCTTATAATGTTATGAAATTTTTTAGATTTTATGTAAAATTCCAAACTTTCCCTATTTAGTTTTAAAGCCTGCAATTAGCATAAGTTATGTTATACTTGCTCAAATATCAGCATACTATCTATGAAATTGTACTGAAGAATATCAGCATACTATCTATTAATGGCCCACTCCCAAGAGTTTATCTCAAGTTAAGAGTTTCTATGGGTTGTGTGGATTATATAGGTAATTCATTCCTCAATTTAGCACCATAGGGTAAATAAAAAAAATCCATTGCGTTTCAGCGGGGTCTTGCTAAGAAAAGGCATTTGAGTTTTTGAAAGAAAAACTTATCAAGACCCTAGTCCTAGCACTACCCAACTTTGATAAGGTTTTTGAGATCGACTATGATGCCTCCGAAGTAGGAATAGGGGTCATCTTATCCTAAGATAATTGACCTATCACATATTTTAATTAGAAATTGAAAGATACTTCCTTGAACTATTTTACATATGATAAAGAACTCTTGGTCCTTGTTAGATGCTTAGAAGTGTGGAAGCAATACGTTTGGCCTAATGAGTTCATTATCCATATTGATCATCAAGCTTTATGATATTTAAAAACACAAGGGAAAATTAACCATAGATAGGCTAAATGGATTGAATTTATTGAGACCTTCCTTATATTGTCAAATATAAGAAGGGGAGATAATAAAGTAGTTTATGCCCTTAGCCAACGTCACACACTCATAGCCACTATTGACGTTAATCTTTTGGGATTCTCACATCTTAAATTATTATACCCAAATGACGAGAACTTCCATGAGATCTTTGATAAGTGGCACCCCATAGATTTTGACAAATTCTACATCTATGATGGCTATTTATTTTGAGAAAATAGGTTGTGTATTCCTCATAGCCAATTTTGAGATTTACTTATATCTAAATCCCTTGGTGATGGGCTAATGGGTCACTTAGCCTATGCCAAGACCCATTATATACTTACTGAGCATTTTTACTAGCCACGTATGAAAAAGGGATATATTGTGTTTCTATGCTAATTATGGCGTGTGCAAGCATGCTAAAACGATTACCTATCCCCACGGTATGTGCACGCCTTTCCTTATTCCTAGCCAGCCTTAGATGGATATGTCTATGGACTTTGTTCTAAGGCTTCCTTACTTTAGAAAGAATAAAGACTTTATCATGGTAATTATATATTATTTTCACAAATGGCCCATTTCATCCATTGCCATAAGACTAATGATGCTACCACCATTGCCGACTATTTCTTCTCCAACATAATCAAGCTTCATGGCATCCCTAGGACCATTATATCTGATCAGGATGTTAGGTTTGTGTCTCACTTTTGGTGGACCCTT
The DNA here is from genome assembly GCA_030549775.1 of Tamarix chinensis. Classification (NCBI taxonomy): domain Eukaryota; kingdom Viridiplantae; phylum Streptophyta; class Magnoliopsida; order Caryophyllales; family Tamaricaceae; genus Tamarix; species Tamarix chinensis. Next base: position 60,072,485 of record CM060176.1, on the reverse strand, counting down.
TGGGGAATTTGGGTACAAAACTTCTTTTCTCAACCTCCTATCACCCACAAACTGACAGACAAACCAAGTTTATTAATCGTACCTTGGGACATGTTTTGTGCTATTCTTGATAACAACTCCAAATAATGGGCCTTTCCATATATTGAGTTTTCTTACAATTGAGGTTGTTTATAGCTTCAATCCTCTCACACAATTAGACTTATCCCCATTACCACCATCTCATGTTGTCTCAAACGATGCTGAATCATGTTCTAAATCCACCACAGAACTTCACAAATCCATCGCAACACATATTGAGAAGCAAAATATGGAGATGGTTTCTCGTGCTAATCTCCATAGGAAGAAGGTCATTTTTCAACTAAGAGACCTTGTTTGGGTCCATTTGCACAAATATTGGTATCCAAACCATTAAAAGGATAAGATCAACCCTCGAGGTGACGACCCTTTCATGATCCTCCAATGGGTGAATGATAATGCCTATAAAATTGACTTGCTTAGAAAGTATGGTGCCATACATCCTATCTTTAATGTTTTTGATCTATCTCCTTTTGTTGATTTTGTGTAGGTTTTGAGGATAAAACCCTTTCAAGAAGGGGGATGATAAGGAAATCGTATCATTAAATGCTATTCTTCACGCTATTTTGAGTTATCCTAATATATTTCTTACCTTTCCTAACAAATTTGTATTTTTTGTATTCAGAGCGAATTGGAAAATAGAGTCAGATTAAGGAGTGAGGCAATAAGCATCAAGATGGAAGCTCGAAGTCATGCATTATCTTTTTTTTAATTATATTTAGAATAGAGGTTATGGGACCATAGGTAAGTTGGGTCTGATAACTAGCCAATTTTTATTATTTTCATATATTAGTAGTGTTTTGTGTGTGTGCATAGTTAGCCAATGATGATAACATTTTAAGTTGACATTAATCTTAGGTGTGACAAATTTAAACCCATCCTCTCATTCTTATGGGCTCGTAGAGGTTAAACCAACTGCCTCCCTTAAAACTAAATAAGACATAACCTATTTTGCTAAAACTATTTTGAAATAAGACCATGGACTTATCATGTTGACTCAGCCTAATCCATGGCCCATGCCCCGTTTTCTTTGTTTTCACCACGTGAACCTTAACCAAGCCTTAAGGCTGGCCCACTCTCCTTTTTTTTACTCGACCATATCTTTTTTTGTTTGTCTTCCCTGACCCTAAGTGTATCAGCTTCCCAAAATGTTTTCTCTCTTTAAGGATGCTTTCACTCCTTCTTCTTCAACTCTCCTTCATCTCTTCTTGCTACCCTTCTTCTATTTTCAATTTTTGGAATTCAAAGTACTTAATTCTTCCCTTCCTAATGTTTAAGGCCATTAATTTTTTTACCATTGTCTTTAGGCTCCCTTACTTCCCTTTTGTTGAGTGGTTTAGTCCCAAATTATATAATGTGTCTATAATGGAAATGCGAGGGGTTTGTTGTGATTTTAGTGTTATGAAATCATATATTACTCTATTTTTCTGCTAAAATTATCGATTATGATGATAGACACAGAGATTACTCTAGGTTTGGATAAATAATTACGTTCTCGCAGACCTATTTGACAAATCGATTATAATTCTACTAGTCATGTTCGGTTCAAAACCAGAAAGTATATAGGAACACAGGGCTAACCACATGCCAAATATCACCTTAGGAGCTCCTTAAATACCATGAAGACATCATATGAAATTATATAAGAAAATTCCTTATTTTCAAATATAAAAACAAGGAAAATCAGACCTCAAACTTCAGGAATATAGAGGAGGATAATAGATCTTCATAGGTGTTGAAAAGGAGGATATAACTTCATGAAACACTCAGATTTAACTATCCCATGCTTAAATAAAACATGAAGAATTTAAATCCAAGGATTTTAGAAGTTGATCAAACTTGATATTGGTGGAATGGAGGTTAGTAGCTCATAATACAAGGGAGAAGAAGGAGAAGTGTCAAAATGTAATAAAGGAAGAAAGAGGATGCTTTGGTCGGTTGGTAAAGAAGGGAGGAGAAATGGGTAAGTTAGGTGAATGTTTAATTTAAGAGAATGTGAAGATTAGCTCACATGGTGTTAATTACTTTGATGATTTTGCATGAGATATATGTTACTATATAATGATGAGGGTAAAGGAGACATGTTCATGAGTAGAAGGAGAGAGTATGCTCGGTTAAGAGGAAAGAGGAAGAGAAAATGATGATAAGTATCAAAGGTTAAATGAATATGATCAAAGTTATGATGAAATAAGACATATTTTGTGCTAATACTTGTCAAAACATGATAAAAAAAGGAATAACAAGATGTATGGCTAAAGGGAAGGAAGAAGAAAGAAAGAATATAAGGATGACATGTGTTGAGTGAAGGTAATGATCATGTGATGATTTACTATTGGTAACATGGAATATTAATGATTAAGAACAAAAATAAATCACATGAAAAGAATAAGGAATGGAATTTAGCCTCATTGAGCCAAAATTAATGCCTTAGAGTAGATCTTATTCAAGTTAGATGACTTAGATTAAGCCTCACATAGATTAGGTATGATTTTAGCAGAGAAACATAAGTTTTGGTAATCAATTATGCTAAAAAAATAGTGGGTTAAATATGAAAATTATAACTCAAAAATATTATAATATGATCTCCAAAGTTTCGTAATATTTAGATAACTGAAAAGATTAATTTGGAGCCAAAAACATGAATAAGAACTAATAGGAATATGAATAATACTTTTTCATCATAATTTACACTTATCATTTTGAAAATGACTAGGAAATTTATAAAAAGATAAGGAATTCAAATATGGATTAATTAGAATGATCCGGGTGAAGTAAGAGATCTAATAGTAGCTCATAATATCTCATGGGAGTTAAAATCTCAAGAATGTTCAGTAGGGTTTAAATGAAATATTTTTAAAATGTAACAAGGGTTTATAATATCTTAAAGGATAGAATGAAATATTTCAAATGTAATAGGTTTAATCTATAATTAAAACAAATCTTGAATACAATTAGTTTTCAAGAAACGGGGTATGATATGATTGTCTAAGAAAAACACACAAATGAGCATATGATTACATCGTGAAAGTTTTAACTTAAATTATGCAATCTTAGCATGCTTCCACATGACCAAATATATAAAAACATGCTCAACACATTGAATATTCTAGATTATGCATAGAATTAATTTGAAGCAACATTACTCATGTTATTTCAAAAAAGGTTCATGCTAAGGCTAAGATGACTAAATCATGCTCAAACTCACATAGTTAACTACATATAACTAAATTCATGATAATAACATGTGAAGTATGCTTTTATATAAATTTATATAAAGAAAAGAAATATTGATACCCATACATAAATATTTTTCATGCTCCTTAAAATATTTACACAATAACATATTTTCTCCACAATAAAGCCTGAAGATCCTAACATGTTTACACTTAAATTCTACTATTTGAAGAGTTGAGTTGTTACTTAAAATCCAAGCTCAAGAAAAAGAAATAAAAGAACCTTCTCCTAACCTCAAGTCTTAAGATTCTCTTGAGCACCTTACAAAAAGAATACTGCACAAGGTAATAATCAAACTAAACACATCACACTAAAATCAAGGATAAGAGATATATTCTTCTAAGAGAGGGGGAGGAACCAAAATGAGCCAAGGGCTTACCTTTCTTCACAAATACACAAAATATAGCTTTCTCTTACTTAGTAAAAAATAATAGGTTACTATACTAAAGGATTATGCTCTTGTTTGAAGGTAGTCATTATTGTTGATGGTTTCCAAAACTTTTGATTGTTTTTGAGGCACTAGAGGTCAAATATGTTTTATTTAATTATCCAACTGTTGATATTGATAAGGATGACACTCTAGCCACAACCCATTGTTGTAATGAAAATAGAATATGAAGTGAAAGAAAAATATGAAAGAGACAACATGACAATGTGGGGTATTTTGTTGCCCTACATTAATAATAAGTTATTTGATTTATTCTTCAGTTTTACATCTTTGAAAGAGAATTAGGATGCACTAGAAAACATATATGGAGTAGATGATGCTGGTATGAAAATTATATATGGGAAATTTGTTGCAATTTCAAATGGTAGATGATAAGCCAATGATGGAGCATATCCACAAATTCAAAAATTGGGTTGTTGATGTATTGAGTGAAGGCATGACAATATGTGAAACATTATAGGATAATGTGTTGGTTAAGAAATTTCCACCATCCTAGAGTGACTATTATAACCACTTGAAACACAAGAAGCGAGACTTGTTATTATAAGAGTCGATTGATCATATGTAAACTAATAAGGCAAACAAATAGAAAGATAAGTATACTTCTTATGGTTCTATTTCTGTCAACACTAACAATGTTAAAATCTACTACAAGTGACATACACAATTCCACGGGTTAAGAAACACTATTTTTCCTCTTGGAATTGCATCTTCTTGATAGTGCCACTTAGAGTCCTTCACTCCAACTACCACCTTCTTTTCTTTATTGGATCTACCATCACCTTTTCTCTAAACTTTTGAATCATTATTGTAATATGTTAATCCTTTTATTTCACAAATTTGAGAAGGATGTTGGCTATTTTTTTCAATTACGTGAATTATTCATCAATGACCCTGATTGTTAGCATTGGGGCATTTGAATATGTAGAGTTGTTTGACTTGGCCTCTCAACTTGGTGGAGTAAGCTTTGGGGTAGCCTCTACACCGAGTAAAATATGCTCTCTAGCAATGGGAACTTTAGGTAGCATGTCTTTACCACGAACATCGATAACCTTTACCTTACCTTGTGTTAGCGGCCCATTATGGTTGCTTTCATCGTTGAGATTTGCAAATTTGTTGGACACATTCTTGTTCTTGTTTGAATCTATTAAATGTATTGTTGGATATTGAGATGAAAGGAAGGGATGATCCCAGTAGGTGCACAAAACTTGTCTAGAAAAATGAATAATAGAATAATAATTTATTAATTTTAAGATTTAATTATTAATGCAATCTCTACATAAACCTTGTAAGATTTAATAGTCCTTGATTCAATCTCTTAAGTGATCAACAATCTTGTTAGCAATTGTGGAAATTTGTGGCATTGAATTTCAAACTCAACTTCTTTAGGGCTTGTCTTGATTTTGGTGACTTTGATTTACAATTATTGATGAAATTTTAAATTTATATACGAAGAGGGAATGATTTGGTAGCGCTTAATCTTCTCGAGTGGGTTTGATGATAAAGTTACAAATGCTTCGGTGTCTAAACTTTGATGCTATTGAACGCTTCAATCTTTGTTTCCTTGATTTTTGTCCTTAATTCTTCTTCCTTCAATTCTTAATCCTTGGATTTAGAGTGCTTGAGAATGTTCTTTCTATGAGTTTTTGATTTTTGAACTTTAATGTGTGTAAAATAAGAAGGAGAACCATCTATTTATAAAGAAATAAAAGCTTTTGATTATCGAGTTTGGACTCATGATTTGCTATAAAATTAAGCTAGATCAAATTTAATTAAAGTAAGCCTAATTTAACTATTTTGGCATAATCTAATCAAATATGAGTGTAATTTGACAAATTAAATTACTATTTATTTTAATTTGAATGCCTCATTTTAGGAGCATTATTGAATTAATCACAATTTTAAATTGACAATCTATATGACAATTAGGTTTTTTGGTCCCAACAATTTTATCATTGTTGCTTTTATGTTTTATCATTATTAACTTAATATTTATTATACTTATATTTCGCTACTATTGTATTTATGTTTATCATTATTGTGTTACGTTTTACTATATTTGTATTGATGTTTTAATATTGTTGTATTTCCCCAATGTTAATTTACTTTTCACCACCATCCACTCTATCTTTAATCATAATTAAATATATTTTATTTTTTAATATCCTTATTTATTTATAGATTTTATTGTCGTACTATTCTTATTATTTATCTTGATGTTTTATTATTATTGTGCTTGCAAATTTTTTTATACAAAAATATAATGTTTAGTGTTCATTTATAGAAAAAATTCGGACACATTTGGATATAATTTTTTTAATATTTTAAACTCAAAATTTTTATTTTTAAAAAAATGAAACAAAAATAATAATAATAAGCAAATGACACCTCAGTCTATTATCCTCCTTTCTCTCTGCCAGCGGGTTAGTCCACTGTAACCGAACCGAATACGTACGCCTTGGCACCAGCAACATGAGAGCTTGGAGAAGGCCTTCGTTGCTCTCCTCGTCCTCAATAATCCGTTCTCTACATGTCTCCAAATTTATCTGTCCAGCTTCAATCGGAGTTGGAGACATCCTCATCTCAGAATTGAACACAGAATCCCTAAGATTTCATCAATTATCGGATTCCCGACATCCGCATAATTCAACTACCCAGAAACCTCCCTCAGAAAACCATCGGCAATCTGATGTTATTGCTGTCCTGCTGCGCTTAAAGGATCAGCCGTTTGCTGCTTTGAAATACTTTGAGAGTATGGAAGAACAACGTTATTTTTCAGGTGATGCTAAGCCCTTTTTTGTTTTGCTTCACATTTTGATGGCCCCAGAGACCCGAGCCAGTGTCCTGCGCTTATTATCCAGATGGATTTCTGATTATCAGTGCCCTGCTGTTCGGATTGTGTGGAATCACATGATTGAGAATGCGAAAAGGTTTGAGTTTGAATTAGATTTTCGAATTTTTAATTACTTATTGTATGCTTACGTGGAAGCTGATAGAATTGAAGATGGCATTTGCTGCTTCAATTTGATGATTGAAAATGATATTGTACTGTGGGTGTCCCGTGTAAATCAGCTATTGAATGAATTGATAAAGAAGAGTATGATTAAGGAAGCGAAGGAAATCTATGGCAAAATGGTTGCCAGAGGGAATCGTGGGGATGCTGCCACAATACGCTCAATGATGCGTGCTTCTCTGATAGAAGAGAAGGCAGGAGAGGCAATGGAATACTTTAGGGAAGCTATTCACAATGGGATCAAACTAGGTGTCGAAGTTTATAGTTGTGCTATCCTTGCTGTGTCGAAGATACCTGATTCAAATGCAGCTTGTGAGCTGTTGGATGAGATGAAAGAGTTGGGTTGGGTGCCATCTGAGGGTACATTCACGAACGGTATTGTGGCGTGTGTGAAGCAGGGAAATATAAAAGAAGCATTGAAGCTGAACAATGAAATGGTTTCGTGTGGAAGACGGATAAATTTGGTGGTTGCTACAAGTCTGATGAAGGGTTATTGTATGTCAGGAGATTTAGAGAGTGCTTTGAACTTGTTCACAAAAACATGCTCTGAGGGACTTTCTCCTAGTATTGTCACATTTGGGGTTTTGATTGAAGGATGTTGTAACATGGGAAAAATGGAAAAGGCATGTGAGCTCCATGATCAAATGTGTGGCATGGGTATAGAGCCAAGTATCTACATTGTGAACTCCTTGATGAAAGGATTCTTGAGTGTGCAGTTATGGGAAAAGGCATTTCAGATGTTTGATAAAGCAGTTGAGTCTGGCAATGCTGATGCTTTTACTTACAACACACTTATTTCTTGTCTCAGTAAAGATGGGAAGATGGATGAAGCACATGAAGTGTGGGATAAGATGGTGAATCGCGGTCTAACACCTGGTGTAATATCTTACAATTCCATGATGCTGGGTCATTGTAGGAATGGAGATATAGATAGGGCAGATATTTTATTTTCTGAGATGTTGGGAAAGGGTTTGAAACCCAATGCATACTCATTTACCATATTAATGGATGGTCTTTTTAAGAAAGGCCTCACAGAAACAGCTCTGAGTAGGTATGATGAAATGGTGCATTTAGGGATTACTGGTTCAGATTTCTTATACAACACCATCATTAATGGTTTGTGCAAATCTGGACAGACATTTATGGCAAGAATTATGCTTTATAAGTTTATAGAGGAAAAAAATTTCATGCCTACATCTGTAACTTACAATAGCATCATAGATGGGTTTGTCAAGCAAAACATGCTGGATTCTGCTCTTGTTGTCTACACAGAGATGTATAAAAAAGGATTGTCCCCAAACATTATCACATTCACAGCCTTGATTGACGGTTTCTGCAAAAGTGGTAATATTGAGCTTGCCATGAAAGTGAAGAATGAGATTAGAAGCAAGGGTGTTCAAATGGATGTGATTGCATATGGAGCCCTTGTTGATGGATTCTGCAAAAGAAGGGACATGGAAAGTGCGTGTAGACTTTTTAGTGAACTGCTTGAAGTAGGATTATCTCCAAATAAGTTTATCTACAACAGCATGATTAGTGCCTTTAGAGATGTTAATAACATTGGAGAAGCTTTCGCTTTGCACAAGAAAATGATTGATCAGGGGATTTCTTGTGATATGAAGACTTACACAACATTGATAGATGGACTGTTAAAAGCTGGTAACATACTTGGGGCATCAAATTTTTACGCAGACATGCTCCAAAATGGAATTATCCCCGATATAGTTACATACTCAGTTTTGATAAGTGGTTTCTGCGAGAAAAGACAACTGGAAATTGCTCATCAGATCTTTGAGGAGATGGGTGCGAAGGGTTTGACTCCTAATGTTCTTATTTATAATGCTTTGATTGCTGAATACTTCAGGGAGGGAAATTTGCTGGAGTCCTTCAAATTATATGATGAAATGCTTGACAGAGGTGTGGTTCCTGATAAGGCTACCTTTGATCTGCTGCTGAATGCAAAGCTTCTAACTAGTGAAGAAGTTGATGTAGTGTGACAGGTGTCTGTCTCACTGATGTGCTTGAATCAACTGCATCTCATTTTCTAGAATGTGCTCCAAGTTTGCCTTTTTTTTTGTCCAAGTCTTGGTAATAAGGAAGGGAGGTAATATTAGACTTATCCTTGATTTCTCTTTTCACATTATTTTTTTGCTTGATACTTTTATTTATGTTTGGTCTGGTAGATTAACAGGAAGTGGAGCAAAATTTAAGGTCCCTTGTTTCATTTGGTTCGTTGATTGATTGTCTTGATCATTTGATTATGTGCTGTCCATGTCTGCTGTTGGATGGGTTTATCTAGCAAGAAATGAAATCAGTCATGTGGAGCATATTAAGGTAATAATCTCCAAGCTGCTGTTATCCTTTAGAGTTTGAGTTTTTATCAATCATTAAGCTACTATGTTTCTAGTTGCCATCGTTATTTTTTTCTTCATATTTCATGTTGAGCATAATAATCTTCCTCTTTAATGGTGAACATAATAATCTTTAAGATAAAGTTCATGTTACTATCCTGATGTTTGAGCTAGGCTCGATATGCATTTATTTATTTATTTTTCTTTTAGGCTCTTTTGTTAGAACCATGGAATGAATTGAATTTCACATTGATTGATTTTTGCCAGCATCTTCCAAGATATCTCAGACATAATGTTTAACATCTCTTGGTGTTTGTATCGATCTGAACTTGCTCAACCACCACTTGCTTTGACTGCTTAATCGAACCTGAAACAGGTATAGTTATGCCATGAGTGATTCATGCTTAGAAGTGTTCTAACTTCTTACTGACAGTACATATTTCTGTTCGAGAAATATAGTTGTTGGATTGTCCGAGCTAGGGATTGATTGCAGAGCTTTGACAAAGCTTGTATCAGGGGATTTGGATCCTAGGATTTTTAGCCGATCTCCTGTTTGTTAGACACTGTTAAAAATCATTTTATTTCCAAATTATTACTTTATTTCATCTTATATACTGAATGGAGCAATAAAAAAGGTTCTTGTGTTTTCCTTTTTTCTCAATTTTTGTGCGATAATGTTTTGAATCCAATCCACAATTGGTACATGGATGATTGATGAGTATGGAACTGAGTATGTCAATAAATGTCATCATCCTGCATGGTGTCCTTCATCTTTGAAAAAAAAAAGAAAAAAAAAACGAAATTGCTCTATTAGACTTTCAAAAGCAACTTGCCTGAAAGTGCCTTTCTTGTTCAGTTGGGAGAAATATGATATGGGCCAAAAAAAGGTCAGATGTTTGTGTTCAATTAATTAATATGATCTTTGCCTGGTACCTTGGTGGTGGTGAACCTATGCACTGGTGTTCAGGATGTATGATTGAATCAATGAACCCCTTTGATTTCTCCTCAAGGGTTTTTATTGTACTGCACTTGCACTGTTTAAATCATACCTATGATTTAGTTCATAGCAGAGACTGATTTTGGAATTGGCTTGTTTCTTAACTCTCAACTAACATATTATGTTCGCTCAATCATCCTTAGCCTGCACCTCCCTCATTCTACAGAACTCCTTTTGCAAGAAAAATGCAGCTGTTTAGAGTTGATCCTATTGTTGTTGGCATTCTAGTCTTAATCTGGTTAGAGAGACAAGATTCCAGATTTCCACAAGTTTCCAAATTGTTGGAAAGAAGGTTGGTCCAATATCTTTGTTTATTGAACACCAAAATATTAGTTGCTTTGGTATTGATGGTGTAATTCATGGACCAAAATATTTGAATTAGTGCTTGTGTTGTATAAGTACTTGTGTACAGTTCCATAAGCCTGTGGTTCGGTTATCTAAGAATTTGGATTCTTTACTTGATGTTCACAGCTTCAAAAATTAAATGGCTGCATATAAACAATTGTGGAGCTTCACGATGACTCAATATTGACATGATTTTGCAGGTTTTGGAAAGCATCTATTCACCAATCAGAAGAGTTGGATTACAGAATCTCTTGGTCTTTCATACTAGTTCTACAAGTGCTTACCCTATGGAGGTATTTTGTTTTCTCCTGCGCCTCATGCTGAAATATAGCTTTTCAGTGATAATTGATAGCAAATTGTCTAATGTAAAGAACATAAGTGGAAAAAACTATTTGCATGTGATCTTTAAAATTCAATTTGACATGCTATTTCACTTGATTTTTCTTTTGTTACTGATATACCCTTTGTTGGTCTAATTACTCTTGCCATGGCTTCGGAAAAGAGGAAATACTAACCGCTATTCTTGCGGTAGCTAAACTTAAGCGTAATATAATTGCTATCATACATTTTTGATCACGTGAAATCTTGAGTATTAATCTATTTCTCCATGGTTGCTTTTGGTGAAGGGGTAATTTTGTGAATTGCCAGCTCTGGCATAGGGTAAAATGCCTAAGATATGCTTAATGCCATGAAATAGAATTTAAAGAAATAACAAAATATAGAAAATCATTCGCTATTTTTCTTTGCTTTACCGGATGCATATAAAGAATTCAATATTAGTTTTGAACTGAGTGTATATGAAGACGACTATAGTTTGCATGATTTTCCATATGTCATATGACATAAGGTTGAGAACATATTTTCACGGCTGGCCTTGGACTCTCCAAGGCCCTGATAGACTTGTGGTGAAATACACATATATAAGGAGTAACAAGCCATGAAGGAGGCTAGAACTGTTGGGCTGGATTGTTGGGTAGGGGTCGTAGTCTATTGCTAATTGTTTGTTGATGTTTATTTTTTCTTTTCATTTTATGTTGAATTATAGTCTGTATGAGTCTGTTAGTATATTGCTAGGGTCAGAATGAGTTTGTTAGGGGATTTGTTTATTTTTGCTGAGTCAACTAGTTTCTGTTATGAGAGGGGGGAATGAGCTGGTGGAAGGAGGTGCAAGGTCCTCAAAACCTTTCCAGAGAGTTGTCCATTGTATAACTTCCCTAAGTATCAATACAAAACCCTGATTCCTCTTTAATATCTTTGCGTTATCTTCCTTGTTAGTGGAATTGTATCATGGTGGTATCAGAGTAGTTCCATCCTGAGGAGTGATGACTAAGAAGGGAGGAGCATGGGAAGAGAGATTGGGACTCATCCAAGAGGAATTGCAATGAGGAAGAAGTGAATACCAGAGGATATCGGTATTAGAGGACCGACTGAGTTTGATGGAGAAGTTGATGACGGAGATGGTCGGAGAGATGGCCAAACAGAATCAACGAAATGATGCCAACTCCTCTAGCCATGATCCGGGAAAGCTGAAGGTCAGTAAAATATTGACCGCTAACCCACCACTTCCACCATCACCAAGTGATGCCACTCCTGAGACAGAACCTAGGAAGGAATGTGGCCCTTTTGACAATTTGGGATTAATCACATGTTTGAGGGGGAGAAGCTAGAGGCGGTTGCGATGGCTATGGAGGGAAGGGCTTTGGCCTTATTCCAATACGCAGAGGATTGTAAGAGATTTGGGAACTGGAAGGAGTTCAAGGAGGCTTGTTTGACACAATTTCGCTCGCGTCAAGAGGGATTAAATTATGAAAAATTCTTAGCAATAAAACAATAATCATTGGTGGAAGATTAACTGGAGAGGTTTGAGATGCTGGCTTCGCCATTGTAGGGGAGGTGCCGAAGGAAGTGTTGGAGAGCACCTTCCTAAATGGGCTGAAGGCTCATATTAGGTTTGAAGTTAGAATGATGAGGCCCAATGGGTCGACAGAAATCATGGAAGCTGCGCGTATGGTTGAGGACAAAAATAGAGTGGTTCAGGCGGGTCGGGCTGGATTGAGTGGAGCTTGGTGAAATTTGGGAGCCCCAACCACTCACCCAAAACCAAACAACCTGAATTCGAGTGCTTCAATCAACTCAGTGAGCTCGCCTAGAAACCAGAGCTTAGCGAACCCTAATCGGCCGATCACTGGGAATCTACCAGTGAAGGGGGACGGATCCGTTGGTGGTAATTTGCCTCCTCTAGGTGACTGTTTGACGCATAAATCTTGAGGCAGAGAGAGAAGGATCTGTGCTTTAAGTGTGTGGAAAAGTTCGGTCTCGGACATGTATGTAAGAATCGGTTGCTACGAGTTCTATTGGTGGAAGGTGAGCAAGGCTTGGGTAATGGTGAGGAGGAACTACTCAAAAGGGTGAAGGATGAAGCTGAAGGGGTGGAAGTTGAAGGGACAATAGAGCTGTCCATGAATTTTGGTGTTGGGATTACCACTCCAAACACTCTAGAGCTGCGATGGGAGGTAGCTACCCATTCTATGACTATTTTGATAGATTGTGGGGCGACCCACAATTTTATTTCTCTTTGTTTGGTGAAATAACTTCCGTTGCCGATCATTGGGACTGCATCCTATGGGGTTTTGATGGGGATAGGACATTTTGTGACTACCTAAGGGGTTTGTAAGCGGGTTCAGGTGTCTATGTAGGGAATCAAAGTAGTGGATGATTTCCTACCCTTGGAATTAGGCAACGTGGATATCATTTTGGGGATGCAATGGCTGGAGAAGAAAGGAGTGACTCATGTCAGTTGGAAGAAGTTGGAAATGAAATTCATGGTAGGGCAGACTGTAGTGACTTTGAAAGGGGACCTAAGTCTCTGTCCAATGTTTGAAAAAGCGCGCCTAAGGCGCAAGGCGATGGGGGGGGGGTAGGGCTTTTTTGGTGTTAGGCGAGGCTACGTAAGTGAGGCGCATATAAGGCGCGCCTCAGGCGCTGGGCGCAGAGGCTATAAGGCGCACGCCTTAGCATAAAATCAAGCAAAAACTTGGGAGATCAATAGACATATAGGGAGGATGGACTTGGGGAAGAGGGATAAAAACCTTTTCAACAGAAAAAAAAATTACATGCAGACTGCAGAGACTTAGGGGAGTTAAATAGTCATTTGTTGGAAAAATGTAAGTCTATTTATAGTCTTGATTGCAGTAAAAATATTCTGCAATTAATATGGGAATTGGGGAGAGCAAGAGTTATTTTGGAAAAGTTAAAAACAAGCTGCAGAGACTGTAAAGTCTGCTATCATCAATTAAAAGCAAAAAATAGTTATTTTGGTATATCTGCATATATTTTTTGCAGATATAGAGGAAAACAGATAGGGCATTAGGAAAAATCAAAGGTATATCTGCATATATTATTTGCAGATATAAGGGAAAACAAAAGATATAGAGAAAAAGAAAGGTCCCCCTTGTCCTATATATTTTTTGCAGAAACTTTTTCTTCCTAATGTAAAAAAAAAGAAAGAAAAAAGAAAAACAAGAACAACAAAGGGAAAAACAATGTACCACTACATCTGAAAAAAAATAGAGAGAGTATCAAGAAAAACTGGAAAAACAAAAGTATATATGCCAACAACAACAAAAAAAACACTAGGCGCCTCACATCGCCCAGGTGTGTGCCTTCGCCTTGCGCCTAGCGCCTAAGCTCCAGGACCCCTAGCGCCTCAGTGCGCCTTAAGCCTTTTCAAACACTGTCTCTGTCATACACAAACTTCCTTATGGGCTATAAGGGGGGGTCAGGGAGTGATGTTAGAATGCTATGCCTTAGGGATGGAAGAGGAGCAGGACATTGGTGTACCACATGCTGTAGAGGGGCTCATCCTGCTGTATACAGATGTGATGGACTAGCCACGAGGTCTACCTCCAAACCGAGAATTAGACCACCAGATTGAACTGAAGTCGGGGACTGCCCTGATCAATGTAAGACCTTACAAATATCCTCACGTTTAGAAAAATGAGATTGAAAAGCTAGTTAAGGAGATTTTAGCAGCTGGAATCATAAGGCCTAGCTGCAACCCCCTTTCTGAAGCCCGGTTTTGCTTGTCCGAAAGACGAATGGAGGGTGGTGGTTCTGTATAGATTACAGGGCTCTGAACCAAGCAACCATAGTTGATAAATTTCCCATTCTGGTAATCAATGAACTACTGAATGGGCTTCATGGAGCGGTTGTCTTCTCTAAGCTGGATTTGAAGTCTGTGTATCATCAAATCCGAGTGCGGCATGAGGACATCCCAAAGATAGCATTTAGGACGCATGAAGGCCATTATGAGTTCTTGGTCATGCCATTTGAGCTGACCAATGGGCCCGCGACGTTTCAAGCCTTGATGAATAAGGTCTTTCATCCATTCCTTCGTAAGTTTGTACTCGTGTTTTTCTATGACATCCTAGCCTATAGCTTGTCTATGGAGGATCATTTGAAGCATTTACAACTGGTCTTTAAAGTGTTTTGGGGGGCATTCTTTATACATAAATCAAAGGAAGTGTGTGTTTGGTCAAAAGGAGATTGAATATTTGGGACATGTCATTTCAGCAGAGGGGGTGGCTGTAGAACCCTTAAAGTTGCAAGCAATGAAGGATTAACCGGTTCCCAAGAACTTATGTGCGCTAAGGGGATTCTTGGGGCTTACGGGTTATTATCGGAAGTTTGTGCGAAACTATGGATAGATTGCAGCCTTGTTAACCAACCAATTAAGGAAAGATAGTTTTAGATGGACACTAGAGGCACAACAGGCCTTTGAAGCTCTGAAGCTTTCAATGGTGATAGTGCCAGTCTTAGCACTACTGAATTTTAGTAAGCCATTTTTAGTGGAAACCGATGCTTTAGGAGGTGGTTTAGGTGCTCTCTTGATGTAGGAGAACAGGCCGGTGGCATTCTATAGTCAAGTGTTAGGACAATGGGCAAGATTGAAATCAGTATATGAAAGGGAGTTGATGGCCATGGTATTAGCAATCTAGCAATGGCGCCATTACTTGTTGGGGAAACTCTTTGTTGTGAGAACCAATCATAAGAGTTTGAAATTCCTCCTCTAGCAACGGACTATTTCGGAAGAGTAGCAGAAGCGGGTCACAAAGTTATAGGGCTATAATTTTGATATAGAGTACAAACCAGGATGCAAGAACAAGGTGGCGGATGCGCTTTCAAGGCGAGATCAGGTGGCTTCTTTATTGGTACTCTCTGCTTCATGGATTTGGGATTGGACAGCTTTACAACAGGAAGTGGATAAGGATCCGGTGTTAGTTCCTCTCAAACAGGAGCTGCTACTTTCACCACAAGGCAAAGGAGGATATCACTTGACTTAAGGTAACCTGTTTTATAAGGGACGTCTAATTCTCCCATCTGGATAATCCTTTATTTCACAAATGCTGGCAAAATTTCATGGTGGCAGGATAGGAGGGCATGCTGTAATGCTGAAGACTTATTAGCGCTTAGCTAAGGAAGTGTACTGGCCGAACATGAAGCAACAGGTGCAGCGGTTCATAGCCGAGTGTGCAATTTGTCAACGAAACAAATTAGTAAATTTGTCCCCTGCTGGCCTTCTTCAACTAGGGTATGG
Source organism: Tamarix chinensis (assembly GCA_030549775.1). Classification (NCBI taxonomy): domain Eukaryota; kingdom Viridiplantae; phylum Streptophyta; class Magnoliopsida; order Caryophyllales; family Tamaricaceae; genus Tamarix; species Tamarix chinensis. Next base: position 60,056,426 of record CM060176.1, on the reverse strand, counting down.
GAAGACATATCGATGGATTTTATTGAAGGACTGCCACGTTCCAAGGGGTACGATTGTATCTTTGTGGTGGTTGATAGGCTTACCAAGCACAACCATTTTATTCTGCTGAAACACCCTTTCATGACTTGAGGAGTAGCAGTTACATTTGTGAAAGAGGTAGTTTGCTTCCACGACATTCCTCGTACGATTGTCTCTGATCGGGACAAGGTGTTTCTCAGTAACTTTTGGAGTGAGCTGTTCAAACTTCAGGGCACCACACTGCAGTACAGGTCAGCTTATAACCCTTGGAAATTTACTTGCGTTGCTTTATTGGGGATAAGCCGAGGAGCTGGGTGGATTGGATAGCATGGGCATAATACTGGTTTAACACTTCCTACCACTCATCCAGACGTACAACCCCCTTCAAGGCATTATATGGGAGAGATCCACCTCCACTAATAAGGTATGAATGGGGTATGACCACTTTGGTAGCTGTGGATGAGGAAATGTACACAAGGGATAACATACTGGAAGAGCTTAGGTAGCACTTGCTGAGAGCACAGCAGCGCATGAAGGACATAACAGATAAGAAACGTCGTGAAGTGAACTTTTAGGTGGGGAATTGGGTTTATGTGAAGCTAAGGCCATACAGGCGCAATTCTTTAGCTCGGTGTGCTAATGAGAAGCTATCACCCTGATATTTTGGGCCATATCCGGTGATTTCGAAGATTGGGCCAGTTGCTTATCGCTTGTAGTTGCCAGCGACGACACTAATACATTCGGTGTTTTATGTCTTTATGCTGAAGCTTGCTCTGGGGCAAGGTTAATAGACTCAACCACTCCTAGTCATCCTTACCTAGGAGATGGAATGTCAAGTTGTTCCATAATCTATGCAAGACCTCAGGCACAATGATAAGGGGCAGCTGGAGGTTCTCATTGGTTGGCAAGGCTTGCCCGACTTTGAGGCATCTTAGGAAGGTTTCAATGTTATCAACACTTAGTTTCCAGACTTTCACCTTGAGGACAAGGTGAAACTTTTAGGGGGTGGTATTGATAGACCTGTGGTGAAATACACATACATAAGGAGGAACAGGCCATGAAGGAGGCCAGAACTGTTGGGCTGGATTGTTGGGCAGGAGCCGTACTCTATTGCTGATTGTTTGCTGATGTTTATTTTGATGTTTATTTTTCCTTTTCATTTATGTTGAGTTATAGTCGGTATGAGTCTGTTAGTATATTGTTGGGGTCAGAATGAGTTTGTTAGGGGATTTGTTTATTTTTGTTGAGTTAGCTGGTTTCCGTTATGAGCGGGGTATTTAAGAGGGGAATCAGGCACTAAGTGGGGGTGGGGGGGAATGAGCTGGTAGAAGGAGGTGCAAGGTCCTCAAAACCTTGCTGGAGAGTTGTCCATTATATAACTTCCCTAAATATCAATACAAAGCCTTGATTCCTCTTCAATATCTCTGCGTTATCTTCCTTATTAGTGGAATTGTATTAGGCCTTTGGCAAAGGCAGCCTAATAAAGTAAAAACATGTCTGAGAATAGGAGCCAAACGGGGGCCCTCAATAAAGACAAATAAATAATAGAAATTGCGCGACAGATATTCGAACCCCTGCCACGGCAATTTAATTGTTGCAACACACAACTACCACTGGACTAACGCAAAACATTGAATTTTTTGCACTCATACTTCTATTTATAATAAAATAAACTTAGGGGACCTAGGTCTAGACTTAGTTTGCTTGATCCTTTGGCTGGGCCAGCACATTTGCAAATTAGAGTAAGCACAAAATAGGGAACATAAAGAGAAAAGGAAAGAGGGATCAACATACATAATGGAATGTGATATGATACTTAAGAGACCATGATGGATAGTGAATCCTTTTCCATATTTGGTTTATAATTTCCGCATTCATCATTGGCCCCTACAAGGTTGTGAAGATTAATTAGGAATGGATTAAGCTTTAGATTTTGTTCTTATTTTGAAATCGATATTCCTCCATTGATCTCAACCTTCGAAACTTTGAAGCCTGATTCAAACCTTCGAAAACTCACCTCCATTTTCAACCTGTTTTCTTCAAGTTTCATCCACATTAAACCTTCATTTTTTTTGCTTAATTTCGTGATTGATATCTCCAAATCAACAGCCTTCGATCCAACCTTCCCTCCACTTTGATTTACGCATCATTTTTGGAAATGAACTAAACTTCAAATATCATGGTCTTTGCTTTCAAGGAGTGATGGGATCCTCGTAAATTTAGCAAAAATTGTAGGTTGTAGCATTTGGCGTTGCAATGAGATAGAAGAATCACTGCATCTTGTTGCAACAATGGTAATCTTGGAAAAGTGAAAATAGTTAAACTCCTTGCTTTCAAAAGTATTTACAAGCCTCATGTATATTGGAGGCGACAACAGAATACAATGAACATAATGAATGTTACGTTTATAAAACGTAACTCACACTAGGTTGCATGGAAACGGGGACATGAATAAGGGAAACAAGAACTGGATATAAGGAAATGAAAATTATGAGAAAACTAAAAAACATAAACATTAGGAAACTTAATTTAGTTTCACAAATATAAATGCAAACACATAATTAATATATTTTCTATAATTAGACGTTGTCTTGATAGAGTATAAACCTTCATAATCATCATTTTAAACTAAAATATAGTTACAAAGGGAAGTTTATATGCGATGCTTGAAGGCTTTTGACAGAGGCTTAGCGAGGGTTGAAAACTTTTGAGAGTTGCGAGGGTTTGAAAGATTGGCTAATATATTGTTGTTTTGTTAATTTTTTCTTTAGAATGTTTTGGAGATGGCTTCATATTTTTCTTTTAGAAATATTTTGGGAATGGGGAAGCGACAATTGACAGAAGTTTCTATGCAACCTAAGCTCACATATTGCAAGTGCAATTGCTTTAGAGTTTATCTTGACACTTGTTTCGCCTATTGCATTTTGTTTCTTACTCCACAATATAAGATTTCCATTTGCTCCAAGAAAGGTGTAATAACTTGTTGTAGGCCTCCAACCAACTATTGATTAAGTAATAAAATCGGGGTTGCGGTCACGGTGTCCCGGTATCAAAGTGTCGCAAATAGTAAATTATGTGTCGCGGTGTAATTTTTTATTTTTATTTCACCATATACTTTAATTATTATTTATTGATTATTTGAATATAAATATTCAATAAACTAGTGGTTTATATTATATTAGAAGTATTTAAGTAGTTTATTATATGCTAAATTGTCCTAACAACGCTAAATTTACCTTGGAATAAAAAAAATGTATGTTATTAAGGAGGACATGTAAAGGTAATAAATAAAAATACTCTACTATTGTTCAGCAGTAACTTGGTCCAACATATATATAGTAAATGAATAAGAAAAAGTTATCATGCATATTTTTTTCAACAGATTTAAAACTTCTCAATAAATTGCTGATTTATCGCCAATATTTTCCAATATATCGACCGATGAATGTAAAATTTTAAAACCGTAACGTATCAGTAATTTCGTGTCGCGGCTGATTCAAAAACTGCTAAATAGTGGCCACTACGCTGTAGCAGAACCGCTATTTAATTGGATGCTATTGATTTAGCTGATTTAGCATATGCGAAAACTTCCAATATTAATCTTGAATTTCTATTGTACAAAATTCCCCTACCTAAATTACTTTTCAAGTAATGAAGCACTTGATAAACTGCTTATAATTGCACTTCTTTAGGGTTGTGCATAAACTGGTTGCTTTTTTTTTTGGCTGGTCGTGAATCATGAGTATGAGAGGTGGATAAGTTATCCTACCAATTGCTGGTGTATTCCTTGGTCAATAGGTGTCATTAATAGCTTCACCATGAATATGATTGGTATGCTTGTAGGTTTTCATGCCAAACATCTTTATCTCCCTTAATAAATCTAACACATATTGCAGTAAATAAATGCGCCCTTCTTTGACTTTGCCACATTAATTCCTAGGATGTAGCTCAGGATGTAGTTCAACCTCCCCCACATCCACATCTTTGATCTCAAATTTGTCTGCTAACTTATTCTCTAGAACACATCCTCAAGACCATCATTTCTCAACACCACGATATCATCAACATATACTTAGAGGACTATGATTACTTCTGAAGCTGAGTGCTTGATCAACAGAGTTGATTCTGTTTGTATCCATTAGTCAACAACACCTTTGCAAATTTCTCCAAACCCCGACCCTTGGTGATGGTTTAAGGCTATATAATTACTTTCAGCTTGCACGCCTTGTTATTTCCTAGGCTTCCCTCGAATCCAGGTGGAACCTTAATTATAACAAGGTGTGAATAATGAATTTTCATCTGGAAGAATGACTTTAATTAGGAATTATGATATTCTGATATGATGTAAATCACTTCTTCCAAGTGAAAATTCATTCTTGACATCAGATCAGACTATCGTAATTCCTAATTAAAGTTGGCTGTACTCATATTAGCAACTGGGGAGAAAGTTTTGGGATGGTCGATCCTAAAAGTGTGAGTGCCCTTAGCTATCAACCTAGCTTTGCATCTCTCAAGAGATCTATAGCTTTATTTTTTCACTGTAAACATCCATTTACATCCTACTATGAACTTTCCTTTTGGTAGATCAACCAACTCCCATGTTTTCTCCATAGCTTCCATTTCTATTTGTATCACATCCTTCTAGTTTTCATTGGATAATGCCTCAGAAAAGGTTTACGGATGAGAATGGTGTTTAGGGTTTGCAAGGAAACTTCTATGAGATGGAGAATATTTATCAAATGACACAATTTTGCAATTAGATGAAGTGGACATGGGTGCATTTTCTGGTTCCTTTTCTGCTTGCTGTAGGCAGGTCATCATCCAGGGTATAAGAGTGGGTTTTGTGTTTTCCTGATTCACAGAAATTGGATCAACTTCTTGTGCTTACAAAGCTTCTGGCAGATTAGGTCTCTTTCTTGAATACACTTGAAATGCTTGTGTATTAGCAAGAATAATGTTACCCTCAGTCCCTATGCTATCCAGATCATACACACTTTCAAGATTTGGATCAGACATAAGTGCAGTTTCAAAGTTAAGGCTTGGAGAGGAGGTAGTGGATGAAGATGGCAATTGGTAAGTCTAGCGAGAAAAAATATGTATCCTTATCTTCTACAAATGAGGTTGTTTCTTTTTGAAGATAAGGAGTGAAATAATAGGGTCATGTTTCAGAAAAGGTGACATTGATGGAAACTGATATATATATATATATAATGTATGTATGTATGTATATATTTTTTTGGGTGATGGAGGATGATAGAACTTATTTATTCCCCTTTTGAGTGGTTTGAGTGCCTTGCAAAGAAGCATTTGAGTGCTTTTTGATTTAATTTTGTCATATGAAGTACCTGAAGACCCTAGGAGTGAGATTGCTTCTTGTTTTGTTGTCTAGGTAAAATGGTGCAAGTGTTTCCATAGGGATTTTTAAATCTAAGGCTGAAGAAGGTAGCCCATCAATGAGATGAGTGGCAGTTAATCATAATATGATCTAATCATATCAGGTTTTTTGGAACATTTTTGGATTAAGAAGGTACAAGTACAAATTATACAAATGAGGAAAAACAGATTATATCCATGCTTGGGTGCGAGGAAGGTGAGTTTCCTTTTCATTTTTGTGGGTGCCATTGAGTACAACATGGTTGGGCATCCAACAATACCAACCACTTCTAGACAAGTTGCTTGCTAGAGTCGGATGTGGGATATCAAAACACTTGAGTAATGTTGGAAGACTTCAACTAATATGGTAGTTCCTGATTGGTATCTACTATTAGGTTTGAATTTCAAATGAGCCCGGCTTGGGCTCAGATCAAAAAGGTTTGCGAGCCAACTTGGCTTGACTCATTAAACATTTAAAAGTTTTTTCACAAACTAGATCACCTCATTTAACTATTCAGCTCGTTTGAAAGTTAAACAAATCAAATCAACTCATTTAATTATTTGGCTCAATTAATGTCTCATTTAACTATTTGGGTCGTTTATTAAGTAAATTCTATACAAGCCCAACTTGTAAACGAACGAGCTGATCTTATAAACGAGCTGATAATGTAGGAGCAAACACTCAAGATTTAACATTCATCATTATGGAACTAATTGTTCTTTATTTAGAAAGGATCTCCCACAAAATTGAAGATAAACGGATGGTTATGTTGGTAGTAATAGATGAAATGTATCCTACAAGCTACTAGGCGTATACGTGCATATGCATGGCATGGATTGCGTGGCTACGTGCATGGGGGAAATAATATGCAGCTTGGACGTGCATATTAGTTGATTTAGTTAATTAATTAATTAATTAATTAGTAGAGTTAGAGATTAGCTAGATAATAAAGTAGCATAAATCTACCTTTTTAAAGAATATTTTATATTCTAGTATCTTTTAGCTAGGTATCTTTTGAAGAATTTTACCTTTTAGCTAGTATCTTGTAAGCTATATAAAGTTATAGAACTCACGATTGATGATACATCAAGATTGAATTGAATGCAAATTGTAAGTATTGAATTCTGTGTGAGTTCATTTCAAGTTTAATCGAATCTGTGTGAACAATTAATGTTAAAACCCTTAATTTCTTCCTCTGTGTGAATTAAATATTAATTACTATCTTTCTAAGCTCTATAACCCACGCCTTCTTGCCATATCTATCGTCCAAACACATCCCAATATCAAAGTCCTAATTCAAAACCCTAACCCTAACCCTAACCCTAATTTGTGAAACTAAACCCTAACCCACGAATCCTACTATTTTCAAACCTTAATTGTCGAATCATCTTCATTATCACATCATTGTTGAATCATCATCATCATCATAATCTCATCAAATTCGAATCATCTTAATCATTCACTCCTTATCATGGAATCATCATCACCATATTTGCATCATCATCATCATTATCCTACCTTGTTCAAATATCTTCATCATCAATACATCACTTTCGAATCTTCTACTTCTTAATTACAACATAATCGAGAATGGTTTTACATAATTGATAATTCCATATATCCACACACATCAGCTGAATTGAGCTCGAGTTGAATTCGAGTTGGCTCACAAACAAACAAGACGAACCTTCCTTAGCTCAAGTTTAGCTTGTTTAATAAACTAGTCAAAAAATTAAGTTCGAGTTTGATTTATTTGCCTAAACAAATGAATCGAGGGAACCGAGTCAGCTCATTTTGTCATCCACTATTCATGTTTTCTTGGCTTAAATATTATTTCATCCACGGAAGGTGCTTGGCTTGGGAGTCTCATATGATATGATCATATTAATATTATGATTATGATTATTATTAAGAATAATATTAATCATAATTAATAATAAATAAATATTTTAATATTAATTATTTATAAATAATTTTTTATTGCGATTAAATTATTATTACTATTATTATTATTATTATTATTAATTTGTATCATTTAGATTAATTATTATTATGGATATAAGTAAATTAATAACAATATCAATTATTATTATTTATAGTAATTTTTGTACTAATTATTATTATCAAATCAATATTAATATTATCAAATATTTTCATTATTAATAAATAGTATTAATATTTATCATATTAAATAAATTACTTATATTATTATTAATGTAAATATAATTTTTATTAACAATTAATATTATCATTATTAATAATCATTCTTAATTAATTAATATTATTAATTATTATTTATATTGTCTAATTATTAATTATTGTTATTAGTAGTGTATTTTAATTAATTATTAATATTATTTATTATTAGTAGTATCATTATTGATATTATGTAATTAATTATTATTAATATTTTTCATAATAATGATAAAGAAATTAATATTTTTAATTTAACGATCTCTAATTATTATTTTCATATTATTAAATGAAAATGAAAATTATTAAATATTTTAATGAATTATCAATATTATTTATTTAAATCAACATTCGTACTTATATTATAAAATTAATTAATTATTACTGTAAAATTAAATGATTGTCATCAATGTTTATCATAAAAGTAAATATGTATCTATTTTTATTAATATTAATATTTTCTTACTATGAAATTTAAATAAAAATTAGTTGTTATTATTGTTGATTGTTAATATTACTTATCAATATTTATATTATTTAATTAATCATGATAAATATTTATCTTAATGACAATAATATTATTATTATTAATGCTAATTTTATAATTATTAATTTTATATTATTAAATTAAAATTAAAATTAAAATTATTAATGATTAAATTTATTTATTTAAATGAATATTTTTTTATTAAATTAATTATTGTTATTTAATTACTTCTTAGTAATAATTATCACAATAATAAATTAATATAAATTATTATTATTACTAATAATAATCTTCTCTTTATTATTTTCATATTATTAAATTAAAATTAAAATTTGTAATGATTATTATCACTTATTAATATTATTATTGATTTTATTCGATTATTTTTTTTATATCCATCATCATAATAAAGTAATATATATCAGTACATGCATGGTCTCTTCCATAAATGCTTCTGTATTATTGAATCTTTGCTGCACTTCGTCTTAATGCAATGATAATGATCTAAATCTTGCCGTAGAATTTTTAGGGTGTTGGCATATTCCGTGACAGATTTTCTTCCTTGCCTGATGCCAACAGTCTTAATTTGAACTTCATACTCCTGGGCAAGTTCTGTTTGATAGCTGCCCATATATCTTAAGCAGTTAGTAAAATATGCAAAGTGTCGCTGATTTCAGGTGACATTGAATTACAGAGCCATGGCATAATCATTGAATCCTCCTCATCCCATGCATCAAATCTTCAATTGTCATTGCTGGGCCCAGTTCCAAGAAGATGCCTCTATTTACCATTTCTCTTTAAAAATGTCTTGACCCCTTGACAGCACCTTAGATAATTTTTCCATCCATCTTATATGATGCTGGAATGTTTGGCAATTCTTTGGGTTGGGTTGTCAAGGGTATAGACACGATGAAAGAAAAAATAGGTTTGATGGCTATGAAGGTTGTATCAGAAGTGACAATAAAAGCTTCAGCGAAGAAGCTGAAAAGGTAAAACAGCTAGGCAATGAAGGCTTGATGCAGTTTTAGAAACAAAGTTCAGAGAGAAAAAATAAAAAAAATAAAAATCTGTGACTTCCCAGAATACTTCCGAAGCTTTGATACCATTTGGGAAAGCGTATTCCTCGCTCTTAAAAGTGTTTACAATCCTTTGGAGGTGACATCAAAATACAATGAACAAAACAAATGTCTACAATTCTAAACAGGATTGTATGAACATATGATTATAATGAATGATGTGACTAATGGTTTATGAACTTAATGAACACTCATCTAATAAGTCACTATTCTTGCATTCAATAAATGATCATTTGTGTATCGAATTGTCATGTATCTGATCAATGCTAATCAATGATCATCCATGCATATACCTGGGAAGAAAATTTTATATGCATATTTCTCCATACTAAAAATCTTTTCCATATCCAGAGTTTTTGATTATGTGTTTCAATGCTCCTCTAAAAAGCAAGTGCATGTTTTTTTATTTTATTTTATTTTTTTATTTTTATAATTATCTTGTGTCTTGTCTGCATGATCATAATTTGTTTTTTGTTGGATTCTTGAAGATTCACATGATGATGTTGGTAGTAGGATGATTTTCTGTTAGGAAGTCTACTAAATTAGTAATTACATGGGTTTTCAAAGGAGTTGCACCCTTTTGATTAAATGCATGTGTTTCCACTTCAATGATTCGTTGAGTCTGACTAGTTTTTTTTTTCCTTCCAACGATACACACATTTCAACATTTGTAAATTATAATGTAAACTATTTGGATATGGTGAAGTTATTTTTCATGTATTGAAATTTTAATTACACACACATATATTAATTAATTAATTAATTAAAATGTAAACATGGAATAAAAAGTTGTTACACCATCTTTGATTATTCTTGAATATGATATTCATTTTTGAACTATTCTAGCGTAGGGATGACACTTTTTTCTGTAAGTTTGGGTTTGGGGGAATTTTGGGGATCAAGTTCGGGGAAAAGTGTCGGGGATTATTTTGGGGTCAAGACGGGGATGGGTATGGGCCCCATACCTAGCCCGGTTATACATATATTATAAAAAAAATATTTTTCTTTTTAATGTAGGTGTGTCTGTGTATGTGTGAGTGATAATTCTTCTCGACTTCTTCCTTGTCTTGACTCCTCCAGCCCTCCTCCTTAGTTATGTTCCTTTCCTTTTCGTCTCTATTACCCCTGTGCTTCCACTCCTAAGCTGATCTCTTCCGTCTGTATTGTGTAGGTTTATAATTGATTTTTCTTAGTTCTTTATTGTTGAACCAACCTATGCCTCCACTTCTCAGCCATGGCTCAGAAATCAGGTTTGTATCTCCTATGCTTCTCCACATTTTAGGTCTGATATCTTCAGTAGCCGTCAAGCTAAGTATGCACATTTCCCGCATCAACGGGTTGAAATATGCTAAATTTGGTATTTGTGGCTTACTACAGTCCTTAACCATGTTGAAGATATAATTACTGCAAGTACAAGGCTTAGTGAAAGAGTTTATCGGTCATCATCACTTCTTATACAACAACCTCCACCGGCATCTTGCTTCTCCTTCTCTTCTATGATTTTGTGATTTTAATTTTATTAAGTTTTCAACTTTTCATCAACATATTACCTACGTCCGACATTTTAATTAGTTAATGATGCTTTTTTTTTGTTTGATTTGAAATTGAGTGTGTTGCCAATTAAGGGCTGAATTATTAATCTAAATTTGATCTTGAAATTTTGATCCTTCATCACTTTTTTAATTTCATAGATCTAGTTTTGTATATGTTCTCTATCTCTTTTCATGATGATGATTGTTATTAAGTTGTCGGTGATGATGGAAATTTTGAGTTTTGAATGAATTTTTTGAAATTTTGCGTTCTTGATTCTAAGACATGAAATTTTTGTGCTTTACATGGTATTTGGTCTTGTTTGTTAATTCTTTGACGGGGTTGGTGTTCGGGTTCGGGTCCTTGTCCCATTGCCATCCGTATTTTGGCGATTGTTTAGTGCTTGGAAAGATGAACCTGAGGCGCTAGGCAATGAGGCATTGGGGCTTTTTTCAAGGTACACACTGTTTTAAATTTCCTTTAAAAAATTCTGTAGGTAATTATATCTTAGGTTAGGAAGGAAATGGAGGAGGGATAAAAATGTTATAGGAATACCAATAAACATAATTTTAAATGAAAAGGGAAAGAAAGGTATTTGTTATTTTTAGGCTCTATTTTCATAAATATGGTAAATAAATATAACATTGGGAAGGAAAGGGAGAGGAAAAAAAGGGTTATGGGAATACTAATATACAATTTTGATTTGAAAAGGGAAGGAAAACATTTATTGTAGAGAAAAATAGAAAAAATTACATATTTTTAGAAAGAGGCAGTTTTGGTGCCTTACTTTGCTTAGGCGTGAGCCTTTGTCCAGTGCATAGGCTCTAGGACCTTAATTTCCTAGTTGCACTATAGGCCTTTTCAACCATTGCTACTGTTGATGTTGTCACATATCATAATTAAGTTCCAACAATTTATGAGTTTTGAATGTATAATTAAATATGACCGAATACTTGTTTCTTCAAGAAATAGGAAGCAATTATTGTTGCCTTTTGTTGATTGTCTTTAAATATGAGATGATCGCAGGATATTATCTTTGAATTTGGAAGACGATCTTGTGATTAGATAGTGTAATAACATTCTTGGAATCAACACTTTTTGAATTGCACAACTTCCACGAAGAATCTTTATGTCCTGATCATTTCCTAAATTTGTTACAACCAACCTAGAGTTGTTACGTAACTTAAATAAATGATCTATATTCCTTAACAATATGTCAGATGTATCCACCTTCAAATTCAACACATGGCTAGGCACACCAGAGCATCTAATTTCATTTAACAATTTTGGTGTGTGTAGATGATGCAATAGATCAACGTTTTATTTTGTTATATTTGTGATATTCGAGCTTAGATATGCCCTTTCTTCCGATGTGTTTATTGAGAGCATATCTCATTTATTAGCGATGTCAAGAGTTATGCCATGATGGATCTCCCTTGTAAAAAAGGTAGCATCATTGATGGTGGTCAAATGACAGATGTGCTTTCCCTAATTGTTGCAGCTTGTTCATTGAAACATTTGAGCAAAATATTTTTCAGTGTCAGTTGTATGATCGTTGTTTAGATCCAAATTTACCATCTTCTATGCTTGCTATCCATTCTGAAAATCATTTCAACTCGGCATATTTATCATCTCAGCCAACATTCTACTATTCTAGAGCCTTGTGATATTTGCAAGAACAATGCCTGGTCCAACTCCTCTTTGAAGTAACAGTTAGTATTTTCTGTCTGGAAAACATTAGTTTCTTCAGGAAGGTTTATTAAATATAAATGCATTGTTGTATGGCAATGTTGTGTCTTCTGTTTGGATCTTCAATGCAATATCTATCCAACATTTGAGCTTTGTTCCAAATAATGAGTATATACCTCACAATCAGTTCGCTAAGTAAACTCCCTTGTTTGATTTTGCATGATGATTCCTCGTTTAGATTACTCAGATTTTGGATTGACTGAAAATGCAGAACTGAGAATGTGTCCAAGAACCAAAAGAAGAGATGCTATCAACTTGGCATGACATTTAACACAATCTTTCATTTCGACCTTGTAGCTACAGATAAAGCACTCCATCTAAATGTTCTACCTGAAAGCCCATATCCATAAACAAAGAATACCCCCATATAGGATTGATCTAACCACATCCATTATCATTTCATACATATAAAATTACTCATTGGTCAAGTTAGATAAAAAAATTGTTGGGTTATTTGGAGGTTGCTGATCATAACATAATTCTTCACGTGCCAGTCAATTTCAAGAAATTGAAGGAAAGTCTAGACAGGCAATGACATTGACTCAAAACTCATGTGAACTTTGCAATTACTTTTCAATTTCCTGCAGAATATTATTTTTAATTCATCATCATTCAGTTCGAATTCTGAACATGAAAATTAAAAACATGAATCTATCAAATAATGTTATATAAATTCCTTGTATAATACGGTTTGAACTAAAGCAAGCTTCTAATTTAGAGCAAGTGATGCAACATACCTTGATGTTGCAATATGATTAGTCAAACACTTAATCCTATCATCCTAGGAATATTATTGAGTATAATCTACCTACCGCATTTGAAGTTGTGGGATTGTGTGTGTGTGACTTTGGCTCATCTATTGGCAATAATGATACCTTGGTAGAAACATGGACGGGGACATTGAAGTGCATAAATAAATTACATGTTTTATATCTTTCCCTATAATATTTCTGTTATGAAGACGACATCCCTCTCAATCTCTCATAAATGTGACTAGAAGTGAGCCGTTTTTAAGGGAGAAAGCATAAGAAGGTCCTTGGCATATTCCTCGCATGAAAGGTACTATAATGTATTAACTACAATATTTTGTTAGAGGCTTTTCCTAAAATTTTTTGTTGATGCATATACAATGGTTGAATATGCAAGACTTACATATGTTCGAACATATCAAAAGTAGTTGCATTGTGACATGAACATGGGTTTGGCTAGACTATGTGCTCTTATGAGGTGAAATAGACCGAGCTACTTAAGGAGTTGTCTTACCTTCTTCAATTATTAGAAGGGTCAAATACATGATTCAGAATGAAATTAGCTAGTTGTTCATACATTTACATGTAACTTGAAGTAGCTCAGGATCATGCGCTTTGTTGAAAGTATGGGCCGTATATCAGATAGTCAACCTGATACTGTTTGTTGGATTTTTAAGGTGAAGCTGGATTGCTTGATAAAATATCTTCGTTGGTACAAATTTTTTGAACTTGTTAGAGTAGGTAAGACCTATTTAATATTTACTCTATTGTTTCATTCTTATTGCATATATCATATTAACTTCTTCACTTTTTGGCTTCGTTTAGTTTTAGGTGGGATTTCATTTTGAGATGGAATTTGTAAAGTTGTTTTAGGCTAAAAACCTTTACAAATTTATTGTCAATGTGAAATCTCTCTTAGTACTAATCCATCCAAACCAAGCCTGTTTTGCTATAATATTTACTGTTGAATTACTAAAGTGCGGTTTTTCACACACGCATATATAGTATTTTAATGAAGAATGACATTGACAAGATTATTTCCACTAAATTTTTTGATGAAAGCATTGATACCAGTTATTACATTGCAGTTTCAGATTTGATCCATGGCACTTGCAATGGCATAAGAAGAAACTCCCTGCCCAATAATATGTTGGATCCACAATTGTTGATGAAGGTTGATACCTTGTGTATAGAGGTAGAGATAATGGGAGAACATTTTTCCAACTTCATCTCAAAATCCTAAGAATATTACGATTAAAAGTTCAATTTTAGCAAAAGCAAACAAAGTTAAAGAGAGAAAAGTTTAGTATGGATAATGAATAGTGGACAAATGAAGCTAGATACTAAGGGGAAAAAAGGTGCTGAAAACAAAGATAACAAATGCAACTTTATTGCATGAAAAAAAAGTTGCATTTGCCAGAAGAACGAATAGTGTTGATATTTGATGCAATGATGTTCCATGAGAGGTATTGCTTGGAACCCTCACAATAATTGGAGGATACTCTAAGCATCTCTAGCTTAAATTGGACATCACTAAGTACCCTTTGTTCCATCATCAAATAAATTTTGATAATGATACTTGAGATAACCTAACTTAAAACGACGATTAAGATTTACAGCAAAAGTAAATACTGAAATCCTCCTCCTTTGCATTGGCCCAATAACTAACAATTCTTTCATTTTTGTGGCCATTCCTCTTAAAACATTATCATTACTTTGTGAAAAGCATGACATAGGATATATTTGCTACTAGAAAACAACTCAATTATATCATAAATTTGTTCTAAAACATTATCTCCCACTTTTGATGTTATGGGTTACGCTTGTTTATGAGATCAACAACCACCATTTCCTTAAATGCATTATGATGCAAAATAGTCTTTAGTCACCATATATGTAGAGTCCTACTTTGTAGTAACATCAAGGCACAATGCTTTAGTATGTGTAATCATATCTAGCTAGTGTCACATAATGTGAAAATGTTTCTTCTTTTTCTTTTTCTGGGTTTCAAGCCACTTGACATATTTTTTATATTTATCCTAATTTGATCAACAATGTGGCCTATACTTTTAAGCCCATCCCTACTTATGCAACACATCAAACATGTAAAAAATACCATACCATCATATAACATTAAGTTTTGCTCATTAAGTGTGTTTTTTAAATGGTCTTGCATTCTATCATTGCCTTCCATTTTCATCATGTAAACATATTTGAAGTTGTTTTCTCATAACTAAAGTTTTGTAAGATGAATGGGGAAGAGAAATATGCACAATTTTTTTTTATGGTATTCTAGAGTTTCACGATACTTAGCAGTATGCCAAAATTTGGAGCCCATGTGTCTGGGCTCCCAAACACATGAGTTGTTAATCACTTCCATTTAAGGTTTAAGGGGGAAAAGAAAGACACACTTTTGCAATGACAACAATGTGCTTCCTCCCTTCAGTTTTGGTTTGATGAATTGTTATAAATTCTTGCCATACTTCTCTTATTTTCTTCTTGCGATTCAAGTTCCAGAAGACTATTTGTAGGAATCTCACCGTTAATTGGTTTTGATTTCATATTTATGGAGATATGAGACAATATCTGCAAACATGTCACATATATATAAGCATAATGTGAAATAGAAAGTAATATCTATAACAAAAGATTATCTATGGCTGTTCTAAAATATTGATATTCTTTCTCATGGTTAGAAAATGAAGGAAATAGATATATTCCTAGATATTTGAAATTTAATGTTAGTGTTTAGTGTTTATGTTGAAACACTGCTAATTAGATTGTTTGAAATTACATACAAGTTTAATAGCCTTAGGTGGTTGTAGGGCTGTAAACAACCTGAGCCGAATATCCCTGGGCTTAGGAAACGAGCCTAAAATGATGTTTGGGCTCGGCTCGTTTAACTAAACAAATGAACTAAATCGAGCCTAAAAGTGAGGCTCGGACTCGGCTCGTTTAACTAAACAAATGAACTGAACCGAGCTTTTAACAAGTCGAGCCGAGTCAAATACTGAACTGGCTCAGCTCATTTACAGCCCTAGGTGGTTGTATTTGCATGCTATTGATATGTCAACATCTTGCCAAACCAGCAAATCTATCACAATACCAAGGTAGGGCACTAAGGCAACTACCAAACCAAAAAATCTAACACAAAACTAAGGTAGGGCATTGAGGTTACTACCGAACCAACAAATCCATCACAGTACCAAGGTAGAGCACTATGGTGACTAGTGAACCAACAAATCCAACACAAAATAAAGGTAGGGCACTGAGGTGACTATCGAACCAAAAATCCATCTCTTTAATTTTATTACACAACATATTTTTTCATTTTTCAACCTAGGGCCATAATGGTATACCTGGTTATATTGGTACCCGAAGGAAATACAATACCCTTACCTTAAACCCAAGGACACAACATTACATCGGGTCATTGACAAATTAAATATTTTATATGATTTTACTCTACTTTGCCTTCATTTTTGTAATTTTGTTGGCATAAATTATGAGACTTATCATATTCCAAGCTTCTTGTTTGTGTTACTACTCTCTTAGTAATTGTTTTTTTAGAAACTTTCACATAAACACACAAATCCAAGAAAGTGGTGCATGGAATCGGAGAAAAAAATCGAATATGAAAGGCTTTGAAGGAAGATAATCAACATCACATAATATTGGAGAAGTTAAGAAAGTCAAGGAGATAAAAAAAAAGGAGCAAATTAATCAAGACGAGAAAGAAAAGAGCGTTGCACTGTTGCAACAAAACTAGTTGCACATCTCTGCAACCCTTAATCTATCACTGCGATAATGAAAGTGTTGCACGACTGCAACACAACCTGCTGCACAGCCTTTCAACCATTGCACTAAGATGCTAAAACCAAACATCTTACACAGCCTCAACACATACTCTACACAACCATGTTGATCATGGAATCGCTGAGAGTGGAGAAACTGCATGGCTAGCCTGTGCAGCCTTGAACGGTCGTGTAACAGATAATTACCACTACTCACATCATCATTCCATGTTCCTTTCCATTCATTTTTCTTCGACAACCAATAATGCATGTATGACATCATCAACAATAGGAAGAAAGAGCTTCTGAATTTCCTTTTTCTCTATTCTTCCCAAAGAAAAAGAACTCCATGCATTTTTTAGTTTATGTAATTTTATTCTTCCAAATTAAAAGTAGACAATTGTGTATCACATCTCTATAATCAACCTATTTTATCTTCAGTTTACGGTTTGATCTATCTATTTCTGCTATTTATTGTATATGCATTATGTATGTCATTTATTTTTATTCTCTGCATTTCTTTCAAACCATGAGTGAGTACGCCTTTTTTCCAGGATTAAATTAGGCTCTATTTGGTATGAATATGACGTGTTAATGTATAAGTTCTATGCATAGTTTATATGTGGCATTTCATAAAATTTGAATTATATAGACATTGACTATAACTAAAAGGTTGAAATCAATGTTGAAAATTAACATATGAACAGTAATTCAAATGATCACAAAAGTAGACATTTGATTTTTAGGGACTATTGAATCAGTGGTATTTAATGGATTTAATCTAATTTGTTATTCAAGAAAGTAGTCAATGAATTAGATTAGATACATTCTTATACCTTGAAAAAGGCTAGTGGATCACATTAGACTGATTATTTACAATAATTTTGGGCCATACAACGACATATAGTTAATTCATTATTGAATACAAAAAATGAGACTAAATCTCAACCCTGGCTTTATATCCATCATTTTAGAATCTATAATTTGTTAGTCGTTGCATTTTTATTCATTAATTACTTCCATATTCTCACTCCATAACAATCTAGATATCTAAAATAATAAAAATCAGTAATCAATTGCAAAGTCTCTATGGATACGACCTTGACATGCTACAACGAAGTCGTGCGCTTGCACATTAGCACCTATCAGCAACTAAGGAAATAAAATATCCCCCCAACCTTGTTAACATAGTCCTTAAATATCAATACCCTTTATAGGACTCCTATGTCACCTATAGATTAGGGCCTTAAACTGGGGTGCAACGACACACTAGTGAACCAAAATAACGAGGGCTAACACCTCACCTCTAAGGAAGAGAACCCTAGAGAGAAATTATTCCCAACTCTAAGTATTTCATTTAAGTATGACAAAATAGGTTCAATTTTCCATACTTAATTGTTTTCCCTTTTAATTCTAATTATTTAGCTAAACCCTAAGGTCATAGGTCTATGCCAAACCAAGTCAAAGATAAGGTTAACCTACCAAAAGTCTAAGTCCATCCTAGCATCTAATTATTTGTAAAAGATACCCCAAGTTAAAATTACTGAAATGCCCTTCAAAACCTTAGTTTCACCATTTTATCCATTTTTGTACCATCCATTATCATTACGAGAAATTTGTCATGAGCAAGCAAAAATGCAATATTCCACATTATTTTGGCACATAGGTAATATTTATATTTTAGAGATTAACTATATTTTCTACGTTTTATGCATTTAGTAGGTTGCGCCTACAAAAGGCTAATCATACAACTCTTACATACCACATCTTATACGAAGCATGTTGAAATGCCCTAAAATATCTAATTTTAAAAATTATAGTTAAAAAAATTATTAGGAAAAATATTTAAATAAATTATTTTTATTAAAATAAAAGGAAATTAATTAGGAAAATTCAAGAAGAAATTTATAAGTATTTTAATTAGGAGAAATTTGGGTATTTTAGCTAATTAAAAATTAGCTAATTAAGAAGGAAAAAAAGGTTTCAAATTAATATGAATTTTATAAATAATTTTATTAAAGAAAATTAGAGTGATTTGTTAATTAAAATAGAATTTATGGAATTTTTTTTAAATCCTAATTTAGCCTAAAAAAGGATTTAAATATTATTTTATTTAAATATTATTATTTTTAAATATTCCAAATATCCCAAATATTTTATTTAATTTAATTAACCTAACCCATTATTTTTCCTTTTTCTTTCTTCTTCTTTTCTCTTTCCTCCCCTCCCTGACCTGGGTTAGCTCGTGGCCTAGTTCCCCTTTCCTTTTCTTCATTTCCTTCGCGCAGCCCAGTCTGCACAGCCGATCCTCTTCCTTTTCCCTCGCCGTGCGGCACTTTCCTCTAATTGCCGTTGAAATGTGGCGTTTCATTTAAAAAAAAATTACCAGCGTCGCCGGTTGGTTCTTGCCCTTTTGTTTTTCTTTCTTTCTTTTTCTTTTGGACCGCCGGTCTAGCCCCCTCCATCTTCTTCTTCCTTATTCCTCCGCCGATGCCGCTAACATGCACCATTTCCGCCACCCCTGTGCCTTGGTTTTTCGCCGCCGTTTTGCTCCTCTATCTCCCCTGCTGACTCTTCGACCTTTTCGCCCAACTAACTTCCCATCTACTCGCACATTTCTCCCTCTCCTAGCTAGTCAACCACCCTACCTTGTCCTTGAGATTTCGTCGGCCAAACAACGCCGCCGGTGAGCCCGAACCAACCTGCCTTATCCCCTCACCGATCCTCATTACCCTAAACTCTCTTCTAAAGTCTATAAATACCCTCATAGTATCCCTATATCGAGCCTTTGATCTCCTACCCAGAATCCTCCCTTGTGCGCTGCCGCCATTTCAGACACCAACCCCGCCACCGTCGGCCAACCACGCCACCAACTCCACCCACCTAAGCTTTCCCTGAACCACCCTCTAGCTAACCAAACCACCTATCCCCCTCGATTTTTCCTGCACGAGTCACCCTGATTGTGCGAAGTATCCTCCTCGATCAACCCTCTCTTCAACCTTCGCCGCTCTTCGAACCACCCTTAGTCACCTTTTCTGCCGCCGCCGCCGTCGCTCCTTTCACCTCCCAAATTATTCTACAGACCACCCTCTACCTTCCCCTACCTCTCTTTTTTTCTTTCTCCCTCTCCTCCTCTCTTTCTCTCCTTCTTCTCCATTCGGCCACCACCACCGCCGTCGTACGCCATCACCTCCATTCTGTTCCTCTCCTCTTGGGCAACCCTAAACACCCCAACCCTCACCTTCATTCTCCCTATTTTGTTCCCAACCTTCAACTTTTACCCTTTTCTTCCCTTTTTCCGGCCACCGCCGGTGCCCCCTATCACTACCAGCCTAAGGTTGAACCCTAGAATCTCTCAACCTTTCTCCCTATTTTTATAATCCTTAATTTATTTTATGTTATTTATTTGAATATAATAATAATTATTATTATTTCTATTTTTAATATGTATTATTATTATTAGTATTAATGTTTTGATTATTATGTCTATTGAGGGCTGAAGCCCTATTGTATTTTTTATTTCGATTTTATTATTATTATTCTTATTGTTTCTATTATTAATATTATTAATATGTGTTTATTATTATAATTATTATTTTTATTATTACTATTTCGAATTCATATTATTATTATTTCATTATTAATATTACAACTACTTTACTATTAGTTTTGCTATTATTATTATTTTTATTATTATTATTATTTTCAATGTTAATATTATTATTCTATATAGGGCTGAAACCCTATTGTGCCTATTTTGAATTGTAGTAGTAGTATTATAAATATCAAGTCTTACTATTAGTAATATTTTTATATTTTTATCATTTGCATTTATGATTATTTATTAGTTTATTATTTTTCAATTTAGGGTAGAAACCCTACTTTATTTTATCTTCGATTATTATCCTTACCATTATTACCATTATGGTTATTATTATTTTGTAATATTATTAAGGTTTTTATCATTATTGTTATTATTATTATTATTATTATTATTATTATTATTATTATTATTATTATTATTATTTCATCATCATTGTTATTACTAAATTTGGTTATTTATTTTACTAATATTATTATTAGTATTATTTTGGTAAAGGTGCTGAAGCCTTATTTCACTATGTTTTTGAGTAATGCCCTTTTTATTATTATTGTTACTATTTTTATTATTCTTGTTAATATTAATATTGATATTATTTTTAGTATCTTTGCTATAATTAATTTAGCATCATTATTATTATTAGGGTAAAGTCTTTAACCCTATGTTATCAACTTTTATAATATTTCTATTATTTCTTATATCGTTAGTAAAGTTAGAAATTTGTTAATGTTATTTGTATTAATATATTATTATTTTATCAAAACCTTAAGGAGGCTTAGGAGCGTGTTCTAAGACCGATGTCGTTTTAAGTAAGGGTGTTACTAAGCCTTTTTATGTGTTTATGTGTATTATGTGCTTCGTATGTTATGTATTCTATGTTTATCATTATTAATTATTTCGTATATGGTATGACGTGGAGTTCAAGCATGTTCTTGTGTTGTTATATGGCATGTATATTATGTATATGTGATGATATGTGTTGTGACCCTATAAGACATGCATGTGAGGGTGTTGATGTGGTTTGTATGGGAGAAAGGATGAAAAAGGAGGATGGGGAAAGAAGTTGACAAAGGGATGTGTGTAGACCTAAGTATTTTAATGATTCATGAGTGGAAGAATAAAATGAAAAATTTAGGGTTACGTGTGGGAGTATATAATTTGTAGTTTTATATGAGATAATCTAATTTATGGTTTTATATAGGAGAATCTAATCTATGTTTTGTATGGGAGAATCGAATCTATATTTTTATGGGAGAATCTAATCTATAGCTTTATATGGGAGAATCTAATCTATGTTTTGTATGGGAGAATCTAATATATATTTTGTATGGGAGAATCTAATCTATGTTTTTATATAGGATAATCTAATTTATGGTTTTGTATGGAAGGATCTAATGTAGGGTTTTGTATGGATGAATCTTTAGTTTTATATTGTTTGAATTTAGGGTTTGGTAATGATGAATCTTTGGGTTTTGTATGGATTGAATTTAGGGTTTGGTATGAATGAATCTTTAGTTTTATATGGATTGAAATTAGGGTTTTGTATGGAGGAAACTTGGGTTTTGTGTGGATTGAATTTAGGGTTTTGTATGGAGAAACCTTGGGTTTTGTGGGATTGAATTTAAGGTTTTGTATGAAGGAAGTTGGGTTTTGCATGAAAGAATTTAGGGTTTTTCATGGTTGATTATAAGGTTTTTACATAGTAGCTTAGAGTTTGTATGAAAAGTTTGAAAGGTTGCATGGGGTGTGTAAAGTCTGCATGGGAGTGAAATTTACGTATGGAATGTTGATTTGGGATGTGAGGAAGGTAATGTAAGTGCTGTTTGAGTAGTTAAACACTTTGGATGGAAAATAGTACGTAGAGCATTATCTGGGTACGTAGGAGACTGAGCTAAGGTTTGGAGTGGCTAATTATGGGTTGTTTTGATTAACTAGGGTTGGGAAGTGGTTAACTATGGTTGGTTGTGGATAACTAGGATTTGGAGTGATTAACTATGGGTTACTGTGGTTAATTAAGGTTTTGATATGGCTAACTAGGGTTTGGTGGTAGTACGTGTGTACTTGGTGAATAAAGTATGATGATGAATATGGAATCTATGATTTGTGATGTGTGAAGTGTAAAGGGAATGATTCATGCATGTCTAGGATGAAAGTTTTTAAATAAGATACTTAAGACACTAATAATTTAAAGTGGAAGATTATTGAGCCGGGTTCAGCCGATCCATCGGTTAGGAATAGTGGTGTGGACTATTGTCCTGCAAGTGACCGATCCATCGACAAAAAATAGTGGTGTGGACTTTGTCCCGCAAGTGACAAACCCACCAGTAATAATAGTGGCGTGATTCAAGCTCAATAAACACAAACCATAGTTTGCTAAGACAATTAAAAGATACTAATTAGTTACAGTGGAACACCATGTGAGTAGGAACTAGCCGATCCATCGGTTAAAAATAGTGGTGTGGACTAATGTCCTGCAAGTGACCGATCCACTGGCGAATAATAATAGTGTGGAATTTGTCCCGCAAGTGACCTACCCACCGGCAATAATAGTGGGGTGTTGTTGTACTTACATGGATTTGATAAAAGGCATGGTGTGTATCGATTTCTGATAAAAGATTAATTAAATAATTAATCTGGACTATAATTGGGCCTTTATGTATGTACCCGGATGATTGTTCGTTATTATGTTATCATGATGGATTATACTCTTTTATTTCTTTTACATTATTTTATGAGCTTATGTGTTGGCCATAGTATTTGGTTACCTTACTCAGTACATAGCGTACTAATCACCATTTTCATGGGTGTTGCTCATTCCCACGAGTAGTATGCCCTTCTAACTTTATGCAGGAGGGCAAGACATCAGTCGGGGTTAAGTGTTGAGCATGTTTTAGCTTGAGGTTCGAGTGTATCGTGGCCGTATTTTTTTTCATGTAATTTTATTTCATTATGTTATTTCTTTTGTATCACATTTATTCTTTTTGATTTATTACCTTGTATTAAGTATTTCAATTAAACCTTTTATCGATTGTAATATTATTCCTTTGAGTAATTTAGATTTTGCACTTTGATTTTTTATGTATGATTCTTTCTAGTTATTTTATGAAATCTTGGTTTGAATTTAATGTCAATCTTTTCTTTAGCCTTAGCACTTGGTAGTGGAACGGTAAGAGAGAACCGATCTAGTACTAAGTATGGCAATAACATCCCCAGAATTCACGGGTTTTAATTTAAAATTCTTTTGCATTAAAAAAAATTTAGTAAATTTTGGGGTGTTACACATGTATGCAAACATTTAATGCTTAAAAAAAATCATTTACCTAGGCAAATTATTATCACAGTACATGTAAGGGAATATCCCTAATCCTAAGTTATGCAAATATAATTTGTCATAAGTTAACCCTAATCATGCACATTTATTCCCATGTGAATTATCATAACTCTAACTACTATGCATGATAGCATGAGTAATCATGAGACATTTACTATGGAATTTAAATTATAACTTGATAAGAATGGAAATACTAACAAAATCTTAGACATGTGGATATAAAACATTTGACATATTACCATACATACAACTTAACTTTTATGGTCGTGCATAACAACCCTTCAACATGTTATAATTTTAAGCAAAAAACCTTAGCATGGTTCTATGTCTAAACAATCCTATCATGCTCACACATAATTTATATTATCTTATGAGTAATTGGATTTACCTAATCCAAGCATGAACAAAAAGAAGTCTTCTCCAAATTCCTCAAGCATTACTTAGGAATTTAACATCCAAACACTAACAAGTCCAACAAGGCAAGAGGAAGCCAAATAAAAACTTAGTGCCAAAGGGAGAAGATTTGGTTGAGAAGGGGGAATGAGCTCAGTTGTCTTGGAAGGTGCTAGGGAAGCACAAATGACAAGAATATTCGGTGATAGGGGCTACAAATGGAAGTAAATGTGCAACATAAAGGGGGAGAAAAGGTGGCACAAAGGTTCTAAGATGAGGAGAAGGGCTTTAGTAAAAATAGGTGTAGCACAAAGGAGGGAGTCTTTGGCTTTGGTGGGTTAATGTTTAGCTTGGGGTGGTTTCGGTAGATATTGCCAAAGGATAATGGGGGAGAAAAAACAAGGTTAGCCTATGGTTTGTTGGTTGATTCAATGGGGTTTGAATTTAGGAGCATGAGGAAGAGGGAAAGGAGCATAAGGGAAAGTGTGGTTTCAGGGAGTTTATGCATGATTAATGAGGAGTCTTCAATAGGGGCTACTGGTGAAGGGTGTGGAGGATTGGTGATGGTGGCTAGTGGTAGGGTAAGGAGGCCGATGGAGGGCTGTGTTGCAAAAAATAAAAATGGTGGTGGAAGGAGAAAAACAACAATGGACAAATGGCAAGGAAAATTTGTGCATGAGGTAGCTTAGGAGAATTAGGAGGTTACAGGGTTGATTGAGGCTTTTGTGCAGCATAGGGGGAGAGAGGAAAAGTGATTAAGAATAGGGTGGTGTGTAGGGAAAAGATGCGAAAAACAAGGATAGGACAACATAGGGAAGAGGGGAGGTATAGTGAAGATGGTGTAGGGTGATGGTTTGCAGGGGCAAGGTGTCAAGGTATAGGGAGTACGGTGATGGTAAATAAATTTCTAGCACTGATTAGAGGATAGCTTAGGGTAAATTATAGGTGAAAAATTATGGTAAAATATTTGGGTAAAATTTATCAGGCTATCAGGTTAGGTATATTCAATGAACGAATACTAGTTAAGACCCAACCTAGATATAAAATTTAATATGAACTCTCTAGCAAATTTTAACCTAATTAAATTTATATCTAATAAGTAGTAATAATATTTAACATATTAATCATATATTTATTACCAATTATCCAAAAATAGTTATTACAACTAGTACACATAATTTTTAATTATAATTAGGGTTTATAGAAATGGGGTATTATATTACTACCTCCTTAAAAGAGACTTCACCTTTGAAGTCAACAAAATAAAACTAACTCATTACATCCTCAGGTGGTCCACAAACAATGGTTTTATGAGCTAGGGATCACTACCTCCTTAAAAGAACTAAACCCTAATCAAGGCACATAGCTAGAACACAATCATGTTGAAAACAATCATCAATCAATCACACCCATGTATACACAAATAACGATGAAGCATAAACACTCAAAAGCACAAAGGTATATCGGCAATGGTGTATAAGAATCCACAAGACTGTGCCTCACTAATCATATTCATAATATTAACCAACGAACCTCCTTGGGTACCTCTAATGCCGAAAGTATAACCCGCACTATTCTATAGTTAGGGCTAAGAAGTAGATCCTTTACCTTTAGCACTCACACTCGGGAAGCTACTAGTGGGCACCTAAGTCACTAGGGAAGGCTGTTGTCGATATGTGATTAAACCAACTGATTGTACGTGCTAATGTTGAACTCTAGATCTATAAGAGTAACACTGAAAGCCCTTATGGCGCACCTTGCCATAGCTCCAACATTCTATCATTCTGCCCTGGTAATTCTTGCTTAGGTGGTTCCCTCCACACACCTTGCAGTGATAGTGTCTCGAAGGTCGATTATTCGTGAACAACACTCTAGAAAACTATGAAGACTAAACACCACTATATTGACTCTATTGGACACTCTACTGAGCACTCTTGTCACCTCCGTGACACTAAAAATTCTCTACTAGCCTCTTAGTCCCACTAAGGGACCTCTTTGCCTCCTAGATCCTTCCTAGGGCATAAGCTCTCACCTATACAGTGAATACATCTATCATAATTGCTCTTCCAAATAGCTCTTGAGTGCATAGATCCAAACCTTACTAAAAGTGATGAGCAACCATATCCTCACTACTAGCTATCTTTGGTGCAAAAGCAAGAAGCTTGGAGAGCTTACTAAAGTAGTCCTCAACTAACATGTTGACCTATTATAGGGTTAAAAATAGATTTACAACCCTAACAAACACAATCAAAGGCCATCTATTGGATAGGTAAGAAATCCCCATCATTCAAAGGCTGACAATAACATTAACATTTCATAAGGTTTGCACAACATCGTACACACAAGTTAGAAGAAGTACTGACATTCATACTAGATGCCCATACAACATTTATGAATACAATCATTACAGTAATAACAGCTAGAACCTCAACAAGCAAAGGAATCTTTAATCTTTTAGGGTTACATGTACTATAAGGATAGATCACTACCAAACTAAGCATTTACCTAACATTAACCTTAAACATGGAATGCCTTAAAAACCTTGAAACCTATGTCAACTCAATCACCACCATCAAAACCCTAAAGGCTCAAATCCACAGTAGCATCAAATGCCCATATATTGTAGATCATCCTTTAAGACCACTCTTCATGTAGTATCATCTCCTTTGTTTACAAATATCAAGGAGGTTCATCTACTTCACCTATCTTAGTTGGATAATCGAAGGTAAAACTCAGTAGTATTCCTATCCTATCTCTTTATACATCATCAATCATAGACCAAAATTTCAACTCCAACCCATGACTATAGGAGCTGGAATTGATTGGGTAGGGAGTGGCTTGGTAGGTGATGGGGAGTGATGGTGGTGTAGCAAGAATTGTCTAAGGACAATGTTTCATGAGGGAAGAAGGGATAAAGGAAAAAGGAAAAAGAGAAGGGTTGGTTGAAAGAAGAAAAAAGAGAAAAAAGAGAAAAGAGGAACAAGAAAAAGAGAAGATAATAGGTTTGGTTTTTGGATTAGAATAAGGTTAATATAATTTAGGTAAGGATATTAGGATAGTTTAATTATCAATAAAATGGGATTAGACTAAAATTTTAGGGTTAAAGTCAACTTGTGTTGATCCTATCCTCAACACTAATGGTTTTCTCCCTAGGGTTGACTCAGACACATTAGATGAAAGAGGTTAGCATGGTTCAATTTATCAACCCTATCCCCTTACTTAATGATTTTAGGAGTTCGGAATGTTAAGGATCTTTAAAAGATTTTTAAGAAAAAGGAGTTGAGGAAAATTTTAAAAGCCAATAATGTCACAAATCTGAGTTAGTTAAACATAATCTAGGAAGCTATTTTAGTGTCTAATATAATTATTCACATCATTCCAATGGGAAAGTTTGTTTTTTATGGGGTTTTAGTAAAAGTCATGTTGAGTTATTAAGTGCTCATGCCTAAGATTTGCAAGTCAATACTACTTGTAACAACTTTGGAGTTTCATTTTATGTTTCCTTCATCAATGCCCATAAAAAAGGTATTACAACCAAAAAAGATAATTACCCTAATCAACTTATGGAAATCGATTTGGTTGAATAATGCCAGCATTAAAAAGAAGTTGGTGCTATGGTTAGCTACTCACAACCATTTACCAACAAAGGATACCGTCAATAAGTTTTGCTTGTTGGAGAATATGTCATGTTGCTTTTGCTAAAAGGATGAGTCTATTTTTCATTTATTATTTGAATGTAAGAAAATGAAATAGTTGTGGAGGAGTGCTTATACTGGAGTTTGACTTAGAGGTTCTATTTGGCATTGGCCAAGAGCTTTGGAGGTAATGAACCGGACCACCAAAGGTATAAAGAAGAAGACCTAGAATATCTATATATTGAAGCGCCTATGCATAGTTAGCTTCAATGAATGTTTAAATACTCATAATGCTAAGGTTATCTCCCAATTATAATTGAATTGGAAAGGTTTAGTTATGAAGATAACCTACATAATCTCTACTAGGTACATGTCCTCATACACAAACACTTATGATAATGTCTTATGTAGGTTTGGATAAGTTTTACTTTCAATCATTAATAGCATATCATATATACTTAAAAAAAAGGGCATCACACTAAACTAACCCCTAGTTTCTACTCGAGAGTTGGAGTATCTAGAATCTACTTGAAGCTCTTCCATTTTATGTATTAGTATTTTAAAAATTAATAGCATTTAATACATTAGATCCACGCCATTATCAACTTAACAACTAATTAAATTACACAGTCATTTATTATCCATTTTGACTTATTTACCATTCATCATGAAATATTAATAAACCACCATACCATTAAAGGCCAAACTATTTCAATAAAGCCCAGCATATGGCATCAGGACACTAATAATCAACACTCAACCAATTCAGTTTAAGAGTTAGGCATTACACCATTAAATTTCACCTTTACAAATTATCCCAAAATGTCTACTCAATATTCAACAATCAAATCTATGGTTAAAGGTTAACCTATCCTACTAAAGGCCAACTTGCCATTTTATCCAAATGATTATGACCATTTTATCCATTTTCACTAATTAACTTAAAAAAAAAATAAGGCATTAATTCACCAAAGATCATAATTACTATAAATAAATTATGCAAATTCCTAATAAATTAATCGAAAATTATTTAAGATGATTTTTTAATTGAGTCAAAAATATCGAAATGTGGTAAAATGATCATTTTGCCCCTAAGCACATACTATGCCATAAAACACTAAAAACCCTAATTTCATGCATGCTTTCTTTCACATGAAGTAAATCATGCATTTCACACTTAGGGATTATATACACAATGTTAACATAATACTTTGGAAAATTTTAGAATCATACAAAATGCTTATAATATACCTAGGTTATAGAATATTTATTTTCAAGACATAAAAATTGTTTGAGCCTATTATATGATTTCTAATCTGGATCAAACTTTTCATACACTTCAAATGCATCAAATTTTAAGTAAGAAAAATATATATTTTTTTAAGAAAACACATGAAAAGACTAAAATACCCTTGTATATGTTATAACTTGAATTCAACATATCAAACTATAAACATGCTTAAATGTAAATATAGTAAATATGAAGTTGTATTTAAAACACGTAAGGGATTATGTGACTAGCTAATTTTTCAAAAAAAAAAAAACCAACTCAAGCTCAAGAATTAATGAAGAGGGTGAGAGCCACTAATATGTCAAATTTGCTAATTTTTATGCTCAAACACCAATACTTACATGTTATCATAATGATACCAAAACACATGATATTTCAAGCTCAAACACTTAATATTATAATTTCTATATTTTAACAAGTCACATTGGAAACACATTCTCTAGATTTAGACATGTATTTATTCTTATTTTTACTCCATTTTATCATACATCCTAGATTTAACATCTAAGCCCTCAACTTTTTCATCATTACAAGTTTTGAGGTTAAATTTCTCTTCTGAAAACAAAGTGGATTTAACATCCTTAAAAGAAAAGAGAATTTTTTTACCATACAGCATGTTTTCCTTAAAGTTCTTATATGTAAATGGTAAAGTAACAACTAATAATCAATTTACACATCCAAATTAGGTTAAAATAATATTGGGTTAAAATTATCAAGTTTAGGTTGGATAAGAAACTTATTTGCAAGACTTTTACCCATATAAAGTGATTCAAGCTTTAAAAAGGAGAAAATGTAGTGGTCTCATGAAATACTTCACAAACTTTGAAAGAGATTATTGAATTATAGACAATGCACTTTCATCTAATTTTTCCTATTATTTATCAGTTATAGTAGCAAGTTTTATGGATTTTCCTTCAAGAGCCTTCTTTAATCCATTTTAGGTAAGAATGACTTCTATTTGGAATCTCCAAATACTCAAATTGAACTTGTCATTAAACTTATCAATATTAAATTTCATAACGGTATAAATCATGAACCCATGATGAGATACCACTTGTTTAGATATAGGTATTAGATGTGAAGGTGATTAGAATCGAATATGGAAATAAATTAAAAGGAACCTAGAAAATCAAGAGCTGATAGAAAGCAAGAATAATCAAAAGTTCTGTGGTTCATCCAATTTAAGATATGCCTATTGAGGTCGACAAGCGAATAATTTTAGTATGTAGAGAAAGAACTACAAAATAAATCCTCAATTTCTAAGAGATTGAATAAAACTCTCAATATCTCAATGAGTGTGTATTTCTCTCTCCCAAATAGAATAGGGAGTAATGAATTGTGTGATATGATGGCTAGAAGGAGAACAACATGTATATACATTCCCCTACAAAGAAAAACCCAAAAACTTATGGCAATAGAGGCAAAAACATATGAAAATATCCAAATTAAGGCTAATATAGGCATGCCCATGGACACAAGTGTCTTGTGTCAATGTTTGACATATCAAATAAAGTACAAAAATTAACATGATTGTGTTAAAAGAAACAAGTTGGGAATTATTGATTGTGCTGCATAATTTCTATGTCATATTAAAGCACAATCAAGGTGAGAGAAATTACTAGGCCATACTAACTTCAAAACCTTACGACAACAAAAGGTGCATAGGTTATGGGAGGTAAAATATTATAGCCAAATTTTGTATACATAATGTGACATTTTATTGTAGGTAATAATGTCCACAAAAAACAAATAGTGACTATGTTCATTTTTTGATATGGGAAAATATATTTGCCATGAAAATTGTTTTCAAGGCAAACTCATCACAAATTTGTCATAATTTATTTTTTTGTGTATGGCTAACTCATTGTGAATTTCCATGAATTTTTTTATGGTTAAGTCACTATGAATTTTTTGTGAAAAAAAAATACTTTTAGGGCAAGCTCGACATAAATTTTCCATAAAAAAAATATTTTTGTGACTAACTTGCTATGAAATTGCCACAACAAAATAATTTTGTGGCTAATTTGCTATAGAAAGATATATTCATGGCTATCCACAAAAATAGATTTTCATGGCTTAATTGCCATGAATTTACAATGAAAAGATATTTTTTGTGGTTGACTTACCATGAATTTTCTATGAAAAAGATATTTTTCTATACCTATTTAACTAGGGATATAAGTGAGTAGAGTCAGCTCACAAGTTTTTTGGACTCATCTCGTTAAATATTTGGATCAGTTTATTCATTTATCTAAATTATTTAATCTTAAACAATAATTTTAGGCTTGTTTAATAAATGTGTTAAGCTTGAGCACAAACGGTTTGGCCTTGAGCTAGTTTACAATCATATTATTTACTACAAAAGATCACGAGTTGGTTCAACTTGACTTGTTAAAAGCTCGACGCCTAAGTCTTATTATAAGTCTCATTTATTAAATGAGTTGAGTCTGAGCCCAACGTTTATATAACTATAGTTTAAAAACCTATGATCATATTATGAATTAAATAGGATAAAAATTTTTTGAACTTACAATACATTACATTTTTATCCTTGCATTTTTATTATTTTTAAAAAAATGGTAAAAATAACTCATTATTAATTTGAGCACTAATTTAAATTTATATAAATTTATTGATAAACACACACACAATTTAAATGTTAATATCCCAAAGTGAATACCATATTAAGAATTAACTAGGTCATATTAATTTTTTTAAAATGTGTAGTACATTAGTTACATTTTCTATTTTTTCATTTTTTTTTACTAATTTGAATAAAAAAATTAACTAATTTTTAATTTGTATCCTAAATTAAATGTGTGTATCGATTATGAAATAATAAATAGCATACATAAATATATGTTAATATACTATAGTTATAAGAAAAAATAATTTTTTAACTACAAATCAAATATATGATCATATAAAAAATTCACAACCATATATATATATATATATAGGAAAGTGTGTAATATCAAGTGATGTATAATTGAGATGGATTAAAATGTTTGGTACGACGATTTATATAAACAAAGGGCACATTTATTAATGGAAGTCTATCATTGAGGAACTTTATAGTTAAATGTACTCGACTTAGATTAGTTAAATGAGGGGTGACATCACGATAAGTTTCTCAAGAAGCATACTATAGCTATCCATGATTGGTATCAGAATGAGATCAACCTACAATCAGTATTGGGATGGGGTGTTACAATTATTATTGTTGTTTTTATTATTATGTGAGGCACAAGAAAAATCATAATTAATCTAGATAATGACCATAGGAATTATTGTGACTCATTGAAATATGGTTTATATGAATAAATGTGGTTAATTAAGATATTAGCTATGAGATCGCTCATCGCAATTGAGATGTGCATCATAGGACTACGTGTAGCTATCATGATGCGCATCATGAGACTATACATGGCTATTTAGATGTGCACTACAATACTACTTGTGGTTGTTGAGGCATGAACCATGGGACTACTTGTCACTATCATGACATGCATCACTAGACTACTCGTGTCTATGATGACATGCATAAAGGGACTACTTGTGGTCATAGAGATATAGGGCACGGAATCACTCATGATCATTTCGACCAATTATAGCCACTAAATCAATCTTCGGGTGGCAAATAATATCGCCATGACCTTATAAGTTGCAGAAAGTGACAACTTTAACTTTGGTGGTGAAATAATTTGGTGACAGAACTTTTATTAAATAGCTACATATGTTCTCATAGCATGTGATACTATTTATTGTTATGTCTTTAATCTTCAAGCTATGAACTAGGATTTGAGGTACCATACACAACAAGTTGATAGGACACATTTCTAATTTAGTAAGCATCTAAGTAGATTTTGGAAAATTATTATAAGTTTGAAGCAATTTTAAAAGTTCATGCTTAGGTTTAGTTCGAGGATGCATTCAAGATTCTAACCTTAGTTTATCAACAATAGATTTCTAAAATTTATACTACTTCTAATAGATGTATTTTTTAAATAAAACAAAACAATGGGTGATAACATTCACCGGCAAATAAATTTCAATTGGCATGAATCCGGAAATAACTATTACATTAGTGGCTTATGGATGAGATGAAAGTAAGAAACTCAAATGTTCCATTTTCATTAGGGCTCCCTTCACAATTTCCTTGATTACACTACTAAACATGGTCGCATACACCATCTAGAGAAGAAGACTTTAGAAGAGGAGAGGTAATTAATTAAGATTATCTAGGTTAAATTATGCATGTTGTGCTTTTTGCCACAAAAATACTAGCAAAGTTGTTGGTACCTAATAAGTTGATTGGAATTGAAATACATGCATCTCTCTCTCTCTCTCTATCTCTATCTATCTATCTATCTCTCTCTCTCTATATATATATATATTGTAATCTTCTATGCATCATTCTTAACATACTAACTACGTATTTTTTTTCTCTTCTTCTTATTTAACATTTATGACTGTATAGTGGGTGATAATCAGTAGTCAAATATTTAGCCTACTATATCTCCATACAGTCAACATTTGTAACAAACATTTAAATATAATTATCTCATCTAATGTAACTAGATCATATTATTTCTCTGTAGGAAACTTTAGTATTACCTATGTAATCAGCATAGCTTGTAATCCTCTCAGGCTATATATACTTGCACCGTTGCACATACTAATATCAATAAAATAAGAATTAAGTACTTCCTCTTATATGGTATCAAATCCTCTTCATCTTTCATGAGATTGATCTTGCCTTTTTTTCCACTATTTCTCCATCATATCCTCTAGAACTTCCTCACCACCTTTTACTACAGTTAAAATTGTATCCTCAAATCCATCTACTTTAATCAATATCAACGTTGCTGCTCAACTCCCTCTGAAACTTACCAAATCCAATTATATTTCCTAGAAAGCACAAGTTTGATACCTTTTTTATTCTTGATCTTCTAGACTATCTTGATGGGTCATTCAAATGTTCTTCTGCTACTATTATTGAAGGTGAATAGCCAATCTCCAATCAAGCTAATCTATTTGACATAATCAATCTCAACTTATTATTCATTCCATCTTCTCCTCCCTAAGTGAAGATGTTATGCCTTTAATCTCTTCTACTATAGCCAGTCATGAAGCACGAAACCGTTTGTCTCATCTTTATGTAAAATGCTCCAACACTCACATCATTCATCTGTAGGATAAACTATCTGCAATGACTCATGGTGATCTTCTAATTGCTAATTTTATTACCAATGTTAAATGAATTGCTAATGAACTCACTACTCTAGGTGCTCCATCGAGTGATGTTGACCTCCAAGTTTATGCTACTCGTGGTCTTAGTTCAACATATAAAGATCTCTTTGCTACTCTCCACACTAGGGATTATGTGGTACCATTCAAGAAATTATTTGATAAGATCATTGATCATGAAATTTTACTTCTCCATCTAGACACACATCATTCTAACATTCCTTCGCTTAATACTAATGTTGTGAGCTATTCTCGCTCTTCCTAATATTCCCCTCCACCTCCTACATCTGGTCTTTTACCCACTCCTCATAAATTCTCTAAGTCTAATAGTAAATATTATCACAATAATGTTATCATTAGTCGATATTGCAACAAGAAAGGACGTGTTGTATATTGTTGCTATAAGTTGTTTCCCCACCTTAAACCTCAATGTCCATCTACCAATCATTTAGTTGTTGGTCATCCTTCATCATTACCATGGGTACTTGACTCGGGAATTTCTCATCATGTCATATCTCTAATGTATAATCTTTCTTTCCATCAACCATATGAAGGTCCCAACAATTTTTACATTGGTAATGGTTTAGGTTTGAAAATTACTTACACTAGTTCTACTTCTATTTCTCCTTCCTTCATCTTATCTAATGTTCTTTGTGTTTTGTCAATTTGGCAAAACCTTATTTATGTCTCTAATTTTTGTCATCCTAATAATACTTCTATTGAATTATTTCCCTCTCATTTAGTTGTTAAGGATCTATTCTCAAGGACTCCACTTCTTCGTGGCAAGAGTCATCATAATCTTTATGAATGGCCAACTTAAAATTATGTTCGCCTCAGTCTACCACAGCTTTTTCTACACACCTTAATGCGTTAATATCTCCACTCTTTTGGAATAATCATATTGGTCATCGAAAACTATAAGATCCTCAATAAACTGTCACCTTGGCACCATCCCAATGTCATCCTATTGTCAACCTTATTTTAGTTGTCACTCCTATCATTATAATAAAAGTTGGCACCTAACTTTTGGTGAGTCAACTCTAGTTAGTCTTGGTCCTATTGATTTGATTTACACTAATGTATGGGGTCCAATTCCATTCCATCACTTATATGATTCTTGTTATTATGTTATTTTTGTGAATCACTTTGCTAAATATATTTGGTTTTATTCTTTGTGTCTCATATCCGATACATTCACCATCTTTTTCCATTATTAAACTATTATTGAAAAATATTTTAATCATTCCATTATTTACATATACTCTAATGGAGGTGGGGAGTACATTGCTCTCAAAGACTTCTTACTTACTCATGGCATTCAACATCTCAAAACCCCTCCTCATACTCTCCAACTTAATGGTATTGTAGAATGACATTGCCAATATATTGTGGAAACAAGATTAGCTCTTCTTCATAAGGATAATCTTCCATAAAAATATTGGTCATATGCTTTTCACATTGCTATAGACTTAATTAATCAGCTTCCAACCCCTACTCTTAATTATCAGTCCCCATATGAAAAATTATTTAACCTTCCACCCAACTACCACAAATTTTATGTCTTTGGTTGCCTCCACTATCCTTGTATTAAACCATATACCTCTCATAAGCTTTAACCAAAATCAAATCCTTGTGTCTTTAGCAGCTATACTCAATATCAAAGTTCTTGCTTATGCATGGACTTAAAACCTTATAAACCCTACACTTTGCATCATGTTTGCTTTGTTAAGCATTTCCATTTACAACCCAATCTGCCACACCCAACTCTAGCTGGTAATACATATGATTGTTCTATATCATCACTAGATCCCTTACCATCACCTCAATCTTCTACATATTCATCCACTCTTATTCCTTCTCTATAATTCATACTACTACCAACATCATATTCTTCCAATTCTATACAAAATCCCTCTATTCAATCACCTATCCCATCTATGTCACCGATTCACACCAACTCCTCTCCTTTAATGCCCACTCCTCCACATGCAAAGAATAGTGTATCTTGTAATTCTCCATCTTCATTTTTTGCATCCCGTCCTACTCACCATATGATTACTAGATCAAAAATAATATATTCAAACCCAAAACAATTTACTCCACCATAACTACTCATCCTCTTCCTACCTTTATTGAACCATCATGTGTTATTGCTACCATGAAATATGTTAAATGGTGTGAGGCCACGTTCGATGAGCTTGCAACACTTTTTCAAAATGGTACTTTGGAACTTGTTCCTCCTAATCTCTCTCAAAATATTTTTGGCTACAAATGGGTCTTTTGTGTCAAAAGAATTCCTGATGGATCTATCTCAAAATACAAAGCTCGATTATTTACTAAGGCTTTTCATTAATGACACCATATTAACTTCCATGAAACTTTCAGTATGGTGATTTAACCTGCCACAATTCACATCAATCTATCTATTGCAATGTCTCATGGTTGGCTTCTCTACCAACTTAATTTCAAGAACATCTTCCTTTATGGTACTCTTTCCAAGGAGGTCTTCATGAAACAACCACTAGGTTTTGTCAATCAATCAAAACCATTCTTTATCTACAAATTAAAAAAAGGCTATCTATGATATTAAATAAGCCCCACGAGCATGGTATCATGAACTTAAGTGGTTTCTCCTCTCCTATGGGTTTGTCAATTATAATAGCGATCCATATCTATTTATTTATCACACCTCTATTGTCACACTTTATTTTTTTGGTTTACATTGATGATTTGATTATCATTGGCAATTATACTACATCTATGAACCACTTTATCAATGCCCTTGTTGCTTGCTTTTCTATTAAGGATCTTGGCAATATCCACTATTTCCTTGGCACTGAGGTTCTTTTCACAAACTCTGGCCTGCTTTCAACACAACATAAGTACATTCATGATCTTCTGACCAAAACTAATATGACTGGTGCTAAAGGTTTTGTCACTCTTCTATCTTCATCTCAAGTCCTTCGGCTTCAAGATGGTTTTCCACTTACTAATGTCACCAATTAATGTCAAGTTATTGGATCCTTGCAACATCTCTCACTCATAAGACCTAATGTTTATTTTACCATTAACAATCTTGCTTAGTTTATACATGCTTCCACAAAAAAATCATTGATCTACCGCCAAAAGGGTTCTACACTATCTTAAAAATACCATCCATCATGGTTTATTTCTCAAATGCCATCATCCACTCACTATCACTACAATTACATATACTGACTGATATGGGAATTATGATGATTTTACCTCCACTTCAACACATATTGTCTATTTAGGTGGTAATTCCATCTCTTAGTGTTCTAAGAAGCAAAGCATTATTTCTTGCTCTTCCATGAAGTCAAATATAGTTCTCTTGCTCTAGTTGCCATGAAAGTTCTTTGGGTTTAGAATCTATTACATGAACTTCATCTTGTTATCCCCCCTATAGTACTCTATTATGATAATATTGGTGCCAAGTACCTTTTGATCAATCTTGTCTTCCACTCTTAAATGAAGCATATTTCCATTAACTATCATTTTGTTCGTGACCATGATACTTGTAGCTCATTTTTGGTCTCTCATATTTCTTCAAAGGATTAGTTAGTAGATGATCTCACAAAATTGCTTACTTCAGCCCCATTTCTCGCTCTAAGATCCAAGATCAGTATCTCTAATGAGAGAACCGTCTTGCGGAAGGATGATAATCAATAGTCAGATATTTAGCATATTATATATCCATGTAGTCAACATCTATAACAAACATTCAAATTCAATTATTTTATCTGTTGTAACTAGATCCTATTATCTCTCTTTATGTAACTTTAGTTTTACCTATGTAATCAGCATAGCCTTTATTCCTCTTAGGATATATATATACTTGCATTGTTTCACGTACTAATATCAATAAAATAATAATTAACTACTTTCTATTATAGTGGGTACATGCCACTTGAATAAGTGACGTGAAGAAAGACTTTGATGAAGTATGATGTGTATAGTTTCAATGTATAGGTATTAGAAGTCATTAGTGGTTAGAAAAACAATATATTTGATGAAGTGGATTATTATAAGAATCTTCTAAGCACTATTAGTTTTAATTCATACATATTAACATATATACTCAATGAAGACAAGCCAAATAAATCTAGGTTCTACATTATTGTATATATGTTACCAACTAATGTATATTCTTGAACGAACATATTTGATTTGAAGGCATGGAAGATCTAGAGGGAAAAGGATCTACCAAGAGCAGTTGATTAAATATTATCGTCACTTGTTATGTTGAGATTACTAATAAAATCATGAGAGATGCTTACACAACTCATATGCCATCTAAGCCTTCTAGTATTAGGATGTTCTATAATGATTGTGCATCCTTATCTCTTTTAATTCCTTCACACCCACCTTGTTTTTAATATAGCAAAATAGTTAGTTATTTGTTAGATAGGTTGATGCAACGTATGAGGGATGAATCAAAATAAGGAGATGTTTACCCTTGTATGCCTAACTAGCTAATTATCTGATACTGAGGAGAGTTTGTTAGAAAATGGGATAGTGGAGGGGATATTTAATACCCTAAAAATTTTCTTAGCCTAATCCCACATTATTAATTCCCTAAATTGATTTTAATCTTAAAAAAAATCTTATTTTAGCCTTAACCCAATTTCTTAATCCTAAAATTTTAACTGAATCTAAAACCTTGACTGGATAAATCGTATTTTGTAAACCTAACTCAAACTTGTTAAAATTTTCACTAATCCTAACTATTTTGGCTAATCTAGAACCACCTAAACTAATCCCTAAATCTTTTTCTCTTTTTCCTTTTCTTTCTTCTTTTCTTTTCTTTATTTCCCTTCTCCTATCTACTTAGCTGCCATGTTGAAATTTGCTGCAACTTGCACATGCAATTTGCCTCCCTCTCCACTTACACCATCACCCATCATCTTTCTGTAGCCATCCATCATCCATCAACCTTTCTTCTTCTTCTTCTTCTTCTTCTTCTTCTTCTTCTTCTTCTTCTTCCTTCTTCTTCTTCTCTTCCTCCTCTTCGTCCTCCTCCTTCTAGTATCCCTACCCATCTGCACAGTCACCTCAACCTGCCACTCTTCTTCTTCTTCTTCTTATCCTTATGCAATACACGCTCACAACCATCACCATCACCTGCCATTTTTTCCAACACTCAACCATAATTTCCCTACACCACCCCTCATGACCGAGTTGCACCATGATTTGCCGTACATCTCCCCTACTTTTCTTTTCTCTCCCATTTGCACCACATGAACCCATGTATGTACACACACACACACACAACACTCTCCCTTATTCCTCTTTATTTGGCCTTTGCTCTACCATTTTCATGTTTCAAAATACTGCCAGAGCTCCCCCTCATCCTTCTCCTTTCTTCCTTCTTTTTTCTTCTC
The DNA here is from genome assembly GCA_030549775.1 of Tamarix chinensis. Taxonomy (NCBI): domain Eukaryota; kingdom Viridiplantae; phylum Streptophyta; class Magnoliopsida; order Caryophyllales; family Tamaricaceae; genus Tamarix; species Tamarix chinensis. The sequence goes on along the minus strand of CM060176.1, from coordinate 60,016,553 downwards.
CTTCTTCCACTTGTTTTTGCCCGATTTTTGTCTATGCACCACCAATTCCGCCACCAACACCACCTCTCCACCTAAAGCCAGTGGGTTGACCACCTAAGGTCACCCTAACCTTCCCCAGCACTGACATCGACCATCATCACCAACCATTTCCTTTTTATCCTCCTTCTTTCTCTTTCCCGTCGCATTTTAAAGGAACACATGGCATGCACACGACCTCAAACATGGTCGTGAAACACAAAAATTTCTTATTGCATACCTATGTAACTTATCACAACCTGCACATGCACCCTTACATGCCTACGCACAGCCCAAACGTATCCCTGTGTGCACCTGTTAAACTTTTGACCAGTTTACCCATTTATCGAGTATAGTTGTACCTCTTCGCATTGCCTAGGCATGCACAATTCTTCCTTTTATCCTAGGTGTGCACCGCTTAGTACAGTCGTGTAGCCACCCTATTTCAGCTATGCACTCCTATTTTTAGCCCCCAAACCTTATCTGAACACCACCAAATTTTTACTATAGCTCCACCATACACCCACACATCTTAAGATTCCATTTGACTACGCTTAATTTATTTTTACCCTACTGACCTTAATTTATCCTTCTGTTAAGCTCTTTGAGCTTAACCATAGATTTCATTATTTTTTGTAGGTGGTATCTCGGTAATCTCGGAGGAGTAAGTCTAGGATTTATGTACTTAGAGCCCGGTATCCTGGTTAGTAAGGATACTATTTGATGTTTAGGGTTTTGTGTTATTTTCTTGCATGGTCATGTGTGTTTTCATGATACTTTTGATATATGATTTAACATGTGTTGACAATGGTATTTTGTGATGATTTGAATATTATGTTGAAAGGAAGTAAGAATGGTTAAGAGGTATAGTTATGATTTTATTGTGGTAATGACATAATTATGGGAATATACTTTATGGCATGGAATGTGAGATAAATAAACTATGGTAAATGGACATAGATATATTTTATGAGGTATGGTGATTATTGGTGGACTTATAAAAAAATATGTGTGTGGAATGTATGAGACTTTATTTTGGTCATTATGGAATAATAAGGATATTGTGGTATTATATGTGCTAGGTGGTTTAAACTATGATAACAATATCATGAGAAATGCTTGAAAGTATTATTGTTTGTTTGGGACCTTCAATGAAATAATGGTTAATTAGGACATAATAACTTATGATGATGATGTTATCATTCCATGGGTAAAATCTAGAGGTTATTTGTATTCTAGATATGTTACTAACGATTGGTCTTACGAGGTTGTTTATCGGACTTGTTCCTTATGTGAATCTTATGAGAGGAATTATGACTACTTTTGAAATTAGGATTTTTAGCAATTTTATGAATAGTACTTTGGATAAGATTACCAACGTATAATGTGGGTGTTAGACAGTGCATTATGGGTATGATAATAATGATGAGATTTGAGGATGAGATAATATAATTTGTGGTGGAATAATCAATATGGAAGAATGAAAACTGAGGAAAGTGTAATTAAGGTTTGGAGGCGATTAAGGACCTTAATCTACTTGATGTGTTTATTTGCTTCAATGTGTTTGATGCTTGAGAATTTATCTTGAATAAGATACTAATCACTTAAAGTGGAAGAACACGTGAGTAAGGCCAAGATTGTGTTTTTAATCTTTATTCCACTAAAAAGAATAGTGGATGGAGAGTGTTTTTTTTTTCAATAAGGTATTTTAGTCTGTTCCACCAGATTAAGAATAGTGGGCCCCTGCTCATTGTGAAATGAAAATATAATAGTATAACCTATGGGAAAGACACCAATGATTTAAAGCAGAAGAATACATGAGTCAGGACCAAGGTGTTATATATAAATATGTCCTATTCCACGGAGGAGAATAGTGGCTTAGGAGCATTCTGTCTCAAGAAGATGATATTTTCAAATCCGTTCCACCAAATGACAATGGTGGCTCAGTTGTGTTGTCTCTAAAAAGGTGCTTTAGACCATTTCATCAAATTAAGAATAGTGGGATTCCTGCACTCAACTTATATAAAAGAATAAAAATGGATTATACCTAATAAAGTAATCTAAATCACTATCTATATTATGAGATGTTTCATTTATTTGTATATTATCACTTGTTGTGGATATCTGTTCTATTTGTATCCCTATTTCTATAGTATTATTCCCTTACTTAGTACGAAGTGTATTGATCGGCAATTTTATGAGTGCTTCTAATTCCCACAAGTAGGAGACCCCAAACTTATGTGTGGGTCTCAAAAGATCTGCTAGATGATTATGCTACCTTTGATGCCTTATGTGGGGATGAGTGACTTCATTTAAATTAGGGGTAGGGTGAAGAGTAATGTTATCCACTAGATGTATTTAACTGGATACCCTTTTTGGACTCTTGATCCATGATATACCTTCTTTTATATTTGATATTGCAATTCGAAGTTAAACTCCAAACTTGTTATTATATTATAAATGTTCTTTCATTTCTATTTTTCCTATGTTTCTATAAATGTTTTTTCTTTGTGGTTGATGTAAGGATAGTTGAATAATATCAATTATGGTGGTAATCCCCAAGATTTTGCTTAGTTACTTCTGCTGTAAAATAATTTTTTTTAGTAGTGAAAAAATCTGAGCGTTACAAGATGTGTATGTAAAATTTCATACTCTTATGAAAATCCATTAAATTTTGCATATTCTTTCTCCTATTGGAGCATAATCACACAACCTTGATCTCTAAGCACCAACGATGTATGAGAAGCTAGCTGATTCTTTGTTATACTCATAAGGGAATCTGAGGCAAGATGGTAGTGCTTATTTGCCCATTATATATACTCTAGATGGAAGTTTTCTTCTTAACAATGACCTACGTAAGTTAAATTTTCTTAAGTTCTATTATATACTTGTCAACCATTACAATAACTACCATTGATCAAAATACACATCTTACATAAACTTGTGTTGCTACAACAAAAATCAACACAGACAACAACATATCTATAATTGTTTTAATAAAGATAATTGTGTATAAGTTCTTCTATTAAAAAAATAAGTGGGGTGAAAAAGGTGGAAGAAATAGACGATGGTGGAAATTATAACTATCGTCTATGGTGCGAGAGTTATGGAGAAAAGCATAAATAAACCATTATTTATACTTTAACTTATATATATATATATATATATATATATAAAATTTTTAAGGATATGTTAAGTGGTTCCAAAGTGCAATCATTGTTTATACTTTAGTTCATTTTTTCCATATTTTTTATTATTATCATTTATACCTTAGTGGGATTTTTTTCTTTTTCATTATTTAATTTTAATTTAATAGACTTTTAACACTCCTGATATTTTTACGAACACACACAAAGACCTACAACATGAACCGCTTCTTCCCCAAAGCCTTTTACCATTGTTGATTCCTCTACCTCCTTCATCATGACCACCAACCATTCTTCTTATTCTTCTATTTTCTTCATTGTTTCCTTCGTATGCATTTTTCACCTTGTTTCTTCATAAATGTTTCCTTGATATTACTTATGTTTCTCTTCACATTAGCATGAAGACATAGAATGTGACTTGCTTCCTGAAATTTTTTAAGTTATGTATTTTATATATCATTAAAGGTTCTTCAGTATCGATGTTATAGTTTTTAGTTTAATGTATGTATATTGGCATGCACTGCTAGCTATATACTAATTTCTATAAGTTTAAAATGAACCAATTATCAGAATAACCCAATTAAGTGTAACAATCGCGTGAAAACTTAACCAAAATAGCCCACGGGAGCAGATAACATTGTTTTTTACTAAAACACATGCTAATCATCAGGTGTGTATTATTAAAATTAAAAAAACTTAGCTTTAAATGTCAAAGCATGTGGAAGGAAACAAAATTAAAAGAAACACCCCTGATCGTTGGGCGTGTTTCTTTTAATCCTAACCCCCACCCAACCCTACCTTTCTCACTTTGTTCTTCATTCTTTGACTGAATGTCTCCATTTCTCTCCTTTTCTGTAATTCTTTTCTCTCATCTTCAATTTTTATTTTCTTTCTTGCAATTACATCTTTGTTTGGTCTCCTTTTCTACAATTCTTTCTTGCATCTCAACTATCAGGCATGATTTTATTCTTATCTTCTTTCCTTAATAATTATAATATGTGTTATTGTATATAATTATGCTACAATATGTGTTAGATTTGGTTATATTGTATATAATTTTGCTATAATAAAGATAGATTATGTTAGATTGTATATAATTATGATATAATATAGAAATATTTTATAAGATTATATACAATATGTGATTATGTGGTTATATCTATTATAAAATATAGATTATTTATTGGTTGACATGCTATAATTATATATATGTATGTATGTATGTATGTGTGTGTGTGTGTGTATGTATATTGTGCTTGAATTTTGGTTTATATTTAATATGGTAAATTATTAAATTTAATTGTTTTAGATTATAATTTGTGTTTAGAATTAATGTATAATGTTGGCTAACTAAATTTGAATGTTTACATTTGTAAAAATTAAATATATTTTTGTTAAGATGTGCATGTGTTGGACATGGCTATGTGAAAACATTTACAAATATAACTAAAAAGAGCAAAAATTGTGATAAATATTTATTATGTTTTAACAAATTGTAGATGCATAAAATATAATAATATTTTTGTTTTATATTTTCAAGTATAGGATGAGTAAATTTTTATTTATATTATATTAGAATGGTAAACAAAAGCATAAGTCTGAAGAACTTACATTTGAAGAAAAATCCGATAAAGTTACATTTGTTTCATTGTGTACGAATTTTAGCGAGTTTATAAATATGGTGCCCATATGGACATATTGTATCAAGGCTGCATACTCATTCAAGATATTTGAGATATATTGAAATGAGATAATGGGGAGAAGTCTTATCATTCCAATAGATAGTAATGATTCATTAAAAATGATGATAGACTCAATTAATTTAGGGGATTTTATGTAAATGTCCATGGAGATCAACCATCTAGGGCTCCAACCTTACCATCAAATATTTCTTTTAAGCATTTGCTCATTGAAAAATTAGAATTTTAATACACAAATCCTTTATACAACATGGGTACTAATTGTACACCAAGTTAACATCAATATTCCACCACACACATTGATGATACAATAGATACAAATTACTTTAGTAAAATAGGTGTTGATGTTGAAGAAGAAAACAAAGATGCACCTATAACCATACATAGTTTTGTTATGGAAGATAAAGTTAGGAGAATGCTTGAAAATGAGAACATGTATAAAATTCTTAACTAGATAACTACAATGATTGATTCCATAATTGATTCTGATTTTGAATAAGACATGCTAGAATAAGAGTTGTTAAAGAAGAATTGGAAGAAGAATAGTTGCGCGGATTAGATAAAAAGTTGTGTCAAGAGTTGTAGAAGTGTGTACATCCTAATTTTTTGATCCAAAACATGCTAAATAATCTATTATTGGTGTAGAGTTGCAGTGGGTAGCATCAACTTTAAGCTATGCACAAGGTTTTGAAGTTGACAAAATATTTTCTTCAAAATAAGAATTAATATGTAATGTTAAACACTACTCAATATTGATGAAGCTTCCCTACAAGATAGATTGATCATTGAAAACAAGATTTGAGGCATATTGTAATAGATGTGCTTGGAGGCTATGATCACACACTATAAATTATTATACAAGGAAGGTGAAGATCACTTCATACAATGGTACACATCAATGTCTCCTCAAGGAATTGAATCGTGATCATTTGAATTTGACATTTGGTTTTATTGCCAAAGAGATTGAAGGCCTAGTAAGAGCCCGATTTTAAAAGCTATCATTAAACAGATAAAATCAAAGTGGGGATTTATGGTGTATTATAGGAAGGTATGGGTGGAAAAATAAAAGGTAATAAATAAAATATATGGATAATTCAATGAGTCTTTTGCCCAACTTCCAAGATGGATTTTTAAAATGAATATAAACTCAATCATAGTTTTTTTGTTGAATTAGAAGTTATATATACTAACAATCCTACTATAGCTGTTTTTGAGAGGGGTTTGGGCATTTTTGCCAAGTATCAAGGGGTATAAGTGCTATCATTTGTTGACCTCTATAGATGACGCACACCTATATGGTAAGCACAAGAATGTGTTACTTATTGCAATGGGTGTTGATGCAGACCCACTTGTGTTTGTTGTTATTAATTCAAAGAGTGGGGATAATTGGGGTTGGTCCATGGACATCATTCGACCAAAAGTTGTACGCAACAGGCACTTATTTGTCATCTCCGATCAACATAATACAAGTAATTTAAAGTGATGAATGGCTTGAGCCATATAGCACACATCGATATTGTTTGTGGCATTTAAAATCAACTTTTTTATGGCCATGAAAAATGATAAGTCCATGGGCAAGATGTTATGGAAGAACAGGACCCAGCGTCAACCTCCAAAGTGGATTAGTTGGATAAAAATATTGAATAGAACTAACAAGGAAGTTTGCAAATGTCTTAAAAAGTTAGATCTTGCAAAGTGGTCATTGGCGCATGATAATGGTGTGCATTTTGGCATGATGACTACAAATTTGTTGGAATCACTAAATAGTATATTGAAATATGCAAGGTATTTTTTTCCATTACCACCCTTGCTCAAATGACATTCTATTAAATAAATAGTTGGTTTTTTCACCAAAAGAGATTGATTGAATAAGTACATTAGAGAGGCCAAACGTCTTTCGCCGGCAATCAAATGAGTGATTACTAGGAATTTGGAGAAAGCTTATGGCCATCAGGTTGTTACATTCCATATTGAGCAACAATACTTTGATTTTGAAACTATGTATCATACAATCAATGCATGTTATAGAAAAGGAGGTCATAAACAAGTGGTCAATATTCAAGAGAAGACGTGTTCTTGCCAAAAAAAGGCAATTACACAATATTCCATGCTCCCATTTATTGCCATATTGTATCTATCATAGCTTTAATTTTAGACGTTATATTGGTACATGGTATCAAAGGTGAAATTGGTCAAAGAGTTATGCACCAATATTCTATCCTATCCCTGATGAAAGTTATTGGGAGTCCAATGATGGGTATACCATCATAACGAACAAGTCTTGGTTAAAGGACAAAGGAAGAGATAAGAGACAAATATGACCTAATGAAATAGATTGTGAGTAGGGAAAGAGGGTATAAAGATGTAAAGCTTGTGGAATAAATAGCATCATAGTCATTGATGTGATGCTTATAGAAGAGGACATAATCACAATCATCTAAGTGCTTCACAAAACTCAATAGTCAATGTTGCATACCTTTATGCTTATAGCCTTTGATTGATTGTTGTTGTTGTAGTTGCATTGTATGTCACATAATTTTGTCCTATGTAATTGAAATTATTGGGTATGTCATTATTACATTAATTGTAGTTACATACATTATTTGTATGTCTTGTATATTGCAGGTGTCATTTAGCCCCATATATCCTATATATATTATTTCTCCCAGGCCTAAATACCTATCAATTCTAGTATAACAACATAGACATCGTTCATCTAGCATTTGTCGTGGACAAGTTCTTGTTTATATAGTTGTTCACTTTTTTCCTTTCAAGTGTTACAATTAAGTGGTCAATTGAGATATAAAATATAATTTGTAAAATTTTAAAACTAAAATTAGACTTTGCCCTCAGTTGGATTTACTTATTTTTTAATAATCAATTTTTTTAGGAAAGAAACTACCTTTCAAAAATTGCATTTTTAAAGAAATATGTGCATGTTTTTACATTATTTGTAAAAGTAATTAATATTAAAAAAAACTAATTATTATATCTCATTAATGTTTGGTTTTTATTTTCTTACATAATTACTTTTTATTTTCCATTTCATTTTTATCTCTTTATGTCTATATTTTTTTTAAAATAATTAATATTTAATTATTTATTATAAAATATCAAAAATTAAAAATTAAAAATCATATAAAAATGAATAATTTATAAAAAAGATATAAAAAGCATACAAAACTTCTAAAAATTATTATCTAATACTATTTTTTTTTATCCTAAGAAATCTAAAAACATAGGAAAAGGTTTGAAATTTCTTTAAAAATATTGTAAATTGTAAAAAAGAATACTAGGTAAATATTATATATTTAAGCAACATTCAAAATTTAGATAATAATACAATCGTAGTCTATGTTGTGCAATAGACATTCCTACATTCATAATAAATATTATAAAAAACAACTAGCTTAGTACGAGCCTTTAAATATCATCCACATTCACACATGGTACCATTACATTTATCTGGTAGCTCTACCATTTACTTGTTATCCAATATCTATATTCTTAATATTTTCTTCATGTAATTTCATAACTGTTATATGAATTATTTCAAGTGAGGTGTATAATTGAATAACTTAACTGAGATGGGTGTTTGATGTTATTCATGATATATGTAGCTATAATAATAATAATAACAACAACAACAACAACAATAATAATAATAATAATAATATGATCGTCTATTATGTATCCCTTCACTGTAGTGAAGACACATGTGCGCATGTGTGAGAATTACAACTACATATAAGTTGAATAAGGAAATGCTTCATAGTTAAGGGAATATATAATAATTTCTACTTTAAATAGTATTATGCTTTCCTAATATGCATAATGTTGTAACATAAATTAAATTGGACCGAAAGAGAGATGATATATGGTTGGGTTAGTGTTTTGAACTCAAACAATTGTTTTCCAACCCTAACTTTTTAAAATTTTATATTAATTTTAGTAAATTGAATATCTATCCTTTTGATTAAAATAAAATACATGAAAACTACAACCAACCCACTCCTCCAAACATACACATAGAAGGATATACAAAATTTTAAACATGATGATTTTTTTTTAAAAAGAACAAAATATATTAATGTTTGCTTCAATCCTAATTGATCGATGGATATACAAAAACTAGACAAAGAAATAGGTGAGAATGTGACACATTGATGTAGGAGAAAACAATCAAGAATTGGCATTCATTATTATAGAACCAATTGTTCTTCATTTAGAAAGAATCGTCCAAAAAATTGAAGACAAACAGATGGTTACGTTGTTAGTAATAGATGAAATGTACCATACAAGCTACTAGGCGTATACGTGCATGTGCATGGCATGCATAGAGTGCATGGGAGATATAATATGAAGCTTGAACGTGTATATTAGTTGATTTAGTTAATTAATTAATTAAGTAGTAGAGTTAGAAATTAGCTAGAGAATAAAGTAGCATAAATCTACCTTTTTAAAGAATATTCTATATTCTAGTATCTTTTAGCATATTTTATGTTCTAGTATCTTTTAGCTAGGTATATTTTGAAGAATTATACATTTTAGTTAGTATCTTGTAATTGGTAGCCTTAGCTATATAAATCCATATAAACCACAATTGATGATAGATCATTGATTGAATTGAAGTTGAATGCAAATTGCAAGTATTGAATTCTGTGTGAGTTCATCTCAAGTTTAATTGAATTTGTGTGAATGATTAATTTTAAAACCCCTAATCTCTTCATCTGTGTGAATTAGAGATTAAGTAATATCTTTTTCTAATCTCCATAACCATGCCCTTCTAGCCATATCCATCATCCAAACATATCCTAAAATTTAAAACCATAATTCAAAATCCTAACCCTAAGTTTCGAACCAAATCCTAACCCTAGCCCTAATTTCTAAACACTAACCCTAACCCATGAAACCATAAATCTGCAAACCCTAATTGTTGAATCATCATCATATCATCATTATTGAATTATATTCATCATTCATCAATCAAATTCTAATCATCATCATCAAATCATCAACACTATTGAATCATCATCACCATCACCGAATCATCATCATCTTTATTCTACTTCGTTCGAAAATCCTCTTTTTCAATTCACCACTTTTGAACCTTATTCTTATTAATTACAATGTAATTGAGCATTAGTTTTACCAATTTCACAATTCCATATTCCCACACACATCACACATGACTAGCTCTTTTGTTGGGTAGGTGTTTTAAACAAGATGCTTCTTAAAAATGAGATTGTATCACATATTTTACAAAAAAGTAGTTTCAATCAAAAAGTAAAAGTAGCTAAAACTTACATTTAATTTTGTAATTTTTAAAAAGTATTTTTTTGGTAATTAATATTTCAAAATAACTTTTTAAAAGTAAAATAAAATAATATTATTAATATAAAATTACTTTTTATAATCAATAACATAAAAATCTACTTCTTTTAATTAAAACCAAACAATATCTTAATAGGCTTCAATTACATATTTTTAATAAGTTAAGTATTGAAAAAGTTATGGTTTGACAAAGTTGATCCCGTATTTTTGTAAATCTATAATTTCACCCATATTATTTTTTGTGTCTCCATCCAACTGTTAATATCTTATTGTGGACTTTGAGTTAGTGGCTGAAAAATTTAATACTAGACTTAATAGGCTTCACTTGCATATATTACATGCTCATTTTCAAAAATTATTGAATGAACTATATTTCAGAAAAATTGGAGAGTGAATTTAAAATTATAAAATTACAAATTTATTTCTTTGACAACTTTAAGTTTGTGTTCTCTTCAATTTTATTGATAATATTAAAAGAGTGTATATTTTCAAATTGTGTGATTACTTATGATTTCAATGCATGCACATCTTTTATAATGATTATTTATTGAGCAACTTTGTATAAACTAATTGAAGTCATGGATGTAAAAATCTATATCTTGGGTGATGATTGGAAACGTAGTGACCTTTTAACTCCAAAACATATTAAGTATATATATTAACTCAATTAATGAATTACAAAGTAGGAGTAATATGTATGCTTATATGAATATATGTCTGTCTTTGGTGAACTTTATTATTTACCATATACCTTTAACTTAAAAAAATATTACCATTGAACTGAACAAGGGGTGATAAATTGAATGGCAACAATTATGATATTTGCAGTACGGATCTACAATATGTGTTAGAAGAGTGATAGGCTCCAAAGGTTTTGAATATTATTAGGGAAGATCCCGAGGGATGATATATAGCTCAACATTAGAGGGATTGTGAAATCTTTGATGCTTGGAAGAAAAAGAACTCCTTAGCTTGCATTACTTTATCAAGTAGTATGAATGATGATGTTATAAGGTAGTGCAGAATATATGATTGAAAAAAAACATGTTAGGGATGAATAGGGTTTTATGGGATAGAAATGATAGAATAAAAATTAACACACAAAGTAGAGTGGTTCAAGAGTGAATTACTCTTTATATCCACTACCAAAATGTTTTTCCTTCTAGATTTTAAAATAGTGACATATTTTTATTGATGATCACTCTTCTCATGACTTATGAGTCTTATTATCTCAATAACCCTCTAAGAGATTATCTACAACTCAACCTATTTATCTCCTCTAGAATATCTAGAAGGATAGGTAAACACTGACTAATCCCTTTAAATGAATTTTATGAAGAGGTTGTGATTACAAATAATTATCACCAAGAGTATAAGATATGAAAGTGTATAACTTTAGATGATATGTAATCTACCTATATGTAAAAATCTATATTACAATTTTGGAATAATTATAGCTAAGAGAAGTGAGCAAAATGCATTTTTTAGTGAAATATCATAATTATAAAAGTTTGAAAATTTTGAGTGAGCAATTGAATGATTTGAGATTAATAGATTAATTACACAATTAATTTTGTTGAAAATTAGTTGTGATTAATATATAGGGACCTTATTTATAAGGTGTTCCCTCATCATATATCCATTAGAGTCAAAATTACAAAAAAAAATGTATCACCTAACAGGCAGAAAATCAAAATTTAATGCTCACCTGTAAATCTATATGGTCGAACTAGTCGGTCGGTTGTATGACCAGTCGATTGGTGGTTTAAATCATTGATTGCTTATGTTCATACCAAAAGTGAAAAATTAATATTGTGCAAATAATTCGATCATTTTATTCAAACCAATCAATCGGTTATGAATAGTGCACTATAGGTCTCAAGAATATATGTGAACGGTAACCTGGTATGGTAAGATTAGTCGATGTGTTCATTTTATCAATCGATTGGTTTTTTTCAAATCATTTGATCAGTTATGAACTAGTTAATCAATTTGAAAAAATTGGGCAATGTGTTTAAACAGAGAATAATGAATTTTAGTAGGAATAAAACCCATAAACTGGTTGGTGAAACCAGTTGATTATATTCCTTAACTCGTTGATTGGTTCCTCAAAACTAGTTGATGTATTTAAATATAGAAAAAATGGATTTTCATAGGAGTGAAATCCATGGAATGATTGGTTAAATCGGTCAACTAGTTTGTTGCACCAGTTGATCCATCTAAGTTTAACTCATTTCATACATTTGATTAAACTAAACTAGTCAATCAATTTGAGGACCAGATAACTTGATGTAGGAGCACCTCGATCTCATTATTCTCAAGTTGATGGCTAAGAGTTAGTATATTTGGAGGTATTACCAATTATTTTGAAAAATCTTGAACACCTTCATCATCATGTTAATAATATTTCATTAAGTGATTCTTGTAAGTAGTACATATGTTTACAAGAAGAGAATTTCACCAAGGATATCTAATGTGTAAGATAATGACAATGCAAGAGCCAAAAATTTGCATGGGAGACAAAGCTACAAGACATGAAGCTTGATTATTGATTATTTCATGTATTATCATAATTAGTTTTTTTTTTAGATTTTATATTTTATGTAAGCTTTATAATATCTTGTCATTATAATTGTAACTCATTATGTATACCATGTGGACATGTGTTGGCTTAAGTCTTACATAATTAGGCCAGTTGATTTGGGCTTAATTAAGGATAGTTGAGCTCAACCTCATTACTCTGTATGTGTGTGTGTGTGTGTGTGTGTGTGTATACCTTGTACGTTCGATTGTTTATGATTGAAGAATATAAATCTAGCACTTAATACATCAAGGAGCAAGAGTTAAAATCTTATTTTTCTTCTTCCTATATTTTTATCAAGTGATGAGTGAATTTCAGGAATAATTCTCTAGAAAAATTAGATTTTTCTCTTTAGAAGAGTATTTGATCTTGGAATAGATAAAATACAACCATTTAAACGAACCATTGCAATTGCCTACTTCAAATTCTTCTTTACTCAAGTCAACTTTGTTGAATTTCAATCTAATTCCAAATATCCTATAATTGTGATGATAATCATCAATATATTACACATAAAATTTTTGTATTAGAGCACATGTTGGATCGACACAAGTGAAGAAGGAGAAGGTTTGGAGAAAATTCAAGCAGACACACTTCCTTCGACAAGAATAATAGGTTCTTGATACTTTGATTTTATTCTTTGAATCTTGATTATCTTTATTGAATTATTTCATGCATGGTATTTTTTATTGATTGGTTGAATGCATGAGTAGAATAGGGAGTATGTTGATCTTGATGTGAATCTTGATAGTTGACATTTAAAAGAATCAAGTTGAAGAAGTAACCATGTGGCATATGTGTCGAGTAGGATAGGAAAAAAAACGTGTGTATGTGTAACTTATGTAGAGTTTATTGTTTCCTAAATGTTATGTATGTTTGTAGATTGATTTTTCATGTGTCATTTAACGTGTACATGAGTATTTAGATGCATGAGAATCAAAATAAAGGAAAACCCTAAACGGTATATATGGTAGCATTGGTATTCAATTGTGTGTTAGTGTATGTGCTAAAATAAGTAGAATTGATTCCATCATTTGGACTAGTTTTTTGTGGCATTTTGTGTACCTCATATATTTGGTATTGTGTTTTAAATTTGCATAAGGTATATTGCATGTTAGAACATATAATACATGTATAAATGTTGCAAGTTGATTTTGTTGAATTCAATATCAAGAATTTAACAAAAAGCATGTAAGGTGTTTTGATTTGATTGTGTGTGTGATAATAGTGATTTTTTATTGTGTTTTTGACTCATTGAAATAAAAAAAATATATAATAACTAACTTGAAAACTGAAGGGAAGACTTGGATATACATAAGTTATAATCAAATCCTAGTGAATTACTAATATTTTGTTGAGTGTGTTAGAAAGTTGATATAAATGGAAGGATAACCGAATGTTCAAGCCATTTTTGAGGTAATCCAAAAGCTCTCAATTAATTTGGAACAACCAATGCAAAGCTTCAACAACTTCTTGCAATGCAAACTCAATTGCAAAGGATGGAGCCTCGCTTTGTAGAGCAAGATTCGGTGTAAAATTTCCAAGTGCAAAAGGATTTCTTTCGAGATTAAATGAGAAGTGTTGCAAATCCTATCAATCTCACATGTAGAGTATGAAGAGGAGTCACAAGGTAGTGGAAGTGGTAGAAGGAACAGTGATCATCAATCAAGGCATGATCATAGTGAAGATAAAGGTATAAAAACTTCATCTTCCTGATTTTGACGGTAAACTTGATGTTGAGTTAATTTCTTGAATGGTTACATAAAGTAGACGCTATTTTTTAATTCAAGGATTATCATAATGAGAAAAAATGTAAATTAGCTACTCTTAAGTTTAAGAAGTTTACTAAGATATGGTATGATAACTTGAAGAGAAATAGAGAAAGAGAAGGTAGATCTAAAATTAAATCTTGGGATAAGCTTAAGAAACATTTAAAAAGAAAATTTATACCTAAAGAGTATAAGAAAGATAATTAAATTAAATTAAATTGATTACTCTTTGACAATAACTTTTAAGGGTTGAAGAGTATGTTAGGAAATCTAAGATGTTATTACTTATATGTGACATCCATAAGAAGAATGAACAAATATGTGTTAAATTTCTAGATGGCCTTAAAATGATGATTCAAGATAAAGTTGAAAATTTTCTATATGATTCTATTGATAATATGATTAAGCTATCTTCAAGATTTGAAAAGCAAATTAAATCTACCAAGCCTCATGCTAAGCAAGGTAATTCTTCTACAAAGTATTATTCAAGTACTAAAGCTACTAAGTATGGGACAAGTAACTCAAGCTCTACAAATGTTGAGAAGAAAGAAGTGAATAACCGAGAGGAAAAAGGAAAGAATATTCTCAATGAAGTCTATACAAAAAATTGTTTTAAGTGTCAGATTTGGACACTTTGCTAGAGAATGTCCCAACCAAGGAGTATTATCTTATACAAGAGATTGAAGCTATAGAGACTTGTGATGAAGATCTTGAGTTCAAGTCAAAAGAAGAAACTTTAAGTGAATCAAAGGATGAAGGTGTAACACCCCCAAAATTCACAACTGAAAAATTTTGTTTTGTTAAAAGATATAACGAAAGCAAGGAAAAAATGTGAGTTTTGGGGATATTACCTCCGTGATCAATACAAGCTCGGCCCCCGGCCAGTCTCATACTAACCACAAGGCTAAAGAAGAGTTATTGTCAAATATTAATCAAACTTAAAACAAGAATTCATAAAAGAACTAGAAAGTTCATAATATAAGAATCAAAGGGCACATAAAAAGGGTTTATGATCCAAAGGAGTGCATAATTAAAGTTCCCAAAGGGACAAAAGGTATAGTACAATAAAACAGAACTGAAGTAAATCGATAAAAGGTAAATAAATGGTAAAAGAGAATCCAGCCAAGTCACTCTCGGTTCCCTGGCCAAGTCTAAGTTCAACTCTCAGCCCCGCCCAATGCCTCGTAAGCATCGTGGGCATCGAAAATAGCATCTTCTACATGCACAAACTCCGCAGGGCCCTCTGCTTGTGGGAATATGCAGCACCAATGAAACAGGTGGTCATTATGCTATGTATTGATCAAGATAACCATGCATCTAAGGCCAAATATAGAAAGGTATATAACACAAGCCGGACCATGTAGATAACATACTAGCAATATAAATAATAAAGGTCGCACGATAGTCCGGTTAAACTCAATCATTAGATCTCTTGTCAAAATGCTTATTTCACACCATACTCTTTATAAGTCAATGCGATTATGGGAACCCCACTATTATATTCAGTGGATCAGAAATATACAGGACAAAACACACCTAACCGCTATTATATGTTGGTGGATCAGTCTCTAGGGCAAGACACTCTTGGCCACTATTATGCCGATGGATCTATCTAGCCCCGACTCTTATGGCGTTTTACTATAAATACTTAGTGTCTTTTTCATGTCTTATCATAACTTAGAGTTTGGTTTATTGAGCTTGGAATCCCCTAATATTATAGCCGATGGATCAGAAATGTATAGGGCAGAACGCACCTGACCACTATTATATGCCGGTAGATCGGTTTCTAGGTAGCCCAACACCTGGCCACTATTATGTCGGTGGATCGGTATGGGCTTGACTCATTAATCTTCCTCTTTAAATTATTAGTGTCTCACTGTGTCTTATTTAGCAATTTTTCACCCTAGACATGCATGTAACAATCTGTCTACTCCTATTCTCCCAAGAGGGCCCGCCCCATACCTTAAGACTTCTGCACCTCCTAACACACCCCGACATCCTTTCCTTCTTCCACTTACTCACACTAGAAGCCCAACTCCTATGTGTGTGGGTCGAGGCCCACTACCTTATGCCATCTAAGTCCACTCACTATATCCCATTAGGGTTTTCCTCTGAAACTCTAATTGGACCTATATGGCCCATCCTTCCTATGTATCACCCAATCAAAGTCTCTTTATTACCCAACACCTCATCTCACTTAGGTTCAACCCCCATCATTTCACTTTATTCCCCAAATACATATATGACCATGAAACCCTAGTTGGCCACTCCAAACCCCAGCACCTTTATTTCCCATATGTTACCTCTCCATTTCTCACCTACCATCCTTTCTTTCCCAAAACACCTATACTCACCCTACACATGATATTCTTCCACTCTTATCCCATATTACACTCACCCTCAATTATTTTTACTTTCACGACTACCTCTAATCAGGGTTTTCCTCCCAAACCCTAACCAGGTTATCCTATGCACCCTTATACAAACCTACATACTCCTTTTCACCTAGAGTTTTCAATCACCCCAACAACTCTTCCCTTACCTTAATTACATCCCAAGAAAAATTTTCTCACGTAAGGACCATTCCCATGCAAACCCTAGAAATTCTCATGTAAACCTTATAAATTTCTATGCAAACCCTAGAGATTCCTATGCAAGGTTCATCCCCACTCTTTTATTTTGTTCATAATTTCCTTTTATTTCCCCCTTATGGATCATGATATAATTAGGTCGATCTCATATCCCTTCAGTTGACTCACTTCTCCCTTTTCCCCTTTTCATCCTTTCACCCCATATCATATTATTAAACATCCTAGCATGTATGTCCTAGAGGGTCACATCATAGAATACCACAAGCACAACATATATATCATTATACACATGTCATAAGAAAGTTACATAAGCATACCTCAACTCCAAGTTGCGCTATAAGCAAACAATCATAATAATTATAAAGTACACAACATAACATAGCACATGGCATACAAGACACATAAGACACACATAATTGGTATTAGTTACATCCTTACCTAATACGCCATCGGTCTTGGAGCACACTCCTACGCCTCCTTAGGAATTTGACTTGATTCACCTATAAGAGGGGAAAACTAAGGGTTAACTTCCCTTTTACCAAAATTACCATTATTTCCTACCTTATCCTTATCATAGCCTAATATTAGGGTTACTAATATTAATAGTAGTTTTATAAGTAAAAGTAGGGTTATCATTTTTAATGTAGCTAACCATGTTACTACTAGTTAAAATAGGTCTTAGGAGGTACATAGGTTCATATTAAGGTATTTATAGCTATATTTATATTATTAAAGATAATAGCTTTAATATTACTAATAATAATAATAATAATAATAATAATAGTTGTAGTGATAATACCAATAACAACCCAAATTTTATTAACAATAATAATGATATTAGTAATACTAAAGTAGTGATAATAATGATGCTAATAATAATAAAAATGCTAGTAGTGATAGTAATATTAGTGGTATAGGTAATATTAACAATAATGACAAAGTAATAATAATAATAATAATAATAATAATAATAATAATAATAATAATAATAGTTCTAATCTTAAGAATAATATAAGTAAGGGTCCTAATAATCATAATGATAGTAACTTAAGTGATAATATAGTCAAGTATAATAACAACAATAATAATAATAATAATAATAATAATAATAATAATAATAATAATGTTAAGAATAATACTAATAACAATAATAGTTAAAATGGTAAATAATAATAATAAGGTTCGAATATTTACAATAATAATAAAAGTGATAATATGCCAATGTTAGCATTAATAATAATGATAATGATAATAGTAATAATAATAATGATAATAATGATAATCATAATAATAATAAAAATAAGGTTTCGACCATTCATAATAATAATAGTATTAATACTCCAAAGTTATATTTAATAATAATGATAATAATAAGAATAATAATAATAATGATGATGATGATGATGATATTGAGAATAATAATATTAATACTAATAAAAAAGATAACATTTGCATAAATAGGGTTTAAGGGTTGTGGAGGTTAGGGAACCACCTAGAGATGGTGGTGACCAGGTGGCACTAACGGTGGCGACGACAGTGGAGGGAGAAGAGAGGGTGGAAAGGTGGCTGCTTAGGATAGAAGAGGGGGAATGAGAGGGTAATTGGGGTGGTGATGGATGCCCTAGGTTTAGAGGGCTAGAATGGTGATGGTGCAGCCGAAGGGGCGGCACAAGCGGCGGTGGGTGTGGTGGCCGAAGGTGGTGGAGAGGGAGGAAGAGAGAATGAGAGGGAGGTGGGGGAAAAGGAAAGTAGAGGAAGGTAAAGGAGGTTCTGCTGGTTGTTTTAGGGGGTAGGGGGAATGGTGGTTGCGGTGAAAACAGTGGTGGACAGTGGCAGTAAAGGCAGTGGTGGGTAAGAAGGGGTTGATCGAGAAGCTAACTTTGCATGGCCAAGGCAGCTCATGCAGGAAGAATCAAGGGTGGTGAGTGGTGTAGTTTGGTGGATTGTGGTGTAGAGAGTGGTTTAGGAGATGGTTCAAGCGGCGGTGTTGGGCGGCGGCAACGAGGCGGTAGTCTGAACAAGCAGCGGCGCAAGAAAGGGGGTTTTTTCTAGGTAGGGAAAAAAGATCAAATGGGGGAAATTAAGGAGTATTTATAGGCCATTGAAGGGAAAATAGTATAGGGGGAAGAGGGGAAGAGAGTGGCATATGTGGTAGGTCGCCGGCTGGCGGTGCATGACCGATATAGGCCTGTAAAGTTGCAGGTCCTATATGGATGGGGAAGGAGGAAGGAAGGGGGAGAGGGGCATGCGTGAGGAGAAAGAGGAGGGCTGATTGGGTTGAGTAGGGAGAGGAATCGACAGGGAAGAGAGGGGAAGTGGTAGGTTGGCGTGTACTCTTGCAAGGGCCACATGCCTACACGGGGAAGAAGAAGGAAGAAGAAAGGAGTGGATCGGTCGACCTAGGGGAAAAAAGAAAGAAAAGAGGGAAATGATAGGACGGTTAGCGAGGGTCAAAGAAAAGGAAGGTAGGCCTTGGGTTGCGTGAGGGAGAGAAAAGAGGGAGGAAGGTTTGGGAAATAGGGGAGGCTGGCCCAGATCGGGGGGAGAAGGAAAAAAAGAAAAGGAGAAAGGAGAGAAAGGAAAAAAAAGGAAAAAGAAGGGAAAAAGGGAAAAGGGAAAAGGAAAAATAGAGGGATTGGGATATTTAGAACATTTTGGTATTTTTGAATATTTAACGTAATAATATTTTAATAAAATAATAAATAAATTCCCTTTTTAGATTAATTAAGGATATTTGAATATTTTTTCCTTAATTGCATTTTAATTAGCAAAACACCCTAATATTTTTCTAATTAAATTATTTATTATTCTCCTCTTAATTTTACCTTAATTAATTCCTCTTATTTTAATAAAATAATTTATTTAATTAATTTCCCTAATAAATCCTTATTTGGCCATAATTTCTTAAATAAGGGTTTTGGAGTATTTTAGAAGGAAATGCTTGTTATATTCTGCAAAGAATACTTCAAGTACAAGCTAATGAGCATCCTAGTTAATGAGAGAAGATATTCAAGACTAAAGGAAGAGTGGGAGATACTATTTGTCGGGTTATCATTAATAATTGATTTTGTACAAATGTGGCTAATGAGAGGATGTTAAAGGAATTGGGGTTAGAGACAACACATCATCCAAAGCCTTATTCTCTTCAATGGCTCAACAAGGAAAAAGGAGTGAAGATAACAAAATAAACCTTAATCACATTTAGAATTGATAATTATAATGATGATGTTCTATGTGATTTTTGCCTATGGATGCATGTGAAATCTTATTAGATAGACCATGGCAATATGATCGATGTGCTATTCATAATGGTTTTAATAATGAATATCTCATTGAAAAGGATAAGAAGTGTAACACCCCGAATCAATACAACTATGCGGGGCTATTTTAGAGCCCATTCGGATTGATCAACTGGCCCTACAGATCAATATGAGTCATTTTAGCATGCTTTGTCCTCACTCATGCACTTTTTGTGAAATTTTTATAAATTTCCAAAACTTTCTAAGAGGGTCACCCATCCTAAAAATTGTTCCATGGCCAACATGCTTAACTATGGAGTTCTTAAGATGGAATCACCAAAAGGATGATATACCATATTAATATAAGTAGTCAGATCAATCCTTATAACACTCCACTTAATTTGGGGTATTACATTCATGCCCACTCAAAGAAAATAGCGTCCTTGTTATACCTCAACCATTAACTATCTCAATACATTTTTATCCCAAGAATCATCCCATTAGGTAGCTAACTGGCTCATCTAAGTGTAGCTCACGGTCGCAATTTTTCTCTAATACTATTTGTAACATCCTGAGTCGATGCAACCACATGGGGCTACCTTGGAGCACTTTGGAATTGATCAACTGGCCTCATAGATCAACATGAGTCCTTTCAGCATACTTTATCCTCACTCACACGCTTCCCGTAAAATTTTCATAAAATTTTGAAACTGCCCGGAAGGATCATCCATCTTAAAATTTTCTCCACGGCCAACATGCTTAAGTATATAGTTCTTAGGACTAAATCATCAAAAGAATGGTATACCATGTTGATATAAGTAGTGAGATCAATCTTTATAACACTTCTCTTAATTTGAGATATTACAAGAAGTATAAACTTAAACCTTCTAAATATGATAATGATAGCATAAACAAAAATAAAAAGAGTTTATTTTTGTATGAAAAGGCTATGATAGAATTTATTAAGGAAGAAGGTATTTGTTATGCTATGATTATCAAGGAATCCTTATAAGGGGAGAAAAATAAAAATAATCCAAAAGTAGATGAGATTATTGATGAATATAAAGATGTATTTCCTAATGAATTACCACTAGAGTTACCATCTTAAATAGGGATAAAACATGCAATAAAATTAATGCCTCATATGTCTTTATCTAAAAAACCTACTTATAGATGTAATTTGGAAGAAGATAAGGAATTATAGAGATAAGTACAAGAGCTCATAGGAAAATTATATGTGAGAGAAAGAATGAGTCCATGTTGTGTATGTGCATTACTTGTTCATAAAAAAGATGGTATATGGCGCATGTGTATTGATTATAGAGTTGTGAATAACATAAATATCAAATATAGATTTCCTATGACATGTTAGGTGAATTATATGGAGCATAAGTATTCTATAAAATTGATCTAAGGAGTGGATATCATCAAATGATAATAAAAGAAGGGGATGAATGGAAGATTGCTTTTAAAACAAAATATGATCTTTACGAGTGAACAGTTATGCCATTTGGTTTGTGTAATTGTAACACCTTGAGTCGATATGACTATGCGAGGGATACCTTAGAGCATGTTTGGATTGATTGGATAGCCTCACATATCAACATGAGTCATTTTAACATGCTTTGTCCTCACTCACGCACTTCACAAGAAATTTAGAAAATTTTTGAAACTTCCTAGGAGGGTCACCCATCTTAAAAATTACTCCACAGCTAATACATTTAACTATGGAGTTTTTAGGATAGAATCACCAAAAGGATGATATATCATGTTGATATAAGTAGGTAGATCAATCCTCATTACACTTTGCTCAATTTGGGGTATTATAGTAATACACCTAGTTCATTTATGAGATTAATAAATAACATTATTTGACCTTTTCTTGGAAAATTCATTGTGGCATACTTAGATTTTATTTCTATCTATAGTAAAAACAAGCACGGTCATCTTAGTCATTTGAGGAGATTACTTGATAAGTTAAGGGAAGCTAAACTCTATGAAAAAATGAAAAAGTATGATTTTATGCTTTCGAGTATTATTTTCCTTGGATATAATGTGAGTAGTGAGGGTATAATAAAAATGGATCCTCCAAAGATTCAAGTTATTCGTGATTGGCCAATGCCTAAGGATATTCATGAGGTGAGGAGCTTTGACGGATTTGCAAGTTTATATAGAAGATTCATTAAGGATTTTTTCACTATTTTTGCACCTATTACACACCTTATGAAGAAAGGTGAATTTAAGTTGGGATAAGATGCCACTAAAGCCTTTGAGAATTTAAAGAATACGCTATGTAATGAACCGATATTATCTTTACCTAACTTTGATAAATTATTTAAAGTTACATGTGATGTTAGTGAGGTAGGGATTGGTGAAAAATTAAATGATGCTAAAGTAAATTATTCAACATATGATAAGGAATTCTATACCATTATAAGAAGCTTGGAACACATGGAGTCATTATTTGAGACTTGGACCATTTGTTTTACATTCAGATTATAAGAGTCTAAAATATTTGCATGGACAAAAGAAAATAAATCCAAGGCATGAAAAATGGGTTAGTTTCTTACAATTCTTTGTGCTTTCTATCAAACATTTTAATGGAAAAAAAAATGTCATAACAAATGCATTATCTAGAAAATCTATGATACTTGTAATGTTGGATGCTAAGTTATTAGGATTTGAAATGTTAAAAGAATTTTACATAAAAAATGAAGATTTATTTGAAGTCTATAATGAGTGTAAGAAAAATCATAGTTGTGGTAATTATGTGCTATAAGATGTACTTCTTTTTAAATTTAATAAGTTGTGTATACCTCATTCTAGTGTACGTGATTTGCTTATTAAGGAAGCACACATGGGAGGTATAGTGGGTCATTTTGGTGTTCATAAAACTATGGAAATATTATAAGAAAATTTCTACTAGGCACAAATGATAAAATTTATATAAGATATTATTGGGATAAGTGTAACTTGTCAACCATGTAATAATTTATTCCATAAAGGTTTGTATACTCCTTTACTAGTACCTAGTCAAATATAGGAGATTGTTAGTATGGACTTTATATTAGGTTTACCAAAGATGCAAAAGGGAAAAAATTCTATTATGGTGGTAATAGATATATATATTCTAAAATGGTTCATTTCATACCTTATAATAAAATAGATGACACAACTCATGTGATAAATTTATATTTCAAGAAGATAGTAAGATTATATGGTATTCCCAGAAGTATAGTGTCAGATAGAGAAGTGAAATTTTTTTGCTACTTTTAGAAGACACTTTGGCATATGTTAGGTACTAAGTTTTTATTTAGTTCATCTCATCATCCACAAAATGGATGGTTAAACTGAAGTGACTAATAGTAGATTGGAAACTTTACTAAAAGGATTAGTTAATAAAAGTACTAAGGATTGGGATATAAAACTCTCACATGCTGAATTTACATATAATAAGAGTCCTTCTAGTACAACTCACTCGAGTCCATTTGAGGTTAATCTTTATTTTCCTATTGACATGTTGTCATTGAGAAGAAGTGATATTAAAAATTATGATGCAAAAGAAAGATTTGAAATCTTTAAAAAACTTCATGAATAAATAAAGAATAATATTAAGAAATCTAATGCTAAATACCAAAACCAAGCTAACAAAAATAGAACTATGCAAACATTTTCATCGGGAGAGTTGGTGCGATTACATTTAAGAAATGAACGATTTCCAAAATTAGAAAAAGTATAAACTAATGCCAAGAGTAGATTAACATTTTAAAATCTTAAGAAACTTAGAAATAAGGCTTATGAATTAGAATTGTCAGGAACGTTGGTGATTTATCTTCTTATTATATTAATTCTAATTTGATGACAAATTCTTCTTTACAATGGGAGAATGATGTAGGTACGTCTACATCTCATTCTTCTCAAGTTAAAGGCCTAGAACTAGCATAGTTGAAGGTAGTACCAATTGTTTTAGAAAACCCTGAACACCTACATAATCATGATAATAATATTTCATTATGTGATTCTTGCAGGTATTACATATGTTTGGAAGAAGATGATTTCACCAATGATATCTAATGTGCAAGACAATGACAATGCAAGAGTTACAAAGTTGCATAGGAGACAAAGCTATAAGACATGAATCTTGATTATTGATTATTTCATGGATTATCATAATTAGGTTTTATGTAGCTTTGATATTTTATGAAAGCTTTGTAATAACTTATCTTTGTCATTGTAATTCATTGTGTATATCATATGGGCATGTTTTGGTTTAAATCTTACATAATTAGGCTGGTTGATTTGGGTTAAATTAAGGATAGTTGAGATCGGCATCATTACCATGTGTGTGTGTGTGTGTGTCTATATATATATATATCTGTGTGTGTGTGTAGCCTTGTATGTTTGATTGGTTATTATTGAAGAACAAAAATTGAGCACTTAATAAATCAAGGAGCAAGAGTTTACATCTTGGATTTCTTCTTCCTATCTTTCTCTCAAGTGATGAGTGAATTTTAGGAATAATTCTCTAGAGAAATTATAGATTTCTCTTTAGAAGAGTATTTGATATTGGAATAAATCAAATACAACCATTTGAACTGACCATTTCAATTACCTACTTCAAATCCTTCTTTACTCAAGTTGACTTTGTTGAATTTTAATTTAATTCCAAATATCCTACAATTGTAAAGATAATCATCAATATCTTACACATCACGATTGGTTCTAATTGGAACCAACCGTTTAGTTTTAAAACCACTTTTAACGAGTTTATGAAACGAATTCAAGTCAAGTTTTTTTCAAAAAAATATTTTAAAGAGTTTTAATTTAAATATAAACTTTTCTAAACTTAAATCTTTACAAGAAACCTAAGACTTAAGAAATATTATCCTTAACCTTCAAGTCTTGGTTATTTTCCATGTGTTATTTTCTTGTACTTGAAAACTTAACTGCTTTTTTACATTTTTGCATTTGGAGAATGCTTTGAGTGGATGTGTTTTAAAATTCTTTGTAAGTCAAGTATAATACATAAAACTCTTAAGTAAATACATTAGTTATCAATATCAATTTTTAGCATCAAACAAGTATAATAACATTTTTTGATCTTTGAGGTTAACGATGATCATGCAAAGGTCATGTGATCAACATTGAAGGAAAAATTTGGAGGTAATTTGTTTATAAAAATTAGATGAGTCACTATTAATTTTAACACTTGCAAGAAACCTTTATTCCACATATGAAAAAACATCTAAGGCATATGGCAGACAAGATTAATGAGTTGAAATAAATTTGCTATATTTTGATAGATGAACAACTCTAACCAATCATTCATTCCTTGCCCCATAGTTAGGAGCATATGAAGATGAACCTTACTCATAATGATAATATAAAGACATTGGAATATGCAATGTGCCACCGAGAGTTGGAAGGGGAGCATATTGAGGGTTCAAAGTCAAATACCGAAATGTATATGGAAAGATCTAGATCACAAAAGGGTAATAAGCACAAGCCTAGTGGTAGAAAGGGAAAAGAACATGCCAATCCAAATAATTCTAAGTTCAACCAACATGGATATAAGAAATGCAATAAGAAGGAGAAGGAGAACACAACAAAAGTTAAATGTTGTAATTAAAACAAATGTGGTAACTTTGCTCGTGAACCTTGTGTGTTCTTGCTATGTTTTTCTAGCTAAATCACATTCTTTGTGAATTATAAACTTAGGAACAATAAACCATAAAAAAAAAAGATCGTGAAGCTTTTGTGGAATTTTGATGAGCTCTTCTTGGATCAAGGTTGAAGTTAAAAAGTATTGGCACATGGAATTTATTCCTACATAGGGGTCAAACCCTTATTCTACATGATGTATTGTTTGTTCTTCAAATTAGCCAAAATACAATTTTAGTGTTGATATTACTTAGAATAACATTTAATTGGTATTTCCAAAAGAACATTATAATGCTATCTTTAAGAACAACTTATTATGCTTATGGTTATGTACTATACGATTTTATTGTAATGGATCTAGAATATGACATTAGTAGTTCTAATGTAATTTTTCCATGTTTGCTACTTTGCATAATTCTGAAAATGATGTGAGTATATGACATACTAGACTTCGCCAAAAAGAGTGAATAGATTGGCTAAGAGACTTATTTTTTAATATTAATAAAGTTCATTTGTAAACTTATAAAAATTTTCTAGTAGATAAAACTTAAGAAAACCATTTATTAAGGGAACTAGAGCTAAATTTCCATTACAATTAGCCCTGTGGATAGTTGTGGTCCCATGAATGAGAAATATTGACATGAAGTCATCATTTCATCCCATTTATAAATGAGTTTACTTGATTTGATGATGTCTATTTGATTTCATACAAAATTAAAGCATTGAGTTACTATATAAACTATACAAGTTTGGTTGAAAATTAATTAGAAAGAAAAACTAGAAGCATTTAAGAGTAATCGAGATCAAGAATACTTACTAACATAATTCAAGCTGAACTGTTATAACACCTCAAATTTCACTATTAAATTTTTTTGTTTACATCAGAAGTATAATACCAAAATAGCTAGGTATTAACATTGTAATTGATACATGTCTAGCTTAACTAACCATCCCTACATTAATTACAAGGCAACACAATTAGGATGTAAAGCATGATAAATAAAAACAAGAGAAAATTCATAAAAATAAATACAATTTGGAGATTAAATCTAATTACAATATCTAAAATATAGATAAAGGGATACTATGAATCTAAGATTCCAAAAGGGTGTCTAGAAAAAAATATTATCCAAATAATATGACTCTATGTGTAATACCCCAAAATTTTTCTTAGCCTAGTCCCCTTCATTAGGGCCCTAATTTAATTCTAATCTCAATAAATCTTATGTTAGCCTTAACCTAACTCTTTAATATTGAAATTTTACCCAAATTTGATACCTTAACTTTGATAAACTGCAATTCATAAACCAAAATTAAACTCACTAAAATTTCCACTAATCCTAATTACTTTAGCTAATCTAAAATCACCCTAAACTAATCCCCTAACCCTTTTCTTTTCTTTCTTCCTTCTCCTCCTCCTGCCAACCTTAGGTTGCATATTTGATTTGGTTGCAACTTGCACCACCCACTTGCACCATCACCTTTCTGCATATATCACCCATCACCTTACCTCATTTCTTCTTTTTCTTCTTCTCCTTCCGCTTTCTTATCCTTGCCCGACTGCAACCCTTACTTACACTCAACACACACTCAATTTACCCTACCATTTTCCCTTCTCACGCAACACCTCCATCAACCATCACCACTCTCACCCTGTAGCTACTCCCCTACCCTAACCATCCTCTACAACTATCACCATCATCACCGTTGCACACCAGCCCCTATCCTTATCGTCCTTCCCAATTCACACTACACGTGCACACATGTATGTATGTGTGTGTGTATATATACATATATATATATATACACACTTCACACTCTCCTTCTTCTTCCTTGGTTTTGTCTCATTCTTCCCATATTTGTGTCAAAGAGTCATTGCTGAGCTCCCTCTTCCTTCTCCTTTCCTCCTTCTCTCTTTTCTTCTTCTTCTTCTCATTTCTTTCCCTATGTTTGGCTTGCGCACCACTATTTCCACCACCGAGCACCACCTTGGCCACTACTTGCCACCCTTTGGCTTATAGACTAACCACCAAGATCACCCCAACCTTCTCCCTTGCCATCGTTGTCCATCACTGCCAACCACCACCTCTTTTCCCTTCTTCTTCCTCTCGTGTGTCGTAGCATTTCAGAGTGCACAGCCTGTGCACCACCTGCTGCATGGCCGTGCAACACCTAAAATCTCCTTCTACATAGCCATGCAACCCTTACACCACCTCATCATGCGTGAATTTTCCTCTCGGCCTCTTGCTACATAGCCATGCAACTTTTGCACTAT
The DNA here is from genome assembly GCA_030549775.1 of Tamarix chinensis. Lineage (NCBI taxonomy): Eukaryota > Viridiplantae > Streptophyta > Magnoliopsida > Caryophyllales > Tamaricaceae > Tamarix > Tamarix chinensis. The sequence goes on along the minus strand of CM060176.1, from coordinate 59,988,242 downwards.
CTGGTTGTATAACATATTTTCTCTCAACCAGGAGCTAAACCACCTGCATAGTCATGCAACTTCATTTCCTTGGTTGTGCACCCCTATTGTCACCCCCAAACCTTATCCAATCCAAATACCACTAAAATTTAACCATAGTTCCACCACACATTCCTCTACACATTCACACATCTCAAACTCCCATTTGATTATGATTATATCTATTTTTACCCTCTTTACCTTGATTTTTCCTTCGATTTAACTCTTCAAGCCTAACTATGAATTTTATTATTTTCGTAAGTGATATTGCAGTAGCTTTCTAGGATTTGCATGCTTAGAGGCCGGTGTCCTAGTTAGTAATGATACTATTCAATGTTTAGGGTTTCTGATGTTATTTGCTTGTATGTTATATGTGTTTTCCATGATATTGTTTATACATGATGTAACATGTGTTGATCTTAATATTTTGTGATGATATACATGTTATGTTGGAAGAAAGTAAGAGTTGGTGAGAAGTACCATTTTGTTATATTTTGGTGTGATAATGTCATATTTGGGGAATTATATCTTATGGTATGAAATATGGGTTTAAGGATATTATGTTATTGAAGGAAAATAAGAATGGGTAAGAAGTACCATTAATATTTTGTTGTGATAATGTTATATTTGTGGAAATATCTCCTATACAACAAAATAATGATGGTACCACTAATATTTTATTGTGATAATGTCATATTTGGGGAAATATATCCTATAGCATGAAATATGGACTTAAGAGTATTATATTATTAAAAGAAAGTAAGAATGAGCAAGAGGTACCATCATTATTTTGTTGTGATAATGTCATACTTGTGAAAATATATGTATTATGATATGAAATATAGGCTAAGTGAGTTTGATAAATAAACTTAAGAATTCTCATGAGATATGATGACTAATTGTGGACTTGAAAAATAACATGTGTGGAAAAATAAAGGTTTTTATTTATACTTAAGGATAACTTGGTCATTATGGGATAATAAGAAAATTTTGGTATTTATGTTTTAGGAGGTTTAAAATACAATAACAATAGTATGAGGAATTCATGGAAGTATTATTATTTTTGGGATTCTTAAATGATTTAATGGTTAATATGGGGAAATCTATCTTTTAATGATAATACCATTATTCCATGTTTAAGATTTAGAGGTTATCTATCGGGATTGGTAATCATGAAAAGTTCATAGGAGGTGTTATGACAATCCTATGGAATTTGGGTCGTGGATATTGTAGTGATTAACAAATTGGGAATGAGATTATTAAAGTATACTTATGGGAATTAGATCATGCATATTGGGCATAATAAAAATAAGGGGATTTGGAGATGATATAATATAATTTGTGTGAATTAATCAATATGGGAAAGTGAATGTGTAATAACTCGTATTAATTAATCCTTAATTTAGACATGCAAGACTAGTTTGATTAGTAGGCAAAGTAAACCATAAGATTATTTTTAAGCGATTGCCTTGTTGTCTCGAGTAGGTCCATAAATATTAAGTTATGAAAATAACCTGAATTAAATGTAAGAATGAGTAGAGGAAGGTAAAAATTGATGACGATAATAATACCGATAATAAGAAGAGAGTAATTAAAATAGACAGGATGGCAAAACCAATAATTTTATTATGAATAACACTTTTAATAATAATACCAATAACAAGGATTGTAAGAATAATAATAATGTTAGCAATAATTACAAGAAAATAAAATAGGGGAAGTGATAAAACAAGGATAATAATATTGATCATAATAATACTAGAGACATATTTTTTTTTGTGAAAATAAAACCTTGCTTATATGTGATTCTTTTCCTAATAACCATACACTAGAAAGCTTAATACTTTGGGAGACTTTTGCTAATCAATCCGTAACAAAACCCCCATTATTTTTCCCCACTTAAACCCAGCCAAAAATCCCCAACTTGTCAAGCAAAGGCCCTTCCCCATGCAGCCCATCACCTCCCTTCTCCTCTCCATGCATATGCCCCTTCTTGTACAGCAACCACTCTCCTTTTGTAGCTTTCCCTCTACCCCAAACACATCCCATCCCCTTTCTGCATTACCAGCTTCTCACGCCACACCCCATCCTCTACACGTCGCATCACCAACCCAACTACCCTCCCTCACACCACTTAGCCAACCTGCAGCCCAAGCCTTCGACACCCAGCCTTCCCCGCAACTTGCAGCCCTCACCTTTCCTTTCCCCTAACCTATACCCCTACTCTATATTCTAATCATCTACCCACCTATTTTCTCTCCTTTCCTATGTCTCTCCACCCTGCAAAACTGCAGCCCTCAACCGCAGCCATCCTCCATCACATCATCTAGCAATTTGCAGTCATGATTCATGTAACCCCAGCCTCACCCCAACTTGCAGCCCCTATCTTTCCTCCTCTCAACCTGCACACCTACCCCACCTTTCTAGCCATCTACCCCTCCATTCCCTTCCCTTCCCCATGCCTCAACCTGCCCTTGCAGGCCCCCTTTCCCATGCAGCCTGTCGACACACGCACCCCCCCAAACAACCCACTTGCAGCCCCTTAGCTACTAACCCACGCAGTAGCCTTTTTCCCCCTTCTTTCCCCTCCTTTTATTAAGTTCCAATCTATAGGAAACACCCTCATTTCCTCTCCCTTTAATCCCTCTAATTTTCCCTTGCAGCCCTCTCTTTCCCTTCCCTTAATTGCAGCAACAAAAATTTGGTTTGCAGCCCCAAACTTCCCCTCCCCTTCACCGAAATTTAGCCTAAAAATAACCCAGCATTTTCCTTGTATTTCACCTCCCCAAGCAGCCATTATTTTTCCCCAACATAAGTATTCTATCTTTCGGTGGGTTTGGTGCTTAAATTCATGCACTGGTCGCCTTGTTTATTTTCCCTAATTGTTTTTCAAGTATTAACTCATATAGGTTGTCTTTTGATTATTTTAATTAGCATAAATATTAATGCTTGTAGTTTTGGATGGTGTATCCATTTCTAGGTAATCTAGACCCCGCCTAAGGTATTTGTGGAAGAAGCTTCATGGTGTTAATATTTCTTAGCTCAAGGTAAATCCAACTAATCTGTAGATGGTAGAATTTTGTGAAAATGATAGGCTAGTTTTCTAGGATAAAAATCATGATAGGTTGAGGATATCAAATTATTGTATTTTGTGGGAAATGTGAGCATGTTTTAGCTCATTTCTACATGAATATCATGATGTATAAATTAATATGTGTTATCTTACAATCTTTTTATATGCCTAAGTAATATTCTAAAATTTGAAGAAGTGTGCGCTAATGGTAACGAACTTGGATTTATGTTAGTAAAATGAAATGAGTATGTTTAAGGAAAAATGTAGTTTTATATGCCATGATTGTATTTGAGATTTATTCGTGGAAATTGTATGAATTTATGAGATATTAGAAATGCATGCTAATAGTGTTTACGTGTACTATGTATGGTGAATGGTTAGGGATAATATGGTCTTTTGTAGTATCAAAGAAATTATCATATGTAAAGTATCATTAGTTATTTTATGCTAGTGTTTTCATGACAAATATCCTATATAAGTAAAATTGATAATAAAAGTGAAGGAAAATGTAGTAGTTATAGGTTGAGGGGCATTTTAGTCATTAAGGCAAAAAAGGTGTTCCAAGGTGAATAAATGGACTAGTTGAATTAAGTATTGGCCTTAAAATAATGTTGGAAATAATTGGACAATTGGTTTGAACACTGAATCGGATAATTATTCGGGCTATGACATAATGCCTAACCCTAGGCCGTGTTGGCTTGGAATGGTTGCCACCCTCGTGGTCTTTTGGATGTGACGTTGTTTGTTGATTGTTGACTAAGTTGAACATTATGAACCTTGATATTCTAAAAGTAATAACCCAAAATTTCATAAGACACTAATTACTTAAAGAGAAAGACTTGAGTTGGAAAGGAATCTCGTGCCTCGGACTTGGCCGCCGAGTGCACAGTTTGGGCCTTCAAGTCAAGGGGCTCACTTCTGCTCTATAGGTATTCTATACACCCTATAGGGAGTACACGTACTTAAAGACTTGAGTTTTGAGGTTTATTATGGGCGAATGTTATGTCGTGTGGCTTCTTTGGCGAGCTTTGCCCTGGAATTGAGTGATTTATTTTGGTACCACCCTCCTTCACAATCATTGTCATGGATATGGAATTGTATTCCACTTGAGAATTGTTATATAAATTATATAACCATATTAGACACCCACCATAATACTTCTGTAATAATTGGATTAGGAGTGACTTGACCTTGGTTAGATTGCTTGGAATATCAATAATTTTTCCTATTATGCTATAATATATGGTCGTTGGTAAATTAATTTGGTTGTGAAATTATAAGCATGCTTTAAATGCCTTGATAGAGATTTTGACCTAACTCGTAATGTTAATTGTGATGTGGATGCGTGTTATGAAATTGTGGCTTTGCATGTGATCATATGTTCTAGTTGAATTCCATAGTTGAATGATGATTGCTATGTGGGTATGCTACCTCTCCGGAGGCGTTGTAGTTTAATATGAGGAATTCGTACTGATACTAACACTTTTCAGAGGAGTATGTCCATGGCATGCTTTGGTTGAAGGATTATGAAGAACGTCACCCCGGTGAATAGTTAGATTAAGGGAGTGAGCGGACCCCGCCCCCTTTTTCCCTTTTCCTTGTAACTTTGATGGACTAGAAGAGTGTAAGGCAAACCATTGATGACTTTTGTGTACTCTTTTGTTATTTTCTAAATGGTAGGCTACTTAATTACCTAAACAGCCATTTGTCATGGATAATCTTTCTTTTTTAAAACTCTTGATTACGTATTATACTTCTCTTATCTTTTGTTGGTTTGACTTATTCTAAGTCTTAGTACTTGACGTAAGGATGGTGAGGAGACTGGACTTATGTCAAGTGTGGCAGTAACACCCACCGTTCTTTAATTTATACTTCCGTAAAGCAAAATTTAAACAAAATTTTTAAGTCATGATTTTGGAGTGTTACAGAATGCAAAAGAGCATGTAATTAGGATTTGAAAGGACTTAAAGACTTAGACCTATGCCATATGCATGTCTGTTTTTAATGTGTCCTATGCCTGATAATCAATATTGAATAACATACTTATTACTTAAAGTGAAAGAGAACATGAATGGGGCCAAGGTGATCTATTTTCCTATATATATGTATGTATGTATGTATGTATGTATGTATGTATGTATCCCATTCTACCGGGGAGAACAGTGGCTCGGGAGTGTTTTACCCTAAGAAGATGTTTTTAATCTCCATTTAATTGGAAAGAATAGTGGCTCAAGAGCGTTGTGCCCCGAGAAGGTGCTTCAGTCCATTCTATCGGATTTAGAATAGTGGGGTCCCTACTCATTGTGAAATAAAAATGTATCATTATAACTTATGGAAAAGATACTAATGATTTAAAGTGGAAGAATACGCGAGTCAAGACCAAGGAGATCTATTTTCCTATATATATATATCCCGTTCCATCAGGGATAATAATGGCTCGGGAGCATTTTACCCTAAAAGGATGTTTTTTAATCTCCATTCCACCGGAAAGAATAGCGGCCCGGGTGTGTTATCCCCAAGAAGAGTTTCAGACCATTCTACTGGTTTAAGAATAGTGGGGTTCATGCACTCAACATATATAAAAGAATGAAAATTGATTATACTTGATAAAGGAACCTAGATCATATTCAGTCTTATGCGATGTTTCATTTATTTTGTTATTCCCTTATTATCTAATGTGAAAGCATGTACTATTGATATCCCTATGTCGATAGTATTGTCTCCTTACTTAGTATGCAGTGTAGTGACCACCCATTTTATAGATGCTGCTCATTCCCACAAGTAGAATGCCCTGAATCTTATATACAGGTCTCAGAAAATAAGTTAGATGATTTTTCTGCCTATGACGCCTTATGTGGGGATGGGTGACTTCATCTATGTTGGAATCAGGTGAAGAGTATTCACTATCCGGTTTATGTATTTAACCAGATATTCTTTTTGGACTCTTGATCCATGGTATTCCCCTTCTGTATTTTGTATTATTAAACTGAAAGTTGGACTCCAAACTCAGTATTATACTATAAATGATCTTTTGTTTTCTAATTTCCTTGTATTACCTTAAATGTTTTAGCCTTGTGATTGATGTAAAGATAGTTGCATAAGCTAGAATTATGTCAATAACGGCAGTAACCCCTACTATTTTACTTAATTACTTCCACTGCAAAACCAAAATTTTTAGTAGTAAAAATTAGGGTGTTACACTATGTCCAAAAATCCTGATACAAAATGTTACCCCACCCCATATGAAGCATCACAAGCTATAAACTCATCCACTGGGTCTTCATCAACATGCATATAGATACTCTGGTCATCTAGTTGTGGGAATGAAAACCAATGAAAATGATGGTTAGTACGTTGCTTACTAAGTAAGGTGATAATACAATTGAGTAAGGGATACAATAATTACATGAATTCACAATGGAAAACAAGCATATATGCGAGATACATACAATAATTCAAGATTATTATTGATTCAATATATCATTATTACGTATAACATATTTCATTCTTGTATTTACATTGAGTTCAGGAACTCCACTGTTCTTAATCTAGTAGAACGGATAGTTCAAGAACTCCACCATTCTTAATCTAGTAGAACATATTGAAGCACCTTTTAGGGAAGAACACACTTGAACTAATTTTATCTTCTAGTGGAACAAACCTAACATATACCAAGGCAACACACTCCTGACAACTTTTATTAAACCGATGGAACGGTATGAAAACATATTAGAGAATAATACACTTGAGTCACTATTATTATCCGGTGGAATAAATACAACACCTCAGTCCTATTTTATGCAATATTTTATTTTAAATAATTAATGTCCTATATATTAATTAATTTATATTAAGTCATATTATCATTAATTTTTAGTTTATAATCCCACTATTCTTAATCTAGTAGAATAGACTGATATATCTCTTAGGAAAAAATATACCTAATACACTATTATCGTCAGGTGGATCAGACCCATAAAACACCTCGGCCCAACTCTTGTGATCTTTTATTTTTAATGATTAATGTATTATTCATAATTTTTTTATAGGTAAAAAACATAATTGAAGTAATTACAACACAAACACATATATATCAAGGCCTTTCTCAAGGATTTATGTCCATATACTTCCTAAGAAAACTTAATTTTACATTTTAAGCATAACTTCTTCCCTATTTCATGTTTATCCACCAAATTTAGTATTGATTCCTCAAATATTATTGTCATCAACATAATATAAAATCAAGACCTTACTCTAATGTCTTACACGTGTAATTATAACCCTATCGCAAAAGTTACTATTCATAAGGCTTATAAAACCTTTAATTTCAAAATTTTGTCATAAATTTTCCTATAATACTTTTATTATTAACAAATTTAATATACCTTCCTAAAATATTATTATTAACAACATATCCAAAACTTGTCATCCAACTCTAACATCTCATACATGTAATAATAACATATCTAAAATGGAATCAATACCCCTCGTGCCTATGCCTGATCTCCATCAATTTCAACCATCATCATCACCCCTATCCTTTTTTTCTTCTTCTTGGCTAATTATCATCGTTGTCTTCGTCACCTCCTTTGCCATTCTCCTCCTTAGCATGCTACCATACTAGTATATATGCCCCTCAATCCCTCCATTTTATTGTCATCCATCACCTCCCCAACCTTCTTATCTTCTTCCTTCTCCTTCCTCCTTTCTCTATTTTTGGCATTTACACCACCCAATCCACCACTGTGCACCACCTCAGCCACCACTCGCAACCATTTGGCAGGTGGCTGACCACCAAGGTTGCCCCAACCTTCCCTTTCACTGTCGTCGACCATTGCTGCCAACCACCGCCTCTTTTTCCTTTTTCTTCCCCTCATTTGTTGCATTGTTATAGAGTGCACGACATGTGCACCGCCTGCTACATGGCCATGCAATACTTAAATTTCTTGCTGCACCGCCATGGAACTCTTGCACTGCCTGACCGTGTGTCTTTTTTTTCTCTCGGCTTGGTGCTGCACAACTGTGTAACTTTTGCACCGCTTGACTATGCACCTTTTATCCTCTCAACCTGTTGTGCACCATTGCTACATAACTGTGCAACTTTTACACTACTTGGCCGTGCAACTTCTTTATTTGGCTGTACACCCCTATTTTCACCCCCAAACTTTGTCTAAACACCACCAAAATTTAACCATATCTCCACCACACATTCTTCTACACTTCCATATAATTCAAGCTTCTATTTGACTCCGATTAATTCCATTTTTACCCTCCTCTACCTTAACTTCCCTCTCAATTTTTAATCTTCCATCCTAAGTGTATTTTATCTTCTTTTTGTAGGTGATATTCCGGTAATCTCGAAGGAGGTATAGGATTTATGTGCATAGAGCTCAGTGTCCTTGTTGGTAAGGATGCATTTCGTAGCTAGGGATTTATGTGATACTTGTTTTTTGTATATGCGTTTGTGTTGAGTATGCTATACTGAATAAATTATTTACGGAAATGCTATAAAATGATATTCTTGAGAGTAATGAAAACATGTAAGTGTGAATTTGGGTATAATGTTAGATACAAAATATCTATGGAAAACTAAGGATATGTATTTTAGATAATGATTGGAAATGTATATGTTTTGGGTTTTATAATACATTGGGAGAATACGATTGTCTTGACTACCCGAGGATATTATGATCATTTGAGGATACTTATGTGGTAGTACTTATGTTGTTCAGTTGTATGTCCTTTACATTTATATGAGTTTGTCATGATAATATATAATCAACTCTGAATAATGCACTAATCATTTAAAGTGAAAGATCACGTGAGTCAGGTCAAGGTGTTTGTATAGGTCCATTCCACTGAATAATAATACTGGCTCGAGTGTGTTGTCCTTGGGAGGTGCTTCAGTCCATTCTACCGAATTAAGAATAGTGGGGCCCCATACTCAATGTGAATGAAAATATAATTAAGAGATAAAGTATAAATGGAAAGATACTAATTATATAAAGTGGAAGACTATATGAGTTAGGGATGATTTGTTGAGTCCATTCTACTAGATAATAATAGTGGCTCCGGTGTGTTGTCCCCGAGAGGTGCTTCAGATCTTTCTACCAGTTTAATAATAGTGGCTCAGGAGTATTTTACTCTAAGAGGTGTTGGCTCCATTCTATAGGATAATAATAGTGGCTTAGGTATGTTGTCCTTGAGAGGCGTTTCAGACCGTTCCACTAGTTTAAGAATAGTGGGGTCCCTGAACTCAACGTAAATAAAATATTAGAACATGGTATATCTAATGAAAGGCCTAAAATAAATAAATATTTGATATTCTTTGAATAACGCATGTATAATTTTCTTATGAGAATTCTTCTAACTCTGATTGATTATACTGTTACCTTACTCAGTATATAGTGTACTGATCATCCACCCTGTTTTACAGGTAATTAATGATTATGAGCTTGATGTGCTTGCCTTGGGTGAGCGCTAAATGATTTGGTAAAGGGTATGGTTATCTAGATATCTCTATCTTTCTTTAGACTCTTAGTCCTCTATTTTTACTATTTATTCCCTTCTCTCTATTTTGTATCCTGTATCACGATGGAATCACATGCTTTTCACACCTGATTCCTAGGTATAAGGTTAATTTTTCCTTACACCCGATATAAACTAGGCATAGGGAGTGCCTCTTCTATATTGGATGCGGTGTGACACCCCTACATTTTGTGTTTTGGCTTCCGCTATTAACTATTTAAAACAAAAATTTTATGTTCCAAAATTTGGGGGTGTTACAGCATTGGTCTCAGAGCATAGATCCTACCCTACCTCCTCTAGAACCTCCAAAAACACCTAAAAAAATAGTAATAAAATACTATTAAAACTTATATAATTAAGAATGAAATTTAATGTAATGGAGAGTGAAACGATTGAAGAAAAATCAAATCAAGGGTTGAAGGAGTCTATGCCAAACTTGGTGTAACAAGGAGAGGGACTGGTTGAAGTGGCGAAATAAGAGGGTATCAACCGCAACTATTGTTATTGCTAGGGGTTGTGGAATGACAACAAATGATGGAGAGGATGAAGTTGTAATGGTGGAGCAGGCCAAAATTAGAAAGAGGTTTCAGTGAGTTTTTCTAAAGGAGTGGGTGTGCTTTGGTGGCTAGTGTCGAAGGAATGGGGGATGCAATGACAGTTTTTGCCGTTGCTAAAGGGTGGGAAATGGTAGAAATGGCTGAAGGTGGTGGTTAGCTATGGTGGAAATGAATGAATAGAGGTGAGGTATTGCATTGATTTTACTGAAGGTGGTGGTGGTAATTTGGTGAAACTTACTGGTGGTAGGGGTGAGGTTTTGGTGGGAGTTGCCGATGCTAATAGGTGAGGCATGGTAAGGTTGCCAATGGTGGTTTTTTGGGATTATTTTGTGATGGAAAGAATGAGGGAGAGAAAGGAAAGAAGTCTTTAATCGGTGGTGCTAATTTTGATAGAAAAGAGAGGGAGGAAGGAGGTTAGTTGAGGGCATTTAATGTTCTATACACACATACACACACAAAAAAGGGAGATGGGAGTGGCACATGATTAGGCAGAATTTTCAAAGCTATCCCATACGTAGAAGGTGGGAGTTGGTGGTGGTAGGGTGTAGGTGATGGAGGCATGAAAAAGGCATGGTCTAAGGAGAATATTTCATGTAGGAAGAAGGGAGAAGAAAAGGAAAAAGGAGGTCGAGTAAGTCGGGAAGAAAAAGGAAAAGTAAAAAGAAGGAGGAGAAAAGAAAAAAGGAAAAGGAAAAAGTAATTAGGTTTGGTTTTATAACTAGATTTAGGTTAAAATAATTTAGGTTAGGATATTAGGATAATTTAATTAATAACCATTAGGGGTTAGGTTTAGGTTAAAAAATAATATTAACCTAGAATAGAGATTAGGGTTAAGTTAAGAATTAGGATTAAGGAGTTAGGGTAAGGTGGGAATATTAATTTCCTTATATTATAATTATATTACAATATTAATTACTTGGGCTTAGGTTTAGCTATAATTCATGGTATTACAATTGTGATAAAAAGGGTATGTTATATTAGTTGAGTATTCCTCATAATCTTTAATAATATGGTGTTGTTGAGAGAAGGAATATAACACTTCTTGACATGGTTAAGTCAATGATGACACATAATCAATTGCTTATCACTTTTTAGGGTGTTGCTCCATTGATTGCCACTTCTATACTTAACTACGCACATACAAACTTAGTTGTAATTACTCCATATGAGTTATGGACCACTTGAAAGCCTATCCTAAGTGTTATGATACCTTGGGGTGCATTGCCAATATTCATGATAGCTCCCATATATATGGAAAAGTGGTTTTAAGAGGAAGGAAAATTATATTAATAAGATACTCAGAAACCGTGAAGAGTTATGTGTTCATAGTTCATAGGTCAACAAGATATTGGACATATGACTGAATTCGAATAATGATATGCCACCTTTTTAGGGAATGAACATCCTAAGAAATGTGAAATAAGACTTAACGTTATTTGATATTATATACTAGAAACAAGGATCAACTTATTATAGAAGGATAGTTTCAATAGATGATGAATAAGGATCACATCTAATTACACTGTCTCATGCATATGAAAGTGATCCCTATCCTAGTGGGAGCAATTCAAGGATTGATCTTAGGTAGGAATGATTCAAGTAGGAGTAACTAGAGATTTGATGAATCTTAATTGTAGTATAGTAGTTCCTCACCATCAATTTTAAATTGAGGGTGGAGAAGCTTTCATGGTTCTCCCATAAGAAGAAACTGAGCTAAAGAATATACAAAAAAAAAACTTTCTTATCCCGTTAAGGATAGTTGATTAAAATAATAGAATAGAAAATAAAGTTTATGAGATCTAATCAAGTTAAAAAATTTGTTGATCTCCTAAAAGTACACAAAGCCATTGCAAACAAATGGGTTCCTAAAATAAAGTGAAAGATTAATAGAACTATTAAGAGATATAAAACTTATCTAATTATATAGAAACAGTTGAAAAGATTGACTTTGAATTTTTTTTATTTATCGTGTAGTTTATATTTGTTTATTTAATATATAATAATATAATCATATAATTATAATATTATATTTATATTAAAAATATATTTTTTATTAATATATATCTTAAAAGATATCCTTATTAAATTTTGATATCAAAATCTTTTTTTTTTAATTTTTTTTTACGACGAGCCTATACATGTTTGTCGATTCCAAATTTTGGTCACTTTTAATTAAGTCCTCACTAGTGTCCAAGAGAAGCATAGGTACCAAAAAGAAAAAGAAAAAAAGTATCTCCCATTTCTTTATTCTTACTTCTTAATGCTCATTTGGTATAGAATAATAGAAGTTAAAAAATTATTCTTGTATTATATATATATATATATATATATAATAATTTTTTTCAATAAATATTTATTTTAAATATTAATTTAATCTAAAATAAATATTTAATTAAAAATATTTTTTGTTATTATTAAATATTTTATATAAATAATAAAAAATAAAGATAATTTTTTCTATCCTTATTATCCGGCTACCAAACAAGCCGTTAGCCGTGGCCGGTAATCAAGCACATTAGTTTTCTATCGCTCGTCCTCGGTGCTTCGCCGCAGATCACTCACAGAAACAGAAGACATTCTGAGAGACATTATAGTGCTGGGATCTGATTTCCTAACGGTGATGGCATCGAGATACTGGATGGTGTCTCTTCCCTTAAAATCACCAGATTCTGCTCTTTGGCATCAATTACAAGAATCCATCTCCAAACAAGCGTTTGACACTCCTCTATATAGAGTAAGAATAGCAATCTATGTAATCCGATTCTAAACTTATCGACTGAACCCTTATTGTTCAATATCTTTACCTCATCACGATTTCATGAATTCGCCAGTTCAATGTGCCCAATCTTCGTGTTGGAACTCTCGATTCCCTGCTTGCTCTCAGCGATGATCTCTTTAAGGTAAAGGCTTTCGGAATTTATTTTCTCTAGATCATGATTTGGATAAAATACATGTTTGTGGTTAGATTTTGTTTTATGATGAAAAATAATGGCGACCTTTGAGGAGGTCTAAAGCTACAGTATGTGTTTATGCTTGTGAAATTGATGTTCTCTGCAGTCCAACACCTTTGTAGAAGGCGTGACGCACAAAATCAGGCGACAGATCGATGAATTGGAGAAATCATCTGGGGTTGAGGCTGGTTCCTTGACAGTTGATGGTGTTCCAATAGATTCTTATCTTACGAGGTGAGGTTTTTTGGTTTCTCAGGTTGCAATTCAATTGAGTAGCTCACCAGAATGACTGGTCCAATGTTTATTAAAGCGTTTATGATTGGATTGTTTTGGTCACTGTCTGAATTTCGTTCTTCATGTCTTAGATTTGTTTGGGATGAGGCCAAGTATCCAACCATGTCTCCTCTGAAGGAAATTATTGATACCATCCACAGTTTTGTGGCAAAGGTTGAGGACGATCTTAAGGTAATTGTTCAGATTCATATTCATATGTGCTTGAACAATGCTGTGGTGGTAAAATGTTCGGTTGTGTGTTGTGGTTGAAGATTTATTCCATCAAGACTTCACATTCTCATGTATGATGAATCCACATCTGGTATGTTACTTGCCAGTTGTGGAGGCTGTCTGTATAGGATATTGCATGTGATTTTCAGTTACTGGAGCTGGGTCAATGTTGCATTGATCATCTATTATTTTTCAATGTCTTCTCAGAATATATGGTGTATCAGCTTTGATATGTATAAGTGACTAAGATGCTGTAGGTGGTTTAATTTGATTATTGACTGGCCTGATCAAATATGGATCAGAAGAGAAGGTTGCCAGTCACTCTTTAGAATAAGGTTCCTTGCTTTGATCTATCTTGCTTTTGCTCCTTGTCTTGATAAATTCCAATATTTGATAAAAGTATGAATCTAAGAGCCACGCTGCATATGTTAATCAATGTATGAAAGTTCTGTTTCTTTCATGGTACATGCGGCATACAATTAAATATCGGTCCTGATACGCAATATCGGCCGATATTTATCGAATTTTGGGTTAGCCGATAAGCGAAATTGGCGATACGCGATGGATTTAAAATTTCACGTATTTATCGGCGATATATCGGTTATCGACCGATATTTGCTGATATTGTACCGATATTTACCGATATTTGCCGATATTTACTGGTATTTGCTAAAATTTATTGTGAAAAAAAATTAAAAAATCACACCGTGACATATAAAATATCGTTCGTGACGTTCCGATACTGCGATACTGCGACCGCAACCGCAATCGCGACCGCGACCGCGATTTTATTGCTTGACATGCGGTAAATTTAGAATGCTAGAGATGTTTGCTGTGTGTAGACCATTGTATCCCTATATTTTGGATTGATGATCTATCTCAGGTAGTCATTGTTTGGATGCGACACAATAAAGCATAATTTTAGTAATTTACCGTGTGATCCTTGAGATATCCAAAGAGTGGTTTTTTGATTTTGATGAATGGCACTCTATCTCTTAAAATTGCTAAAATAATATGATAAACCTGTGAGGATGAATTATGTGCCACAAATGGTTTTAAAGAGATCTCAAATTACAACTTTAACCATTGGTTGCTAAGTTATGAATCTATAGTTTTAATAAATTGTTGAATAATGGATCTTAATGAAGACATATTGCTTCTGCCCCAATTCTGCTTATAGTTCCCAGAACTAACATTTGGTGGTCCCTGAACATATGCATACAGTGCTAGTTGTATTTATCCAGTTCCTTGATTGCTGGAATTATGCTTGCCAATGCTCAATCTGTGCACTTGTTAGGTACGTGTTGCTGAGTACAACAATTTGCGTAGTCAACTTAATGCTATAAATCGGAAGCAGACTGGAAGGTATGTGTTCTGCTCTGGTGTTGATGCATTTTTTCATGTTGTCTTGTCTTCTTTGCTGGGTAACTGACCTACTGTCGGCTTATTTCAGCTTACAAGTCCGTGATTTGTCCGATCTGGTAACGCCAGAAGACTTTGTAACATCTGAGCACTTGGTGACACTGCTTGCAGTTGTTCCTAAGTATTCTCAGAAAGATTGGTTATCAAGCTATGAGACATTGACCGATTATGTTGTAAGTACTGCATATGCTCTTTCTTGTCGATATGAACTTGTATTATTGAATAAGGCCCTATGTGATCTTGTTTAAAAGGTCACCGATGCAAGATTTTTGCTACTTGAATGCGAGTACTTAGATGAGGTCTTTCAGGTTCCCAGGTCATCCAAAAGGTTATATGAGGACAATGATTATGCTTTATTCACCGTAACAATGTTTAATCGTGTTGCTGAAAGTTTTAAAATAAAAGCACGTGAAAAAGGGTTTCAGGTGAGTTTTTATATGAAATCTTCTTCTAGCCAATTCTTTCTTTGCACTTCTGTTTTGTTCTCAGAGATGATTGAGTTCTGTCATATTTAATATGATTGAGAAATGCATTATTATTCATGAATATATTTGTTAAATGCTTATGTACCATTTCAGATTCGGGATTTTGAATGTAGCCCAGAAGCACAAGAATCTAGAAAGCAGGAGTTGGAAAAATTGATGCAAGATCAGGAAACCTTCAGAAGCTCCCTTTTGCAATGGTGCTACTCTAGCTATGGGGAGGTAAGGCTCTGGAAGATCTTTCAATGAAGTGCTTGAAGTGTCATAATATGCCATCTATTGGAGGCAACTCATTGGGGTCTCAGCTTCTTAAGAACAATTCCAATCTATAAACTAGTTACATCAAAATGAACAAGGGTTTGCACATTTTACATTTCCCTGCTGTGCATCTTTTAATAATTGTTATTTATCTTCCTTGCATGCCAAAGTTATCTATTTAGAATGGAATAGCAGTCCCCCAGAGATTGGAACAGTAGCCTCAAAGAAAAACCAAAAGTAAAACAAGGATTAGACCTATTTAGATACTGTGATATTTGGCATAATATTTTAGAAATACTTTGGGCTTTAAGTCATCCCACTTAATTACCTTTGTGGTTTAACTCCTTTTCATTTAAGGTCTTACTGTTAAGGCTCCATTTGTTTGCTGGAAAGTTTCAAGGAAAAGAAAATAAGATGGAAAGGAAAATGAAAAGAGAAAAAATAAAATGAATGGCTAACATTTTTTCTATCATTTGGTTGTTGGGAGAAATATGTGGAAAGCAGATTCCAAGAAA
Source organism: Tamarix chinensis (assembly GCA_030549775.1). Lineage (NCBI taxonomy): Eukaryota > Viridiplantae > Streptophyta > Magnoliopsida > Caryophyllales > Tamaricaceae > Tamarix > Tamarix chinensis. The sequence goes on along the minus strand of CM060176.1, from coordinate 59,971,934 downwards.
GTAATTGCTTGTGTTTGGTTTTATGGGAAAAAAATTAAAAAAAAGTTAATAGTTCATTATTTATAGTCATCTTAAATTTCAAGTTAATTACTTTTATAACTATTTATTATTTATTATTCTATTATATTGCTCATGTATCAAGCAAAATTTGAGTGTAATTTTTTTGTTGCTCATAGTATTTAGTCCCCCTCCCCAAAAACAATTCTTATGGTTGATAACTTTTGAAATAAGTAGATGGTTTTATACATTGATTGTAAATCCTCTTAACTTTCATGATGGCAAATAAAATAGAACACGTGAAAATCCTCTTTATAAAGAAATAGCATAACTAAACAAAATAACCAGAGTACCTCACCATTCCTGCTTAATTCTAACACGAAAAATACAGGAAAACATGAAAGTAACAAGGTTAAATTTAGTGGCAATAATGGTGGCCTTAATTGAAAAATCTTTTGCCAATGTCATCCTATAATGCATATTGGTTGCACAGATAATAACTTAGTATCCACCGGCAAACACTTCATAACCAAATTCAATGTGTGACCAAATCTTCCTACTCAAATGGAGGACCGAGAAATGCTTGGGCTAGCGACTTCATCTCTTCTGAAACAAATTTGTAACTTTTATCTTTTTGAGGCCTCTAGGTCCATAAGAACAACAAAGTAGAGCTTTGTTGTTTGGTTGCTGTTGTGCTATGTTCCTCATGTGTTGCTTATCATTCTTTTCATGTGCATCTGAACAAGTATGTCTCTCCAGCTTCCAAACTTGTGGTTGCATAAATAACATGACTCTCCTTTGGCATCGAGATGAGTCTTCAAATGCAAACAGCTCCATCACAAGGAAAACATCATCAATGAGCTATATTTTCCAGAACTTCTGATTCGAATAGCTCTTAAATTGGACACAACCTGTGTTATGCATATCAAGATCATTGATGAATGTATGCTAATGACAAGTGACTGTGAAAGACATGTATATGTAGTAATTATGCTAACTAAATTTAGAAATAACTTAGAAATTGATAATGGTGGTAACGACAACCAAAATAAACAACAAAGAAAGTATGTGATAGTCAAAGACATGTAACAAGTAATTATTTCGCAATGTTTAGTTCTGCTTGTACTGGGTATATGGGGCTGCTACATATAAATGAAGACATCAGTTTGGAGAAGTATGTGATGATAAAAGGTTAACACCAGGGGCAGTCATTTTACTACACGGACATGAGAGAGCCGCACAAGGTATCAAAATTTGGCGACTCAGTGCTAAAAGTCTTATTTTTCAAATAGACCCAAATGTTTGAATCCCTACATCATTTGGAGCAATACCAGAAAGTGACTATAGTAGCAAGTAGCAATGGTAACTCCATATTATTTATATTATTATGAAATAATTACTTGATTGATACAGACTGTGTGTTTTGTATATTATCTTTATTATCTAATACACATTCTACATAATTTTACAAGTAGGTCCCACAATTTTTGCTAAATATTTAAAATATCCTACACTATTACCATTTTACCCTCGCTCATTAACCATCCAACATAATTATAAAGATAAATTAATAAATGATATGATTTAATCATTATTATAAATAGCTAATTAATGCAAAATATATTAATTATAATGATAAATTGCAAATTAATAAGAATAATATTAATTATAACTATAAATTAATAATTAGTAAAAATATTAGCAATCATAATTATAAATCATTAATCAATGCGAATCATATTAATTTTAATGATAAATAAATTGTTTATAAGAATAGCATTAACCATAATTATGACAAATAATGCTTGCTGTTATTATAAAGAGTTAATTAACTAATTAATTATTAATAATATTAGTTATAATTATTAATTATAGTTAATAAAAATATTATTAATATTAATTATAAATACATAAATCAATGCAAAAAATATTGAATATAATTAAAAAAATTAATTAATAGAAACAAAATTAATTGTAAAGATAATGAATAAATAATGAAAATGATTTAATCATATGTGTAAATAATTAATTAATGCAAAATGTGTTAATTATAATTATAAATAGCAAATCAATAAGAATATTATCTGTTATAATTATAAATTAATAATTTTATAATTATAAATAAATAATTAATGAGAATAATATTAGTGATAATTAATAAAAATATTTTTAGTCTTCATCATAATTTATTTACCAATAAAAATAATATTAATTATATTTAAAAATAAGCAATTAATAATAATAAATACTAATTCTGATGAAAAATTAATAATTATTAAAAAAATATTAATCATTATTATCAATAGTTGATGGATAAGAAAAATATTAATAATATTAATTATAAATAATAAAAATAATATTAGTTTTAATTGTAATTAAATAATCAAAATTGTAATTAAATAATCAATACAATTAATGTTAATTATAATTATAATTAATTAATCAGTAATAATAACTTTTAATTGTAATGATAAAGTAATAAATACTAAAAATAATATTAATCATAATTATAAATAATTAATTAGTGTGAAAAATATTAATTATAATTTTAAATAACAAGTTTATGAGAATAGTATTTATTATAACTATAAATTAATAATTAATAAAAATATTATCAATAATAATTATAAATTATCAATCAATAAAATAGTATTAATTTCAGTGATAAATAAATTTTCTATAAGAATAATAGTAATCACAATTATAAGTAAATAATTATTGCAAATAATTTTAATTATAATTGTAAATAAATAATTAATAAATAAAGCTAATATTATTCATAAGTATTTTATAAAATGATCAATAAGAAAAAAATGTATAAGATTAAATCTGTAAACAAATTAAAAAAAATATTGTAGGAATGTATCTTATTAAAATATTGTCCAAAATTGTCTATGTCAAACAGTATTATTACTAAAGCAAATTTCATACGTAAATAATATAAATAAGACATTTTTGCCAAACATTATTATAACTTTAGCCACATTATTACTTCAGATCAATCATCTCGGATCAGATTTCAACACTATTAGTCATCTTGGATCAGAATCAAATGATTCAGGTATAATTGCATTATACAGCCAGAATATAGGAGAAATCAACAAACAAAACTCAGCAGCCAAATCACAGCATAACAGCAATAAAACTCTCATCATATAATAGAAACTCTCCAGTAATTTTTTTATTAATAAAACTTAGTAATAAATACCCATGTCCTATTGTTGGGTCAACTTCAATCATATTTGTGGATGACTAGAGCAAAATCCAACAACCTTCAGCAACCATCCCCAGTAAAAAGTTGCATGAGGTCAAACACATGTAGTAGAGGGGTGTAAAAGGAATTGGGTTATGAGAAAAGAAATAGGCTGACAAATTGCTTTCCGCACCTTGCTTTCTTCTACCATACAATCAAAACTGAAACTACAATCCAAGAGAAAACAAAAAATGGCAAAATTTATGTCCAACTACGATATTAATTTACTCTAGCTTCTGGTCAGAAGCTGCTGTGAACAAATATCCATTGCCAGAAAAATTTGCATCAACAATTGATTACTTTTACCTTATATGCCCCTCATGAGTGCATCCAAATCTGCATACATGCAAACTTTTGCATCAAGTTGTCCAAAAATAATACTATATGGTAGCAGAAACAGTCTAAATCATATTGTTGGCAATTATGGAAGATAGTCAGATAGAAGATGGACCCAGACAAACATAATTCATACTCTAAGCATCTTCAAGCAGACGATATGCTTACATATGAACCACATTAAACAGCATAATTATGAATCCTTATATATATATACACATACATACATACATACATACATGCATACATACATGCATACATACATATACTAATTTGGGGCTGCCAGACCATGTTTTATCCACATCCAAACCGGTACCTTACTCTGGATGTACAAGGGTAGCAAAACAAACACTGCAATGAGCTATATTCAGAAAGCAGTCTTAAGGTTGCTTTCCCTCTTTTGTTAAAATAAACTTGGACCATAAAAATGAGAAAGACATGCCATTTTTATGAAGACAACCATAAACATCATACCTGGTGTGGTATTTATATTCAGATATTAACCAACACCAAAGCATAAGTTTTATCATCACAACAACAATCATCAACTGGAAGCAGAGAGGAAAATAGGTAAGGGAATAATAAATTAGGGTTTCAATCATACCAAACAAAGAATTTACAAGAGTCATAATATGAAAAATACACTTGATCGAATGAAAAGAGAATCGGAAATTATGGATTGTACTTGTAGTGAGGGAGTCGATACAATTTATGTAGGAGATATTGCATGATGAAGAAATTGTGTCAAAGATCAAATAAGGAAAAATGAGATGGAAAGAGAAGTATTGAGGAAGAATGATGGTGGTTGAAGACGATGTATGGAAAGGACTGAAATGTTGGTCTCTCTCATACAATTAAATAGCGGTGTTGCTATAGCATAGTGGCCTCTGTTTAGCGGTTATTTGGTCAACGCAAAATTATTGATATGTTGTGGCTTTGAAATTTCATATTTATCGGCATCATTGGTAAATCGCCGATAAATAAAAAAAGATCACCAATGGCGATTTATTGAGAATTCTTAAATTTACTAAAGAAAGCATGCAAGATATCTTATTCACTTACTTTATATATATATATATATATTGGACTAAGTTACTATTGAATTATAATAAACTATTGCTATTTGTTACCTTTATATGTAAAACTAAATAACATGTATTTTTTCATTCTAAGTAAATTTTGGGTTATTATGAGAATTTAGGTATATAATGACTCATTTAAATACTTCTAATATAATATAAAATACTAGTTTATTGAATATTTATATTCAAATGATCAGTAAATAATAATTAGAGTATAATGACTCACGCCACAATAGCCGCGAGCGCGACACATAATTTATCGTTTGTGGCGCTCCAATATGCGATATCACGATCACAAACATGACAGCAACCATGATTTTATTGACCAGGCTCTCTTGGCATTATTATCCTTATTATATGCCAATTTTCCTTGGGTTTGTGAAAGGAAAAATGTAAACAAAACTTTCTTTAGCCTCCCTGCCCTTTCTTCCATACCAGTTTTTGGGAACCAACCGGTAACATTTTCCACTTAATTTGTCCTTGCCATTATGCCTTCATCTAACCAAACAAAGCCTAAGTGACCATTAACTGTTGCTATAATTTACCTGAATTGTTATTATTTGTGATATTTTTGCTATTTTATATGATATTTTTTAAAAATATTTTTTCCCATAACATCACATTTATTACATCTTACATATAAATAAAAGTATAAAAGCTTAAACCAATGAAAATATGAATAGAAGTATTCTAAACATTAATTTTTTTTTATAAAAAAAAAGAAAATTTAAAAAATCATTGTAGATTTTCATAATCTCTCAAAAAAGTTCTAGTAACTTATAAATCTCTTTCAACATTGATATTTTTTATAAAATATTCCGGATTCCTTAGCATATTCTAAACATTAGAAAAAGCTTATAAATATGTCAATACATTATTTAAGAAATCTCAATACTTTATTGACATTTTTAGAAATTTTTACTATTGTTTGGAATCTTCTTATGAATATGGAATATTTTTTAGAGTTTTCTTTTTTGAAATTTTTTATGGGTTTCTTGAATTTTTTGATATTTATAATTTTTTTTAAAAAATTTTCTACATTTATTATTAATTTTTTTTGAATTTTTTTTTCATATTTTAATTGCTTTTATCATATAAGATCTCATAAATGTGATTTTGAGAAAGATATTGCAAATAATGAAAATTCTAGTGAATTAGTGAACTATAAGAAAAGTTAATTATCACTTGACAATGGTACTTCAATGAAAATAAATTAAAATATCAAGGTACCTAAATGAGATTACTGAAATGACAATGTACGTGTAGTTGTGAGGCTAAATGTTATGCATCGAAATGGAATCTATCTTTAAACTAAAATCAAGGAAAAATGTATGAAAGTTTAGGTGAAATATATGATATAATCATGAATTTTGAGGATTATGTACCATAAACCTCTAGCTATAGTAACTTTCAAAAAGTAGGAGTGAAAATACCCTTCCCTTTAACAAACCCCATTCTCTATATTTTCCTCACTCTCATATTATATCTTTTATAATTCTTTTAGAATAATTATAAAACTTTAATACCACCCGACACTGGTCACCATTGTCGTCACCCTATAACTGCAAGACCACTGCCTACTGCTGTATGCGCCACTATACCATCAAAATTCCAGACATCTTTGTCTGGTGAAGACACCTAATTAAATAAAAATAAAATAAAATAAAAATTGAGTGACATAGAAATTTAATCACCACACTCGCACTCTCTCTCCAACCTTGTCTCTCCTCTCCTTCTTCAAGAATACACACAATTTGGATTCTAAGCAAGAATAATATTCCACCGAATTTACCCAAAATCTCAACAAATTGAAATCATTGAGAAAATGGAAACTGTTGGCACAAAACGATTAGAGAGTTAAAACTCTAGTTCAAGAATGCAAAGCAACATTAAATTAATGAGAAACAACAACTAAGCTTTTTGTATTGGTGCAATAAAATTTGAGTAGCCACAACATTTAGCGGTGGAAGCTAGCAAAATTTACAATCAACATCAAGTATTCCACTAACTATGACAACACACATCCAGTAATTGCAAGAAATTTGAGGAATGGAGAAATCGATAACAAATCAAAACAAACTTGAGTTCGAACAATTTAACTTGGCACCTGACTTGAAGTCACAAAAGGAACTTAGCAAATGGCAAGCATAATTGAATATGTTTTTGACACTAATATAGGAGTGTAAATTCAGGTATGAAAAAAAAGGATCTAGAGCCAGATCTTGATCTTAGGTTGGGCCCTGCGATAAAGATTCACCGGTGGCTGGCAGGGTCGGCAAGGTTGCCCAAAGATGGAGCACTAAGGAACTAAGATGGTGGTGCTCGTTGGTTTGTTTTTTTTTGGTAGATGAAGGGTAGGTCGGTAATACTTTTAAATTAGAGATAGGGAATAGAGGCTTAAAAAAGAATCGATAAGATTTTATATATCAATAAAGTGTATATTTTTTTTGGGAAGCTTATTATTAAAGAACTTTATAATTAAGCGTGTTTGACTTTGAGCAATTTAAGGATTGGTGACTTCTGGGACATGTGAGTTGATAACAAACACGCTCAAAAGGATTCATGCTCATTTGTGAGGGCTAGTCATTAATCCCGAAAGCACTTTAGAGAAGGTACCCATGACTTTATTGATGTTGGGATATTACAGAGGTATTATAGCAAAACTATGGCTGTGAATTGAACTTGGATAAACTAGTCAGTCTCTTAGCTGGGTGATTTTTAGGATAGATTGTAATGTGACAATCAATAGTTGAGGTGCAATAAGGACATTGCATTATTAAATTTTGAAGGGGGGTCGTATGATTAAATATCAATCCCGGTACGCAATAATGGTTGATATTTATCACTTTTGGGTCAGCTGATACATGGAATTGGTGATATGTGACGATTTTAGAATTTCACATTTTTATCGGCAATAAATCAGGTATCGGCTAATATGTGCTGATATTTTACTAATATTTATGATATTTGTTGATATTTACTAATATTTGTTGTGATAAAAAAAAATAAGTCGACATATAAAATATCTTTCATGACATTCCTATACCGTGATACTGCGACTACAACTACAATAGTGACCGTGGTTTTATTGCCTAGTGATGGTGTAAGTAATATCTCTAAATTAGTGGTGGACAATAGAGGTTTAAAAAAGAATTGATAGGATTGCCTGTATCAATAAGGTATATATTCTTTTTGAAAATCCTATCATTAAAGAACTCCACAGTTAATTGTGTTTAGCTTTGAGTAACTTAAGGATAGGTGATATCTTGAAGTTTTTTGGGATGCATGTGAGTTAATAAAAAAACATGCTCAAATAGGATTTATGTTGATTTGTGGGGTCAATCATTGTTCCCGAAAGTACTCTAGAGAAACTGCTTGTTGCTCTAGTGAGGCCGAAATGTTACAAGGTCAATGATGGACGAGCGACGATAACGGTGACTAAGATAGTGGCAGCAATTGATGATTCTCATGTGCACTATTTTAGGAGAGGGAGGGAGGCCACAATGTATATGGATTGTTATGGGTTACACATCTAATTACTGGTTGTCATCTAAAAATGATTTAGGGTGGCGAACTGATCTATCATGCAAAGTGTGAGTACTTTTTTTTATTTTATTTTTACAAGTTGGAGTGAAGTTGGATTGCCACATCTAATCCATACAAGTATGATATATATATATATATATATATATATATATATATATATATATATTTGATTTTGTTAGAGAAAGGAGTTATTTTGTTTTATTTATTTAGGGGTCCTGACACTAAAAAAATTGATGGTATGGTGGTGTAGACAATGGTAGGTGGTGGTCCATCAATTAGAGGGCGCCAAGAGTGGTGGTGGGTTGGAGTTGGAGTGGTGCATTAGTGGTGGCAGTTAAGCTTTACAATTATCCTAAAAAATAATATAAATTGAGAGGGTGGGAAAAATGGAGGGAATAGGTATATTCATCATTTTGCACCCTTTTTGAAAAATTTGAGAGTTAACTGAGATTTAATGGTTAATATAGTTAGAAGGTTATATGGTGAGTAATTCTCAACTCTCAAATGTAGAAGCATTCAAAGACTTTAAAGATTGACTTATGAATCATGTTGGAAAGAAGTAAGGGTCGAATTTTGAAGAAAATTATTTTCCCTGCAATATGGATGTCCTTGGAAAGCTTATTAGATTTGGAGTTTAATGTAGTTTTTTTAATCTCAAATTGAGTTTTTTATATAAAATTCTAACTGTTTTAGTGTATACGTGCCAAACTGAATTTTTACATATGAACGAATAAAGTGTGCCGTGATTAGCATGATCAATACACCATTATCTTTTTGTATTTATTAATTAGGGTATTATTGACTTAGTTAATAAGTTTGTTAAGATATTAGTTAATTATTTTGCTTAATCATTAAGAAGTTAGGTAGAGTGTATCTTTTATCTTATGATGTGATTTATTTTATTAAGATATTGTTAGCTTTTAATTGTTATTATCTTAGGATTTAGTGGGTTACTATTTACGAGTACTATTCACTTGAATAGTATAGTGAATAGTAATTTATTCATTAATTTTTTTTCATCTTATTTAGATTTAGTTTATCTTATTATTGAGGAGGTGGATGTTAATATGTAAATGTCATATAAACTCATAATGGAATTTGTTTGTTTTTTTTTTTTATGAAAATGCATTCTCTTTGTGGGTTCTTTCTACTTTGGCAATTTTGTGTGAGTGATAACTTAGAAATCCTCTATACAATTTGTGTGTGGAGAGTTATCTAGTGAACTTTACCCTTTGTTTTTTCATTATAGACCCTTTGAGAGTTATTTATTTGAGGTTTTCAAAGTTAGGTAAAAAAATTTCCTTGTGCATTTTTTCATTCATATTCTTTAGTTTAGACATCACCCATGTTTACCATACACCCTACTATTCATTTTCCATCATAAAATCATATAAAAAAATACATTTCTGAAACTATCTATTTCTCTAGACATCATCCTCAAAACTCAGGGTTATCTTGTGTGTTTTTGAAATTTTAGGATTATATGGTATGTTTTGTCTAAACTTAGGGTTATGTTGTGTATTTTCCCTAAAATTAAATATGATCTAAAGAGAAAGCTTTTGAAACAGTCATATTTATCTTATTGCACACATGCCGAGCAATGTAGGGTTGTGCAAAAAATCTAGAATACGAAAATATGATTAGGTTTTTGTCAAATGGACATCTGTTTTTGATTGAATTATCTAATCTGGAAAAATATTCGGTATTTTATTGATTGTTTTAACAATGTATTATGATATTGTATTTTTGCTGTGTTGAGTTTTTGAAATTTATATATTTTTGTAATTTAAACTTTATAATAATATTTTAATACTCTTTTTAGATAAAATAATATACTTATATAAATATAGATATAAATATTAATTGATATATGTTCTTTATTTTTAGAAATATCTTGCAGAAGTTATTAAAATTGATAACATTGTATTTTTATACAGATATTGAATATATCTGATATCTGGTCCAATATTTGATCCTAATTTTATGTATTCCAATTTTTAGATATCCAACCTAAGGGATGCGGAGTGGTTATCCGATCCAGTGGTTACGGATATACAGTCTTGAACACTGAGCGGCATAGAGATCTTGTCTCAGATGCTTTTGTATCTATGTTTGATGACTTGGGCTATTTGATTTTCTTCTGCAAAATTTGTATCATGCTGTTTGATAATAGGAAAATCAGCATTTAAATTTCAGAAGTATTTGCATAAGCTCATTGCTATTCTAGCAGATGCAAATATCTTAGTTATGACCTGACAGGGGACAAGGCGGACTTCATTTGGTTGGGATTTTCTTCATTTATAAGCAGCCATACAACATTTGATATATACCCTGACCCACAAGCTTCTTGTGGTTCAGTCCTGATAGTTCGTCTATCTTGGAAATTGTTGCCATTTGTTTCTCCATTAGGGATTATTTATAATCTGGGGGTTGTGGAATGCTTTAATCTGTGAACCTTGGATTCTTAAAGGTTAGCCAACAGGCATGCAGTAGTGACCATGATTAACAATTTTTGATTAAATCTGATAGACTGATATATGTTCATTGATCATGATCAAAAGCATTTTTTGAGTGTATATGGTGGGTGAGCAAAACCGGTTGTGTTGTGTCCAATATCATGTGTCCATGTGGGTGGAGCTAGAGAGACAACCTTTTACTTGACTGGATTCCTTATGCCAGGCACTCCTTATGATTGTTCCATCATCATTGTGGAAAGTAGTTCGTACGTCTTCCCTCTCCCCTGAAGAATGACTTGACTACAGATATAAGGACAGATTTTGTCTATGGGCATCCTTTTATTGAATACAGCAGTCTAGCTTGTCTCACAACTTCTTGGATATAATTAATAGCAGTTTAGAATTCCTACTATTCCCTATATTTTAAATTCTAAAATATTACCTGCAAGTAACATTCGGGGCGACGGGGTATGATGGATGTGTCTGTCTTTTTCCCTCTCAAAGAAAAAGGGTCTAACTTCTGTGTGCATATATCTGTGTATGAAGTTCTAATTTCTTAGTACTCATTTGGTATGGGATAATAGGAAAAAAAGACCTTGCCACAAATTTTAGGTATCTTATATAGTATAATTGAAAATGCAAACATCTTTAAAGAAATACCCATTTCAGTCTGATTAAAGACCTAAAATGGGTATTTCTTCAAAAGAGAAAAAAAATACTTTTATTTCAAATAGACTTCATAAGATGCGAAAAAATATGAGGGCATTTTTTCCCTTCCTATTACTCCCTTACCAAATGAGCACTAATATTTTTAGCTGCTGTCTCAGCTTTATTGCTACAGTGGTATAGCAGAACTCTTTCTAGAAGGTTTCTTGTTGCTCGAGGACAGCTTTTCCAAAATAAATGAGGATTGTATCCAAACATCGATTGCACAACTGGACAGTTTGCTGATTGTATATCCCTCATCTGAATATATGAATGCATGACATTGGGATTTGCAATTCCAGTTGTGCTGTCCAGATTGAAGACTTGATTTCACATCCTCATTACATTGTTAGCATCCCTGTGTCAAGCTTCTTACTATAGGATGAGGTGGGCTGCAAACGTATTGACTTAAATGTTGTAAAGAGGAAAGGTTAAGGGAGAGAAGGGGGCAGCATTGCATTCATTTCATAGATATTTCTTGGTGTTTCTTTTTTCCCCTCTTCCTTTCTCGTGGTATTGACATTGATGACATGACGATCCTATTCAAGGATTTACTTTCCTGAATATTTTCCCCTTACTATCCCCAAGTGTAATTGTATCATTAGAGAGGTGGTGAACAAGACACCCCATGCCAGGAAAACCTAATGCCATCTAGATTGATCTCAAATCTCCTATATCTCAGTTTAAGAGTTGAAATTGCCATAAATTTCCCTTTAAAAATGGTCCCAACCATCATTATATTCACTGGTTTTTGTTTATTATGCTTCTGCCACCTCTGTTTTGTGCTCCGTGATTATAAGGTGCTTAGAAACTTTTATACTTCGCCACAGGTCTTCAGTTCATGGATGCATTTCTGTGCTGTTCGTGTATTTGTGGAGAGCATTCTGAGATATGGCTTGCCACCATCATTCTTGGTGTGTAAAGCTTTTAGCTAGTTTTTGTTGATCTTCTGTCTGTATACATTATCATCTGTTTCAGGTAATTTTGTTCCATCTGTTTATTGCAGTCATTTGTTTTAGCTCCATCCACGAAAAGTGAGAAAAAAGTGCGTTCAATTCTTGAAAGACTCTGTGACAGTACAAACAGGTAATCACTGTGGTGGCATCCATCTTATGAACACTTTAAGGGCTTGTTTGGTATGGGGGTAATAGGGGTGGAAAAAATTCCCTCCCCCTATTTTGTGTCCTTTATATCGAGCATTTAGAAACAATAAAAATATTTTCAGTGAAATATCTATTTTAGTCCAAATTAAGATCTAAAATGGATATTTGTCCGACAAAGAGGTATTTTATTTCATTTGGACTGTATGAAAGACGTAAAATATAGAGGTAATTTTTCTACTTTTATTACCCTTATACCAAATGATCACCAAGTGTTTAGGCATTTGTTTTATTTTATTTTTAAGGGTAACTTTCCGGATGCAAGTTGAATAACTCATGAATAAATTTGGTGCCAATTTGTGGCCATTAAAAAGGATCTAGTTGTCTCAGTTTTTTGTTTTTTTTTGGCTAAGGATTTTATTACTTCCTAATGCCAAGTGAGGAGTAACCATAATACTTAGCACAATCAGCTAGGCATTTCCACTACTACCTAACTCATGCACATAAGTTATTAGTTTTCTAAAGGACTTACTATCTTGAAAAGAAACAAAAAAACTAGCTAGGTCATTAATAATATGCTTTCTAATACAAGAGTTAGAGCGGGCGTTATTTGCAAAAATATGCCCATTTCTTTCCTTCCAAAGATGGTGTAATTGCAGCTAGAAGTGCTCTAGCCACCTGTTTTCTTATCTTAGGACCTCAACCTCCCTGCATGGACCACCTCTTCAAAGCCTTCCAAGCAGTTATAGTTTGCAGGCATCCCAATTTATGGAGTAAGGTGAGCCCAATTTCAGCTGCATAAGAGCACTTGAAGATAAGATGGGGCAGTGTCTTTTATGCAGGACATAGTTATTTGATTGAAGAAGTCCATAACTGAGTGGCTTGTCTTGAGTTTGGAGGCGTTCTGAGATTGCAAGCCAAAAGATAAACTAATGCCGAGGCAATGTAAGAGGGCATCAGACAGTAGGAAACTATGAGACTTTCTCAGCATTAGGTCTAATGATCTCATATGTCATGGAGATATTGAATCTTATCCTCAGTACTCACCTTTTGGTGGCCTTCTTCAGCGGTGAATAAATTCTGGACGGGGGGCTTTGACTTCAGAATTTTCCTAAGAATCCAAAAGCAAGTGTTTGTTATATCCAGTTGCCACAAGCCTCTGTCCTTGAAATAATAGTTGTGCACCCATCTTACCCATAAAAGATCTTTCTTCATAGCTAAGGACCAAATGAGTCTCCCCATTGCATCTGTAGTCCACTATATAATGTCAATGAAGCCCAGACCTCCTTGTTTAGGCTTGCACATTTTAGACTAGGATATGGGAGCCTTTTTGTTTCTCTCACGTGAGCCCGACCATAAATAACTTCTACAAATTGCATTTATTTCATCAATGACTTGCTGAGGAAGGGGAAAGACAAGGCACTAGTAGGTTTGGAGGCTAATAACAAAGACTTTACAGCTTGCAAGTTGCCTGCATAGCTGAGAAGGGAAGCTTGCCATGCCCTTATCTTTGCTTTGTACTTCTCAGTGAGAGGCTTGTAGTGGAAAATTCCCATGTTATTTCCATCTAGGGGAACTATAAGGTAAGTGAATGGGAGCTGACCTTCAAGAATCTGAATCCTTTCTTTCTCACGGCTCCTCCATAATAAATTGAACTTTTTCGCTGCATTGAGGCACAGGCTAGACAGGGAGGGTAAGGAATAAAACTTATCAAAGATAGATGCAATGGATTTCTGATTACCATTGCATAGGTCGAATAGTGTCAGCTCACAAGTTTTTTGATCTAGGCTTGTTAAGGGCTCAGTTCGGCTCATTTATTTAGCTAAACAAGCCGATTTTGAGCATATAGAATTTAGGTTCGAGCTTGTTTATAATGTAAAACTTTGTGAGCTCGTCTCGTCTACTACAGAAGCTCAAGAGTTGGCTTAGCTCGTTTATAAAGGAGCTAAGCCTGAGCCTTAGGTTTGTTTTTTAAATAAGTCGAGCCAAAGCCCACTCTGACCCGGCTCATTTACAACCATACCCTTGTAGAAGAATAGAATAGAGTCAGCAAACATCGTATTCAAGAATTGAATTCTTTTGCATATTGGATGAGGAAAAAAATTAGGGTTAGACTAAAGGTTGGACAATGCTCTATTTAGATTTCTTGACTAATATAAATAGAGATGGTGAAAGAGGATCCCCTTGCCTTAAGCTCTATTTTACTTGAAAAGGAATATGAAGGGCCCATTGAACATGATGGAGAAATCAACAGTTGTGACACTCTTCATGATGATCATAAAAGAAACAAGGAGGTGGAGAGCACACAAGTTATGTTCAAGAAAATCCCATTTCACAATATCATATGCCTTTCTCATGACAATTTTGATCATACACCTGAGAGATAAGTCATTTGGGCTATAACCTTTGACAAGTTTAGTTGCCAAGAGTATGTTCTCTCCAATACTTCTTTTAACAAAGGAAGATTTGTAAAATAAGTTGAAGTCTAGAGGTAATGATCTTAGATATGATTTTTTATATAGGGTATTGCAACAAACAATAGGCCTATATCCACTAGCTTTTAACGCATTAGGAGGTTTTCTATCCTAAGAACAAGCTAACGCCAAGGGAAGATTCTCCTTTCAAATTCCTTTGGTGGTAGATCTAGGACTTTCAATGTGGGAGACCTAAGTCCTTATTATGAAAATGCTAATTTGAGGGAAAATTCTAATAAATAAGGGATGAAGGAGATGACTGCATGCTCAGTTATGGAAATATATACTACAAATTTGAGGCTCATTAGATGACTGCATGCTTAGTTATGGAGGAAGCTTGTTGAGGAAGATGCCAAGGATAGAGCTTATTACCATGCTTAATTATGTTGCTTAATCACGTGTGCATGGGCCGATTTTATGGTTTTTTTATTAAATATTTTAGTTAATTAATTTATTATGATTGGCGTGTAATTATTTTGTTAGGATTTATTGACTTTTCAACCTTGAAATAGTCAGCACATGCTCTATTTGAATTAGCTGAGTGTATTAGGTTTGTTACTCGGTTTTATGCATTATCTTTCATCTATTTTTAATTTAGATACTTAGGAAAATATTTTAGTAAGGAGGTGTCAGCATATGAAGGCTATACAAGTCATATTTCAACGTGGAGCTTATTGGACATTCTTGTTTTAATTTGAATGCAAAGTTTTTATTTATTTATTTATTATTATTATTATTATTATTATTATTATTTTTTTATTTTTATTTATTTATTTTAAATTAAACTCTGAGTTTTTCTCAATATTGATCTTAGCTGTGAGTGAGAAGACATTGAAACCCTCTACTCTTTGCCTGTGGATTAGAGTTGAGATGTATCCTCTATTTCATTGTAAACCCACGCCAATTACCTGCGAATCCCCATCATTAATCACTAATTGCTAGATCATAACTCTCTCTTCTTAACCCTAATATCCGGTTTTCATCATCTTTATTATCATCATCATATTCAAACAATATTATCATAAGACCATCATTGATCATCCACCATCACCTATTCTCACCAACAAATACGTATATCATCATAGATCTCAATTCCATATTCTATTACCCATCAATTTTGTCTTGTTGACTTTTTAGCTTTTACATAGCAAAGCCTGTCACAGAGAAATTAGCACTAGCTTTAGCTCTTTATTTTGAATTATCTTTTGGTAGGTACCGCTACACAGTGGTGGTTTTCTATTGAACTACCAAGAGAAAGGTAACCTATGTGGCTTTACCTGTCTGTGTTTCTACATATAGGAATACATTGTCCCTATTGCATTACAAATTTTGTGAACCTATTCTAGCATAATTGCTAAACAAATCAACATCTGAAAAACATCTAAAATCGGTAGGTTGTAGCCACATTCTACGATTTCCTTTGAATTTTTAACTTCCGAACATTATAATTTCTAGCTATGAGCTCCATGTTGGTTCAGTCATGTTTTTATACGGTGCAATGCATTAGTTTGCTCACTATCCTTATTGGAATTTTCATTTATTGCAGTGTGTTCTGGAAAACTGAAGATGAGGCTGGAGGAGCAATGGGTGGTCTGGTAGGGGATCCGGATACTCATCCATATGTTTCATTCACGATCAACCTCATCTAATGGAGTTGAGGTTGGATTTATGGATTCTGTGAGCTACCAGTATCCCAGCTTTGCTGTAAAATTCTGTAGACTAGCGCTTGTTTCCCCCTTGCCCCTCCCAAAGCTTGTTTATCTCGGGAGCATCATAGAGGGAAAACCTCCAGATTTACCCGGAGGTGGTCAGTTTGCCCCTAATTTATTCTGCCTTTAATTATTTATGAGGTTCTAAATGCTCGTCACTTTAGTAATTATTTGGATTCGTTGCTCCTTGTTCAATAAGAAGATGCATACAAGTGTTTTGAATACTCTGTATTTTCGTTGTTAGGAAGATATCTCAAAAACATTCTGTTGCCTATAGAATGGAGCAATGTAAACTCCTAAGATAAGTGAAAGGTCTGATTTCTGTATTCTTTTTCTTCTTCACACTGGATGTCGTTGGCGCCGTTTAACATCTTTGAAGAGCGTTATTCTTCTATGAAAATGGCATAAACACTCATTGCTTGCCAGTTTTTGTCATTTCTAACCTTGTCCGCAACGGATGTGCTTTGGCTATAGAGTGCGAAGCTCAAATGAGCGATTGAGGTTCGTACAACTTTGGCTGATGCAAGTCCATGTTGCGAGGAAGAGAGGTTGACCGAATATTTTATTATACTGTATCTGAGTCAAAATATACTTTAACACGGATTTTAAACACTTCGACAATTAATATGTATAAATATATGGTAACAAAAAGTCTCTCTCTCTCTCACACACATATAAGATGTAACAATTATATATATATATTATCAAAATATATTATACTTTGAAAAAATTAGAAGTTAAAATTGGTCATTAAAATATTTGATGACTAGCTGAAAATAATATTATTATATGTAAAGATTATAAAACTTATACTTTAGGTGATGGAGAGTATTACAAATAAACAAATGTTATAAGTTTGATATCTACGGATTTTTTATTTTTTGTTAGCAAAGGAAAACCAAAATTAAAAATAAAATATAAGAAAACATCTATGTCAAGGACTTAAGATTGTTTGAAGTCGTCAGAATTAATGAATCATGTGGTCTACTCAATCTAGGCATCCTTATTGAAATGAGTTTTCCCATTTTATAGTCAATTTAAAGTACTTTATAATTTAAATTAGTTATGTATCGAGTACAATAAAGGGATACCAAGAAACTAATAGTCTAAAAAGATATTTTGATAAAGCTATCTATTGGATAATATGACTCTTTGCCTAATCCCGGTACATAAAATCACTCATCTAGACAAATGGTATCATAAGTAGCAAAATTATCTAATGGGTCCCTGCCAACCTGCACAAAAATATTACATCTTCTACTTATTGAAATGAGTAGTACCTATAAAGATAATAGTTGGTATGCTAGGTACGGAATAAGGTAACAATATAGTCGAGAACAGGTTACACATAAAACATGAATTCACAACAAAGCATAAGCATATATGTGTGTTAACATAAAACGATAGAGGTAAATACTAATTTTAGATCACATTATTAGATATAACATAATCCTTTTTTACTTACATTGAATTTAAGGACTCTACTATTTTTAATTTAGTGAAACAAACCCAACATATATCAGGGAAACAGGCTCCCAGCCATTATTTTTAAACAGGTGAAATGGTTTGAATTAACTCTCAGGGAAGAACGGACTTGAGCCACTATCATCTTCCGATTGAACATACACAATCCTTTAGTCCCGACTCACGTAATCTTTTACTTTAAGTGATTGATGTCTTAGCTATTAGTTACTTATCTCAATCTATATTCTCATTCACATTGATTTTATGACCACACTATTCTTAATTTAGTAGAATGGACTAACACACCTCTTAGAAAAAAAAAACATAATTGAGCCATTATTATCGTCTAGTGGAATGAACCCATAAAACACATTGGTTCGACTCACATGATATTTCACTTTACATGATTAATATCTTATTCATAATTGTTTATAACATCTTGCGGGATTTACGTATATATTCACAACACATATTTTAAAACATGTAAAGCACAACCACATAGTTATCAAGGCAGTCCTTGAGGAATAGGTTTATAAAACCCTAATTTCATATTATAAGCATAAATTTTCCTATAAATGTTATTATTATCAACATATCCAAAGGCAGCTACTGAAACCACAGCTAGGCGTGAAGGCTACTATCGAGACCACAGGTAGGCACAAGGCTTTTATCGAAACCAATCCAATAGCTAATAATAATCATTCCAATCTGATAAGATCATTTCTATTTTTATTTACTCGAGGAGGATACAATAATAACCTGGATACATAAAAGTACACCGGATATACTGGCGCACAAAGTATCACGGTACCCTCCAACCATCCAACCCAGAGGCATAACAACATTTTAGTCATACTGATGCACAACACACACAATACTCTCCTCACCTCAGACACCTAATCCTTAAGTATCGATACCCACTATAGGGCCCGTAGGTCACCTATATAGTAGATTAGGGCTTTACTAGGGCACAATCGGCACACCAGAAAACTAAATTAATTGAGGACTCCTATCTCATATCTAGGGTAGCTACCCCTAGAGAGAAACCATTCCCAAACTCTAGGTCTTATACTTTACGTATTACTATTTTTATAATGTGATCACAGATAACACATATTGTACATTTATTCTCATTTACATAGTTATTAATTTTTCATTTGTTTCCAATAATCTAAGTCAACCCTAAGGTCAATGGTCCAAAATAAGGTCAAAGTCAACACTAAGGTCAACCTATTAAAAGTTTAAGACCATCCTATGTCAAATTATTCACATTTGGGCACAATAAGCCAAAAATGACCAAAATGCCCCTAAGGCCACTAATTATCAGATTATCATCTATTTAAATAATAAATCCATTTTATTTATTAATTTATCATGAAAAGCCTAAAATAAAATAATTTAATTATTTATTATACAATTTAAATTACCAGGTATGTCAAAATACCATTTTGCCCTTACACATTTTTCTGCATACAACACTTTATCATATACTTTTGAAATGTACAAAACACATGATCGTATAATCCACAACAAATAATACATGTTAGACATGATTTTCAGAATAAATATTAGAATATACAAGAAATGAATAAATTGTCCCTAGTTCACACATCCATAATAATATCTAAGTATGCTCAAACTTTTATTTTATACACAATTATCATATCAAATATTTTTCTGTCATTAAAATCATTTTAATCATGCTTTCATACCCGACATAATTTACATTAGATAACATGCTCGTTTTTACTATTTTCATGATAATAATAGTTAACACATAATTATATCAAAATAAATCATGCTTAATATATTTCATACACCAAAAATCATAATGTGCTATTACGCAATATTTATCATCTTAGTAGGGTATACTGGTTACCTAAATTCCAACAAAAACATAAAATTAGTAGTATCCACTACAAATTATTAGGTTCTACTAATCAACTTTCATACCTAAAAATAATACCAAAAATACCGAATTAATATCTATCAAATAAAATAATAATTATAATGTAAAAATATTTTTTTTCTAAAATTACTAAAATATCCTTACATTTAATATAGGTACCAAATTTCTTAAAATACAACACAAATCATGCTGTATGCAACGTGAGTCATGCATGAAAGAAAGGGGAGTAGGGATGGGAGGGGTGGGGGGTTGGTCGGGTGAGGCAGGGGTAAGGAGAGGGCGGCAGTGGGTGGTGGTTGGCAAAGCTAGTGGTGATGGTTGGGCTGGGCAACGATGGTGGAGGCTATTGGGCGGCTCGGTGGGATGGTGGGATGGTGGTCGACTGGTGGGATTAGGAAGTGTAGGGGCTACAAAGTGGTGGAGGGTTGGAGCTGCGGCTATTGGGCGATGGGCTGCGATGGGTTGGTGCTATCGGTGGCTGCTGGGTAGTGGTGATGGGGTGGCACTGCGTGAAATGGTCGGGGAGCTGGGAAGGCAAACAAAATAGAGGGAGGGAGTTGGGGACTAGGGGGTTGCTGGGCAATGGGTTGTGTAGGAGATTGTAAGACATATGGAGGTGCAGGAGTAGGAAGAAGAGGAATAAGGGAGGTTGGGGTGCCGAGGTTGGTCGGTGATGACTATGAAGCGGTGGGGGTCTAGATGGACTAGGGTAGGGAGGTGGATGGTTGGGCTTGGTTGCTACCAAAAAGGGGGGAAGCACTGGCTGGATGGGAAAGGAGGGGGAATGGTGGTGGAGTTAGCATGTGGGGCTATGGTTGGTTGTGAGGTGTTGCTGGGTGCTGCGGGGTGTCGGGGAGTGTTTGGTTGAAAGCAAAACCAAACAAAAAGAGAGAGGGAACGAGGATGGGAAGTGGAGGGATCTTTGGAGTGGAGTGTATACGTGTGTATGTATATCATGCAAGAGGGGTGGGTTTAGCTCAGGGAATTGCTGGAAAGAATAAGGGACTGTTTGGGGGACAGTGAGGGAGTTGGAAAAATGGATTGGAGTGTGTGTGATTCTAGCGTGTATATGTATGTATAAATATAGATGGTGGAGGTAAGGTGACGAGTTGAGTAAAGTAAGGAATGAGGGAGACAAGGAGATTAGATGGTAGAGTAGAAAAATAGTTTTTATTTTTATTTTAGGATGATTTTGGTTAGATTAGGGTACCGGATTGAAAGATAATTTAGAAAAAAATAATCGGAATGGGAATGGGTTTAATAGAATAGAATAATATAAAATAATCGGGAATAAAATTTTAATTTTTTTTGAGTTGCGGGTCAAATTTATTAATAAAATAATTAGGCTAAGATTTACCAGTATAAACTAGGATTAAAATTAATAGTTTGATTTCTATCAACCTTGTAACCTGATTATTTTTATATCTAAACTGTCGTAGTAATAGTAGTAGTAATAACAACAGCAACAACAACAACAACAACAACAACAACAACAACAATAATAAAATTTTGAGAATTTTTTTTTTCATGTTGTGGGTCGAGATTATTAATAAAATAATTAAGCTAAGATTTATGGGTATAAACTAGTATTAAAATTAATAGTTTGATTTCTATCAACCTTTTAACTTGATTATTTTTTATATCTAAACCATAATAATAATAATAATAATAATAATAACACATATAATACTAAACTTCCTAAAATAATAAATATAACTAATCACATGTAATTATTAGTTTTAATTAGGGTTCCTAAAAATAGGGTATTACAATATAATCCACATTATCACATAATGATATTAAAAACATGAATTTAACAACATAATATTAACAACATGATAAAACACATAATCATACATAGTATTTAGCACAAAACTCTTAGTACGACTAATATCCTTACTAAAAATGACATTGGTCTCTAAGCACATATATCCTCTACCGACTCCTTCAGCACCTCTATAAAATCACCTAAGAAATAAATTTAAAACACAATTAGAACTTAGGGATATAACCATTAAAATACTAAGATAATAGAGAGTGAAAAAATAAAGCAAAACTAAAATGCAAAGGCTTAAAGTTGTCTCGCTAAAACTTCATGCAAAAATGGGAGGGTGAATGGTTGAAGTTTTTGAAGCTAAGGGTGTAGCATCAACACTAGATTCCATTGCTATGGGGTGGAATGGTGACATATGCCAAATGGGGTGGATGAGGATCATTGGGAATGGCCACAGTAAATGGAGGAGGAAAGGTGGTGATGTTTGAATGGTTGGAGGTTATTTTGGTGGTGGATGATGATGGATTAGGGTTATCTTTAGTGGAAATGAACTAATCTAGGAGTGTGGAATTGGGGAAATGGCTAGTGAAATTGGGGTGGGGATGGTAAGGATGGTCGGTGTAAGGGAGGGAGTTGTAGTGGAGAGTGGAAATGCTTGATTGTTGTGGCATTTTTAGCAATAGTGAAGAGGAGGAAAGAAAGAAAAAGGAAAAGCTTTTGGGTGGTGTTAATCTTCAATAGAAAATGGAGGGAGTAAATGAGGTGGTTGAGGCATTAAATGTGCCAAGTCTGTGAGTTATATACATATATATATACATGCACACACACAGAGAGAGAAGGTAAGGTGAGTTAATCAACAAGATTTTCAACCCAAACCCATCAACACAGGAGGTGGGAGTTGATGGGTGATGATGTAGGTAAGGTGTAGGTTAGGGAAGCTTGGTAGATGGGATATGGTTGAGGAGAAGTGGTTCATGTAAGAAAAGGGAGAAGATGGGAAAAAGAAGTCGGACAGGAGGGGGAAGAAGAAGGAAAAGAAAAGGAGAAGGGGGAAAAGGAAAAAAGGGAAGGAGAAAACAAGTTAACATAATTTATATTAGGATATTACGACAAATTAATTATCAACCATCCAAGGTTAGGTTTAGGTTAAAAATATTAATGACCCAAAATAAATATTAGAATTAGGTTAAGATTTAGGATTAAGGAATTAGGATAAGATAGAAATATAATTTTTTGAGATTAGAATTAGGTTAAGATATTAATTACTTGGAGTTAAGATTAGATAAAATTTAGGGTACTATAAAGGTTATATCCAACCATAAACAACCTCATATTTCAAAGTTGTGTTCAACATAACATAGGTTGAATTCCATCTAGTGGTGACACCAAGAGATACAGAAAGCTTACATTCAATTTTACACTTATCATCTTGCTCTCTAAATAACAATAATCTTGTGGAAGAGTTTTATATTTAACCACACCCCTAATCTTTTTAATACAATGGGTGTGCTCCTTTAATCTATCTCAAATAATAAAATTAACAATATAGGTAATGCATCTTATGTGAATATATTTTCCATCAACAATTGCCCTAACAATTTTCTTTGCTATATTTCTCAAATAAACACATGCAATATCATTTGAACTAGCATTATCAACAATCACAGTAAAGGGTTTTCCATTCAAATCCCAACAATTCAAGTATTCCTCAATCACCCTATCAATGGCCTCCCCCTTATGACTTGCAATAGGATAAAAATCCAACTTTTATTATTATTTTATTTTCTATGCAATCATCACTAATCATCAATAAAATGAGTAGTAAGACACATATAATTGATTTTTTGCACCGATGTCTGTATGTTAGTTATCATAAATACTATTTTAATATGATGTTCTGAACAACTCTTTCAACTTCACCCTCTCATCAACATAAAATTTATAACAATAATGAATGTTAGTAGTACGATAAGGCATATTAAAAGAAGGACATGCAACGACCATCAATTAGCTAAAGCCAATCTAACTTCATTTTAAAAACACGATAAACAATATCCATACGATCATCAGCTTTGAGGCCTCTATTTTGGACAATACGAACTATTTTTGACCATTTTAGATATCAAGTAAATTTAATAAAAAGGCCATGATAACCATCCCATCTACAATTTTCCATGTCATCTTAATAGTTTTGAATCATATATCGAGTACCACTAATGAATGATAATGGTAATATAACTCATTTTCCATGCATTAATCGATCTATCTCGCCCCTTACAAGTGCATCTATTAGTCTAATATATAATTCACATTGAAAACATTTTTTTATATAACTTAATGTAAGTCAATCTTGAAGACTAAACCATTATATATGCGTCAATAATAAATTGTTGAAGTAGTCTCATGGAAGATTATATAACTGATAACTCCGAATTCTTTTCATGCAAATGATATGAAAAAAAATCTGTTAAGCTTACATACTTCCAGCCACCTTACTTAATTCCCACATTCAACATTAATGGAATGTCTTCTCTATAGCCATCTTCACCATAAGGAAACAATATAGGATATTGTAATCCAAGATATGAAGCATGGAGTTGGTTAATGTGTTTGAGCATTCCCATTTTGGTTTCGACCAAGATATCCCTATTGCCTAATGATGAATCAAAGTTGCCAACAATTAATCCAGCAATTTTTGAAGTCATAGGAAGATTATACCTTCGTCCATCCCCATTCCTTATACCAATTAACTTCAACCTTACATCTGTATAACCATCTTTCTCAACTTTTTTCTCTGACCATTCTAAATGATTGAAGTAACACATTACTCTCATCAAGGATTATCTTCAAATCATTAACAATAGATGTACGAAGGTTGTTTAATGTTTCATTTTCCCATTAACTAATGAAGTTGCAATAAAGAATTAAAACCATTTACTTCTAAAATACTAAAAAGACTTGATAATTATCAAAGCTTATTAAATAACTCACCTAATAGAATGAACTCTATTTTCAACTTCATTATTAGTATCGTAAATGTAGAGTTGTGCAAATTTAGGCACTGCACCTTTTGGTGGCAATAAACTTCCCATAAGATGATAATTTTGACCATATATTCTAAATATTGGAGGAGATATTCCATTAATGAAACTCCTATAAACTTTTCTCATGTGGAAGTGAAACAGAACATGTTATTATATGAATACATATTCTGGAGAAAGTGTTTGCTTCTATCATTACGTAAATATAATAGGTCATACAATACTTTATGAGGATTTCTATAACACCCTAGTTTTTACTACCGAAAAACTTTATTTTACAGCAGAAGTAAATAATTAATATATTAAGGGTTACCACTGTAATTTACATAAGTCGGGCTTATGTAGCCATCCTTACATGAACCACAAGGCTAAAACATTTAAAGTAACACAAAGAAATTAGAAACAAAAGAAACATTTATAATACAATAATGAAGTTAGAGCTTAACTCTGAATCATAATACACAATTCAAAAGAAGAGATATCATGGATCAAGAATCCAAAAAGGTATCTGGATAAATACATCTACTGGATAACAATTATTCACCCAAACCTTAATACAAATGAAGTCACTCATCCCTACATAAGGCATCAAAGGTAGCATAATCATCTAGCTAATCTTCTGACTTGCACCTAAGAATTAGGTTCTTCTACTCATGAAAATAAGCAACACTAATAAAATGGGTGGTTAGTACACTACATACTGAGCAAGGGAATAATACTATCAAAATAGAGATATAATTAACACATGCTTTCACATCAGACAATAAGTATATAAACAAATAAATGAAACATCTCATAGGACAAAAAATGATCCAGATCTCTTTATTAAGTATAATATATTTTAATTCTTTTATATACGTTGAGTGCAAGAACCCCACTATTCTTAGACTAGTGGAAAAATTAGAAGCACCTTGTTAGGGACAACACACTTGAGCCACTATTTTCATCTGATGGAATGGATCTAAAAACATCACCTTCTCAGGGCAAAACGCTCCTGAGCCACTAATCTCTCTGGTGGAATGGAACATATACATGAAAACAACACCTTGGTCCTGACTCACATACTCTTCCACTTTTCCATAAATTATACTGATACATTTTTATACCTTGGCCCTACTCACATGCTTTTTCACTTTAAGTGATTAATGTCTTATTCAAGATTCATTCTCAAGCATTGAACACATTAAAGTAGATACATACATAAGAATGGTCAGTGTTCTTACATCCTTTCAAACCCTATTTACCGACCCTTTAGCATTCATTCTCCCATATTGATTATTCCTCCACACATTATATTATCTCATCCTTGAATCTCATCATTATTATCACACCCATAATTTATTATCTAGTTCCCATGTCCTACACATGTATTAATAATCTTATCCCAATGTATTACTCATACAAATATCTATAAAAAATTATTGCGATTAAATAACAAATGCTCTCGCTAGAGACTCCTGAGAGAGATTGAAAAACCTACTTGCAGCTGTTAGCCATGGCAAGAAATAATTGCCAGAAGAATTCATCCTCGATAGCCAAGAATGGCTCCAGGTCTCATCGCTCAAAAACTTCTTCGCTCGGAATGAACAACAAAAATCTCGAGTTCAACTCTAGCGCTACCATGGATGAGTAGGTGAGTATCGCACAAAGAATCTTGTGTACCCCTCCTATGGAACTTGTATCAGATTCTAAAACTAAAAATTCACTAGGAAAAACTAAGACTCAAGAAGACAATCCCCAAGAGATGAGAACCGATCTCAATTGCCTGAAATTAAGTTGGAGGGAAATTCTTATACAAAACCGTTAGAAGCAATCTGTCCTTAATCTTATCTATTCCCCACCTATCATTGAGAATGGAGTTGTAAAGGCCAAATTGCAACTGCAAGAACTTGCAAGAGAAGAGAATAAATGGGTACACACATTAATTGGGATGGTTGCCAGATATCTGCCTACCCTCAATCAATTGAGAAAATTTGTTGAGGCTCAACGGACTTTAGTTCCCTATCCCCTAGAGATTTACCCCCATGATCAAGGATTTTTCCTTTTCAAATTTCAATATGAACTGGATTGTCTTACTATTCTTGAAAAACCTTTCTGGTCTTTTGGGGTCTGGCCTTTGCTTATGAAGAAATGGAACCCAATGCTGCCACTAGATGATATAGAATGGAGGAAGATGCCTCTCTGGATCACCCTCTTGGGCCTCCCATTGATATGTTGTTCTGGAGATTCCTTAAGTAGAATTGGGAGTTGCTTAGGTGTGCTAATTTGTGCTGATATGATTACTACTTCTCGCAGTAGAATATCATATCCAAGGATTCTAGTAGAAATAGATGTTAGCAAACTAATTGTGAATTCTGTTTTGATTGATACACCTATGGGCACAAGAACTCAAAAGGTAAATTATGACTGGAGGCCTAAGTATTGCATCAAATATGATTGAGCAGGACATAATACTGGCCAATGCAGACCACCTACTCCTATAAAAAATTGAAGAGATGAGAAAGTTTGGAGACCAAAACATATTTAACTGCAACAAACTACCCATGACACTAAAATTTCTCTACCTGACAAGGGAAAAGGCATCTTGGATGATGACACAGACCTAATGAATTAAAAGGACTCCCTTAATGATCTAGTCTTCCCTCCTCTTCCATTGAATCAAGGAAAAGCAGGCACATCCTTTGAAGGAGGTCAGCCCTCTATTATCAAATGAAGCTTGCAGTATGGAAGATCAGAGGAGCTTGCTCTCCTCTGAAGCGAAAGGAGTTGTGTAAGTTTTTATGAACATAGACCCTTTCTGTTATTGGTCTAATTGAAAATAGGTTAAAGCATAGTAAGGTAGACGCAACACCTAAAAAAATATCCTCACATTTTAATTTTCACACAAATCATTCTTCTCATGACAATGGAAGAATAATGTTCTTTTGGAATTCCATCGTTATCTCCTTAATGGTACTTTCTGAAGCTGGGCAGTATATTCATTATGTAGTGAACGATTTACTGACTCAAACTAGTCTTTTGGTAACTTTTGTATATGGATATAATTCTGGTATTGAGAGAAAATCAGCTTTGGTATGGGTTAAACCTTCTTAGTAAGCAAGTAGATAGAGCCTAGATAATTCTTGGTGATTTTTATGCTATCCTCTCTACTATTGAGAAATTGGGTGGACTAGTTCATCAAGGTGAAATGGATGACTTTGCTACTTGTCAGTAAAGTTGTGGGGTTGGACCTATTCCTATAGTTGGTCCACTCTTCATATGGTCAGATAATTAGCATCCTCCCCACAGAGTTCATTGCAAACTCAATAGAGGTCTTGCTAACCATATTTTTTTCCAAAAATTCCCTAATGTAGGAATTGAGGTTGCAGAGCACTGTCTCTTTGATCATACCTGTTTTATCTTTACTATGAAGTAGGATGAGCTCCAAAGGAAAAAGCTTTTTAAATTCTACAATTACTAGACAAATCATGATGAGGTTTTGCACACAGTGAAGCAAACTTAGGATATTCAGATTGAAGGCTCGAAGTAATTTTAGGTGATGCAAAAACTTAAGAGATTGAAAAGGGAGTTCAAAAAAATTTAATGCAACTCATTTTGGCCGTGTAATCGATGAAGGTTAAAAGGATAAAGAAGAATGGGATTACCTAAAAAATATCCTGTAAGATGGCCCTAACAACTACCATCTACTAGACAAGGAAAAAGAAGCTAAGAAGAGATGGTGGAACATGTTACAAATTGAAGAACACTACCTTCAACAGAAGGCTGAGATCAACTTTGTCAAGTTAGGGGGTGGAAATAATGCTTATTTCCATGCTAATGTTAAGGAAAGGCATAGTATAAACTCCTTAACTCAGCTACATAGCCTCAATGGTAACAATATTTTATTGTAGCCAAACATAGAGAAAGAAATTATTGATTTTCACAAAGGCCTACTGGGACTACAAGTACAAGTCTCCTCCACCTTGATCCAGAGGTGTTCAAGTAAGGACCAACTCTCTCTACAATAAGTAGATTGAACCTACTAAAGCTGATTTCAGAATATGAAGTGAGGAAGGCAACTTTCAGTATGGGTGATAATAAAGCTACAGGTCTTGATGGATACAATGCTCACTTTTTCAAAGCAGCATGGTGCATTATAGGGGATGATATATATGAATCAACAAAATAGTTGTGGAATACATGTTTTCTTTTAAAAGCCTTGAATAAGACTAGTATTCACTTAGTACCTAAATATCAGCATGCTAATTATATCACATAATATAGACCTATTGCTTGCTGCAATGTGATCTATAAAATCTTCTCAAAAGTGATCACCAATAGACTCACCGATGTTCTTAGTGAAGTAGTGGGTGAAGCCCAGAGTGCTTTTGTCCCTAGGAGGTGGATAGGAGATAACATCCTAATGGCATAGGAACTATTAAGAAAGTATAAAAGGCAACATATAAGTCCCTATATGATGATGAAAGTGAACCTAAAAAAGGCTTATTGTAACACCCCAAGTCGACACGACCACACGGGGGCTACCTTGAAGTGCCTTCGGATTGATCGGCTGGCCCCACAGATCAACACGAGTCCTTTCAGTACGCTTTTTCCTCACTCACGCACTTCCCGAGAAATTTTCAGAAAATTTCTGAAACTTCCCAGGAGGTCACCCATCCTAAAATTGCTCCACGACCAGCACCCTTAACTGTGGAGTTCATAGGATGGAATCACCAAAAGGATGGTATACCATGTTGATATAAGTAGTCATATCAATCCTTATAGCACTCCACTCAATTTGGGGTATTACATTCACCCCCACTCAAAGAACGCAACGTCCTCGTTGCGCCTCAACCAATAACTGTCTCAATACAGTTCATCCCAAGAATCGTCCCGCTAGGTGACTGACTGGCTCATCTAAGTTCAGCTCACGGTCGCGGTTTCGCTCTGATACCATTTGTAACACCCCGAGTCGACACGACCACACGGGGGCTACCTTGAAGTGCCTTCGGATTGATCGGCTGGCCCCACAGATCAACACGAGTCCTTTCAGTACGCTTTTTCCTCACTCACGCACTTCCCGAGAAATTTTCAGAAAATTTCTGAAACTTCCCAGGAGGTCACCCATCCTAAAATTGCTCCACGACCAGCACACTTAACTGTGGAGTTCATAGGATGGAATCACCAAAAGGATGGTATACCATGTTGATATAAGTAGCCATATCAATCCTTATAGCACTCCACTCAATTTGGGGTATTACACTTATGACACCCTAGAATGGTATTTTTTTGCTGATAGTGTTAGAGGGATTAGGCTTTCCTTTTCATTTTGTCAATTTGATCATGAAATGGCTAAAAATTGTGAATTTATCTATAAGCTTACAAGATTCTCTATGCAAACCTTTCTAAGGGAGAAGAGGGATTTGATAAGGAGGCTCCCTGCCTCTTTATCTTTTTATCCTTGCTATGGAGTACCTAAATAGGTTGATGAGAACACTATGGAAGGAGAATGGGTTTAAAGGTTATCCTGATTGTAAAAGGTTAAGAATGGTCAATCTTTATTTTGCAAATGATATAATCCTTTTCTATAAAAGTCACTTAAAATCAGCTAAACTTATCAAGGAGAAATTATACATCTTTACAGCCATTTCAGGTCTTAGTGCCAACCTATAGAAAAGCTGCATTTATATTAGAGGAGTTCAAACTGATAGTAATAGGCAAATTCTCCAGTACTTGAATTATAATGAAGGAAAATTTCCTTTTAGGTATCTAGGAGTTCTATTGAGCAGTTCATCTCTGACTATCACACAATATCAGCCTTTAATCAAAACAATCACTTAGAAATTAAAAGGCCTAGACTCTAAAATACTTAAGCTATGCAAGTAAGCTCCAAGCCCTTTAATCTATGATATTTGGTATCACAAATTTTTGGATGCAAGTCTTTATGCTTCCTAAAGCTGTTGTGCACAAGCTAGATTCTATATATAGAGGTTTCTTCTAGAGCAATATGGAAGCAGGGAAAAGGAAGGCCCCCATTTCTTGGACTAGAATTTTTCACATTGAATATGAAGGTGGATTAGGCATTCGACAATTGTTACTTGGGAATGTAGCCTTCTTCTACAAAAACTTATGGAGATTATAGGTCAAAAAGAAAGTATTTGGGTCAAATGGATTCATGAAAAATACTTAAGCAGATCAGACATTTAGCAAGCTGATATTAAAGTGGATTCTTCATGGACAACAAAACTCATTTTCAAAATGATGGATATAGGGCAATAAGTCTTATTATCCAGTAGTGATAAAGGAAGATTTAATGTTGACAAAATGTACCAAAAATTAAGGCACAGAAATGATAATGTCATGTGGTATAACCTTGTTTGGATGCATCATGGAATTCCTAGACACAAAATTATCTGCTGGATGGATTTCCATGAAGCACTACTAGTAAGGACTAAACGTAAGACATGGCAGGTTATTGATTTCACTATTTGTGAAGTTTTTCAATAGGATGATGAGGATCTCGATCATCTCTTAGTTGAATGTACTATTACAAATCATCTCTGGAGAAGATGCTCAACTGGATGCTATTACCACATTTCTTTATTATATGGCAAAGTTGTATTCAATGGATGATCAAGAGTACAAGGAGCAAACATGGTCGTGCTGAAGTGTTAAGGATTGCTTTTTCTTATTTGATTTACAATATTTGGATTAATAGAAATGAAGTTGTGTTCCAAAAGAAGCAATCTATCCTAGAGAGTATAAGTAAGAAGATTATCCACGAAGTTTTCATGAGAGATAGCCTTGTAAAGAATGCAAAAACGTAAAGTTTTTTGAAGCTTATAGATCATTGGAAGTAGTTGATAGGTGATTAGGAGGTTAGATGTTCTTTTGATTCATTTGAGTATCTTTGTATGGAATTTCACATATAGATACTTTGATGTACATATTTCTCATTTTGGTAAAAAAAAATCATATTTACTTATCAAAAAAATCTCTAAAAACTCTAAATTTCACATATTAGCCATAATACCTCCCATGATATTCATATGGTTACCACTGCCAATAAATACCCTCATAGGGCTGATTATTAGTATTGTGTTTAGAATCCAATTAACCTCTAGATTTTACACATGGAATAATGATATTATCATTATAAGATATTATGACCCAAATTAACCATAAATTCATATAAGGACCCCAAAACATCAATAATACTTCCAAATATTCCTCATGATATCATTATCATATTTTAATTCTCCTAACACATAAAATACCAAAATTTTCTTATTATCCTATTATGATTGAATTCCCTTAAGCACAAACAATAACCTTTATTTTATAAAATCCTATACCTTGCACACACATTATATTGCAAATCCACTAATTATCATCATACTTCATAAAAATACTTATGTCTACATATCAAAGCTTACTTAGCCCATGTTTCATATCATAAGATATATTTCAAAAATATAATATTATCACAAAACAATCATAATGGTACCTCTCACCCATTCTTACTTCCTTTCAATATAAATATCATAATCAATAAATTTTACATCATATACCACCAACATCATGAAAAACACACATAACCATACAAGAAAATAATACAAAAACCTTGAACATCGAATAATATCCTTACCAACTAGGATACCAGGCTCTAAGCACGCAAATCCTAGATGTCCTCCTCCAAAGATACTAGAATACCACCTATGAAAATTAAAAAAATTCATGGATAGGATTGAAGAGTTAAATTGAAGGAGAAATTAAGGTAAAGAGGGTAAAAATGGAAACAACTATAGTTATATGGAAGCTTGGGATGTGTGGATGTGTAGTAAAATGTGTGGTAGAGTTATGGTAAAAATTTGGTGGTATATGGAAAAATTTTGGGGGTGAAAATAGGGGTGTACGAATGAAAATGGGAATCTATATGGCTGTAGTACAGGTGGTGTAGCCCTGGTCGAGAGAAAAGATCATACACGACCAAGCGGTGTTGAGTTACATGAGCATGTAATAGAAATTTTTAGTGTTCCATAGCTTTGTGCTTTGAAAAATGTGATGGGAGAGGAGAAGAAGAAGGAAATAGAGGTGGTGGTTGGCGACGATGACTGACGATGGTACTAGGAAAGGTTGGGGTGACCTTGGTGGTCGGTCTACCGAATAATGGGCGGAAAGTGGTGGCCGAGGTGGTGCATGATGGTGGAGATGGTGGTGTGTAGGCCAAAAATAGGGAAACGAAGGGGGAAGAAGGAGAAGAAAAGAAGAAGGAAGAAAGGAGAAATAAGATGGGGGTGTTGGGGCAAGTTTTTGGACATTAAATGGACTGAATGGTGGAAAAACATAGAAAAGGGAAGAAGAGTGTGTAGTATGTATATATAGTCACGTGTGCATTTATGGAGTGAATCAGGGAAGGAAGAAAAATAAGGGAGGGGGAGATGATGATGATGGTGATGGTGCAGCTACAAGGTGATGATGATGATGATGATGTTGATGGTTGCAAAGGATGGTGAGGAATAAGTTAGTAGCCGCAGGGTGAGGGTGGTGATGGTTGTATGTATGTGTGTTGCATGAGAAGTAAAACGTTAGGGGGAGTGGAGTGTGCAGGTCAGGCTGGGATAAAGTGAAATACCCCAAAATTCTAATTCTCGAACTTATGGCTAAGTGAGGATTTATTAGGAAAATTAATTAAATAAATTATTTTATTAAAATATAAAGGATTTATTTAGGGATAATCAAGAGGAAAATTGATATGAATCTCCAAAATTTGTATTTAATTAATTCTGATAATTACTATAAATTATTTTGTACTTATAATTATTTTTCTTATTGTGTGCTTGATTAGGGGGAATTAATGCAGTACATGGAGGATGGAATTAAAGTTGCTGTAGCTGCTGAAGTTTTGTTGCAGAAATTTATTTTTAAGATATGAAATCCCATGTGATGCATTCGCTGGCAAAGTTGGCTAATGGGGATTAAGTTGGCTGTATAACCCGCCACCAGATCCATGGTTCATGGGTTAGTTGGACTGTGGGTTAATCATCCCTTAGTAACCATAATTAGCTAAGTTATTTTTAGCTGATGGGAATTGAATGTATAATTATTTCTTTGTAATTTTGGGGCATGAAGGTGTAATTGTATGGGTTGTTTTGATTCAGCCGTCGACCCAACCATTGTTTATTTGGGCTGAGTATTTGGGTTGATTGTTGGCTGAGTATGTAGCCTACGTCGTGTATTTGTACGAGTCTTGTACGCCATAAAAATATGGCTTATACGGAACTTACGGGACACTTTTGGTTGAATAAAAGTTGAATCTAATTTTTTCTCTCTCTCGAACTCTCTCTCGCGTTCTCTCTGGCGAACCTCTCACTCGCACTCTTCTGCTTCTTCTGCTTCTTCTCTTCGATCGATTCTTGATCGTTCTTACTTCTCAAATTCAGTAGCCATTCTAATACTACGCTTTGAGTTCTTAGATCTTCCTTTGGAAAATTCCTTAGGCTGATCCCGGTGAATCGAACCCCGCGCTCGATTATACTTCGATCCTTTTTGAGAAATCCTAATAGGTTTCCATCAAAAATGGTAAATAATTTAATTAGAAAAAAATTTAGGGAGTGTTGTTAACTAAAATGGGATTATATATATATATATATATTCAAAAAGAGCCTAAATTAATCTAAAAAGGAATAAATTATTATTTTCTAAATATTATTATTTTAAAATAACCCAAAAATACCAAAATACCTAACCCACCTATTTCTCCATTTTCTCTTTTCTTCTTCTCCCTCTCTTTTCTTTTTTCTTCCCCCCCTCGACCTAGGCCAGCGTCGCGCGACCCAACTTCCCTGCGTGGCCCAGGCCCACGCCGCTCCCCCTTTCTTTTTTTCTTCCTTCTCGGACGGTCCAGTTCTCTTTTTCTTTTCTTCTTTTTCTCCCTGAGCCACCTGGTCCCGATCTCTTTTTATTCTCTGAGGCGTGGCGGCGACCGAGGAGCTGCAACCCAGCACTCCACTGGCCACCATCGCTGCTACCGTCCTCCCTTTCCTCTCCCGTCACTTTCTTTCACTAATTCAGCCCCAACCAACCCTTTTCTCCTCTCCCAAGCACCCTTCCCTTTCCCTTTCCCTCATCCCTCGAGCTTGCTGCCCCTGCCATGGCAGTGCCGCCTCGACTGCCACCACAGGTGGCATGCTTGGCACCTGCACTCTCTTGTCTTCTTCCCCTTATCATTGCCCACCTCAATCGATCTATAAATACCTAATGAGCATCCTTAATTTGGGTTTTGATTTTGAAACCCAGAAATCCACCATTGAATAGGCAGGGGCCCCACGAAGGGAATTCCTTCAGTACTACAGTACTGAGTAACCCTTTAATACCACACTTGAAAGTAGGCCCGCAATGCAACACATAATGCAAGCTATAGACATATATAATGAGAGGTGCATACATAACAATCACATATATAACAAGGCTGCCACATATCAATGAGTTATAAAGTATGATCGATACTTTTGGGCCTTAAGCCATTAGTCCATCATTATTCAATCATCTATCTCGTTATATCTAAGTGAGTGCGGGAATCCCACTATTATAGCTGGTGGACCGGAATACATACAGGGTGGAACGCTCTAGACCACTATTATTGTTGGTGGATCAATCTCTAGGGCAGAACGCTCCTAGCCACTATTATTCGCCGGTGGACCGATCTGGCCCCGACTCATAAGGTGTTCCACCATAAGTAATTAATATCTTTCCATGATTTATTCACATCCAATCCTGGTTTTATTGAGCTCGGGACCCCTACTATTATAGCCGGTGGACTGGAATACATATAATCATCATCCAAGGCAAAATGCTCCTAGGCCACTATTATATCTGGTGGATCGGTACTCATAATCATTTGCCAGGGCAACATGCTCTTGGGCCACTATTATATCTGGTGGATCGGTACTCAATATCATAAGTTAATTGGGCCCGGCCCATTAATCTTTCACTTTCATAATTAGTGTTTTTCCTTCCTTTAATTAACACAACAATTCTATTTATTTGCCTCGGACGGGAGATCAAGAACTCAGGACACAAAGGTACACCAGTCGTACCGGTGCATACAAGCTACTCAGTACCCTTCAACCCCGAATCCAGGAACGCAAAGGTACCCTGGTCGTACTGGCGCATAAAGCTACTCAGTACCCTACCGACAAGGACACCTAATCCATAAGTATGCATACCCCCTAACTAGGTCCGTAGAGCTAGATAGAGTAAGATATAGGGTCTGGCTGGGGCACAAAGGCGCACAAGCAAATACCAGAATAATCGTGGACTAAACCACGTCTTTAGGGTAGCGACTCCTAAAGAGTCACCATTCCTGATCTCGAGGTCTTTCACTTTAAATTTTAGTGTCTTAATTAAGGTGATCACAAAAAGCACAATAATCAGATACTTATTCACTTTCAATCGTGCTGATATCATTAGTCATTTCTTATTCAGATGGTTATCCAAGATATCATAGAGAAACCATGAAGGCCATCATAATCTCATTTAATTCCGAATTAGGATTTGTTCTCGTGAAACTTACCAATCATTAAATACTCTTACCTTGCTAATCAGCATTATTTGAATCATATTATGAAACTCCACAATCACAACAACATATTAGGTATAAATTACTAATTTACCCCTTACTTATATAATTGCTAAGTCATCCCTTCCTTACTTGACAAATTACTCTATTACTCTTCAGGTTACATAATTACCAAATTACCCCTTATTAGGTTACCAAGTGATATCCTACGCTTTTTATATCACCATTTACCCCTCATAATTACTACACTTATCATACTTCCCATTTGGTTGGTTAGATTACCAAATCGCCCTGCCCCTTTGTTATAATTACTAAATTGCCCTTATGTTGGATAAATTACCAAATTACCCTCATTCATTATCATGATTACTATTTTGCCCCTTTAGTTGGTTAAATAATTACTAATTTACACTTTAGTTGGTTAAATTACCAGATTGCCCCTTTAGTTGGATAAATTACCAAATTGCCCTTCTCCTTTATCATAATTACCATTTTACCCCTCTCAATTATTATAATTGTCATTTTACCCATCTCTATTATTATAAATACCAATTTACCCTTCTCCATAATTATAATTATTAATTTACCCTTCTCCATATTTATAATTAGTAATTTACCCTTCTCCATATTTATAATTAGTAATTTACCCTTCTCCATATTTATAATTATTAATTTACCCTTCTCCATGATTATAATTACCAGATTACGCCTCTCCATTATTATAATTACTGTATTGCCCTTCTCTATTATTAAAATTACCATAATACCCTTTTTTTGGTTAATTTACCAAATTACCCTTATCTATTATAATTATCCAATTGCCCCTTTTTAATCATAATTTAATTACCAAATTATTCCTCGTCGTTATCATTATTACCAAGTTACCCCTTACTCCCAAATTTTCCATAAACATCCTTTTATTTACAAAATTATCCTTCTACCCCTTACTTCCAAATTGCCATAATATCTTTTTATTTATAAAAATTACCATTTTTCCCCTTACATCCAATTTTATCATATTACCCTCTTGCTTGCAAATTACCATAATACCCTCCTTCATCCAAAATTACTATTTTACCCCTTACTTCCAAAATTACCATTCTTACCACTTACTTATAAAATTACTATATTGCCCTTTGACTCTAAAGTTACCACTTTACCCTTTTCTCCAAAAATTACTATAATACCCCTTTACTTATAAAATTATTATTTTGCCATTTAATCATAAAATTACCATATTGTCCTTTTGCCTCAAAAATTGCCACAATACCCTTCTTTCTCACAACTTACAATTTTATCCTTTTACTTATAAAATTATCATTTCACCCCTTTCTTTTGAAATGACCAAAATACCCTTTTGCTTACAAAATCACCGTTTTACCCCTTTCTTTCAAAATTACCAAAATACCCCTTTGCTACAAAATTTCCAAAATACCCTTTTCACTTATAAAATTTCCACTAAACCCCTTTATTACACCACTTTTATAAATTTACCACTACTACATAAAATACTAATATTAGCACCTCATTCTTATCATTTAACTCCACCAACTTGTCATTATTCAACATAATACTCATTGGCAACTACATATATTATATCACATATATTATATCACATGCTTACATAAGCAAATTACTAAAATACCCTTAGACAATAATATTATTCATGCATTAGCAACATAATACATCATAGACAAGCATTTAACATTTCCATCAAATATCAAACTCATTCCTTAAGTATCATCTCTACACATGGCACAAAAGCTATCATAATTTTCTTTTTCTTTTCTTTTTATCAATCAATATAAGCAACCATATATATATCATACTAGGCAAAACAAAACATGCATAAAATCATACTAAAATCCCTAATTGAACCTTACCGGTATCCCGGTTAAAGATTCAAAGCTTAATTAGCAAATCAACACCTAAAAATAATATTAATAAGTATTATATTAGAAGTAGGAAACTAAAAATGATAAAACTTTATAAAAAATTTATTTAATAATAATACAATTTAATTAACTAATAATATACCTCAAAATTTAGCCAAATAAATTCCAAAATAATGTGGAGCTCACGCAGCATGAATAGCGTGAGCCACATGGAGATTAAGGGGGGAAGAAAGGGTTCGAAGGTAATGAGGTAGAAGGGAGGAAAGATGACTTGGTTTAGGGACTTTAGGCTAGAAAAGGAGGTAGATAGGGGAGGATTGGAGGCAAGGTAAGGATGCAGAAGTGAAGAGGGGGTGTAGGTGGAGGCTAAGAATGGTTTCACGGTGGTAAAGGGCGGCGGAGGCGGCAACAGCAAGGCAGCGAAGATGGCTGTCGGGCTAGGCGTGGCTGAGAAGGAAGAAAAAGAGAGGGGAAAATGGAGGGGTGTAGGGGCTGTTTTTGGGAAAGTAAGGTATGGGGGTGGTAGAGGAGGTTGCAGGGTGTGGATTGGTGGTTTGAGTGGTAGCAGAGGTGGCCGGACGGTGGCGAACGGGGCGGTTGTAGGTGTCTTGGCGATAAGGGAGAAAAGTGGAGAGAAAAAGAAGAGGTGGAGAAGGGAGGAGCTGTAGGGGCTCGGGGGTGGCTTCGGTGGTCTCGTGGTGGTGCAGAGCTGGGGTATAGGATGGCAGTGGGTGGCGTAGGGGCTTGGTGCAGTGGTTGGAGGCTTGGAGCGGTGGTTGGTGGCGGCATGCAAAAACCAGGGGGAAAATGGGAGGAGGAGAAAATGAGAGAAGGAGCTTGAGGAAGGGAAGGGAAGGGAAGGCTCGAAAAATGGGGCAAGCAATGCTTGTGGGGAGAAGAAAAAGAAGAGGGAGAGGCAGGGGAGACAATGGCCGGTCGGGGATGCAGTACAATGGCAGGGGTGTTGGTTGGCAGGGGAAAGGGAGGGAAGAAGAAGGAAAGGAAGAGGGCATGCGGGATAGGGATGCAATGTTAGTTTGGTTCGAATTAGGAAAGAAAATGACGGGGGAGAGAGAGGAAGAGAGAGCAGGTGCGGTGGCAGGTGGCGGCAGTTGCAGGGCAGCTTAGTGGTAGCAGGCATGGAGTCGTCGAGGCTGGTCAGTCACGAGCAAGGAGAAGAAGAAAAAAAAGGAAGGAGGGCGGAGCAGACCTATCGGCGTAAAGGTGGAAGATCGGCTCGTTCGGTTTGGGAAAAAGAAAAATAAAGGACGTTTGGGCTAGGCTGGACGTGCGTGGGAGAAGGAGAAGAGGGGAGGGAAGAAATGGGCTTGTGACTCGGGCGTAGGGGAGAGGAAGCATGCCGAGTGCGGCGGCCCAAAGGAGCAGAAAAGAAGAAAAGAAGAAAGGAGGAAAAAGAAGAAAAAAAAGGAGCAAAAGGAAAATAATAAAAGAAATGGGAGAAATTAAAATAATTTAATTTATAAAATAATAGGATTTAATATTTTTAATAATAAATTTATTTAATAATTTAATTTAATATAATTAAATATATGGGCTTAAAAAGGATATTTTTAGTAAAATATTGGTTTGAAAAATTATTCAAATAAAATGAGTACGATAAATTAATAAAATATTTATTTTAATTTATTAAATATTCCTATCTAATTTTATATAATCAAAATCCATATAATAATTAAACTATATAATTTTTAAAAGCTAATTTATTTTAAATAAAAGCTATTTATTGAATTATAGATTTTCTAAATTTTTGGGGGATTACATTTCCCCTCTCTCTCTCCTCCACTGCTGCCGTCATCGCCGCCATGCGCCGTCGCCGGTTCCACAACTAACCTTAGGTGGTGCTTCAACTTTTCCAGCCCCTAAATTATTTTCTATAAGTGTTAATAATTTTATTTAATATTAATAGTATTATCCTTAATATCACTATTATTATTATTCTTATTATTATTAGTTTTGTATTATGATTGTTATTATTATTACTATTACCATTATTAATATTATTATTATGTATCACTCTTATTACCTAACCTAAATTTAGAAATTCTTATAATTAGGGTATACTATTTAAAAGGCTATAACTTTAGCATTATAATGGTTATCTTTATTATTATTAGTATTATAATTATTTTTATTGTTATTATTATTAGCATTATTATTTCTATTACTACTACTAATACTATTATCATTTTTATTATTATTAACAACTTTAGCATTAATATAGTTATCTCTATTACTACTACTACTACTACTACTACTACTACTACTACTACTACTACTACTACTACTACTACTTAACCTAACTTTATGATTTTCCTAACCAATAATAAAATTATCATTAATAATGGCCCAAAAATTTAGTGTTATTATGATTAGGACTTTTCCTTGTTTACTATTATTATTATTATTATTATTATTATTATTATTATTATTATTATTATTACTAACCTCTTACTATTATTACTAATACTAGCTATGGCCTATTATCATTATCTTTACTATTATGGTAAACGTTTGAACCCTTATATTACTATTACTATTTTTGTTATCATTACTATTAGTATTATTCTTTATTATTATAATTATTAATGCCATTATTATTATTATTATTACTACTTAACCTTAACTTTATTATTATTATTATTATTATTGGTATTATTACTATTATTATTACCATTATCATTATCATTATTTCCTTGCTAATATGGTTAATACTAAACTTTTCCATGATCACTTTTATTTATTAATATAAATATTTGGACCCTTATATTACTATTATCATTTTGGTTACTATTGTCCTTGTTATTGTTATTATTATTATACTTAACATTTTTATCATCATCATCATCATCATCATCATCATCATCATCATCATTATTATTATTATTATTATTATTATTATTATTATTATTATTATTATTATTATTATTATTATTATTATTATTATTATTATTATTATTATTATCATCATCATCATCATCATCATCATCATCATCATCATTATTATTATTATTATTATTATTATTATTATTATTATTATTATCATTATTATTATTATTCTTATTATTATTGATGTTATTTAAACCGAAGTTGGAGTATTCTCGTTTTGTCGTTAAAGAGGAATAATACTTAAGCCTTAGTATCTTACTATTTAATATTTGAATATCATTAATAATATTCCTAATGCCTTTAGCACTAACATTGTTACTATGGTATCATTAGTAGTCATTACCATTATTATTGTTATTATTTTATTACTATTATCATGACAAAAACATTCGAACCCTTATATTATTATTATTATTATTCCAAATATAACTACTGTCATTATTATTTTAGTAGTATTAGTACTATCATTAGAAGAAATAAAGCTATTAGGTTTGATGATATAAATATAGTTATGAATAATAACATAAGTATATTTTGACTAGTAATAACTAGTAGGCTAACTTGATGGTAAAAACCCTATTTTTCACTTATAAAACTCCATGTAATAATAACAACCCTAATCTTAGACTAAAATAAGAAATAATAGTATTTTTGGGTAGAAGGGAAACTAATCATTAGTCTTACCCTCTTATAGGTGAATCGAGCCAAAGCCCTAAAGAGTCGTAGGAGCATGCTCCAAGCCCGGTGTCGCTTTAGGTAAGGATGTAGCTAAGGCCCACGTGTGTTATGTGACTTGTATACCTTGTATGCTATATATATCATGCTATTTCGTGTATCATATGATTTTAATTAACTTGTCTTATGTGTAGCGCAACTTGGAGTTGAGGTATGTTTGTATGTGTTTCTTATGATATGAGTATGATATGTATATATGGTGTTTATGGTGTGATATGATATGACCCTCTAGGATATGCATGCTACGACAATTGATAATATAATATGGGAATGAAAGGACAAAAATAAAGAAATGGGAAGTGGGTTCATTAAGGGGGATATGAGGCTGACCAAAATACCTCATGATCCATGAGTGGAAATTAAAGAGGAAGGAATGACCAAAATGAATGAGAGATGGGAACCATGCATGGGAATCTTAAAATTTGTATGGGAACTTTGGGTGTTTGCATGGGATGGATAAATCTTGCATGGGGGTGATCCTTACGTGAGAAAAGTTGATTTGGGGTATAAACATGCTAATGGGAGAGTTGTGGAGTGATTAGAGACTTGGGATGAAAAATAGTGCGTAGGTTGGTGTAAGGGTGTATAAGGGATCCGATTAGGGTTTTGGGAGGAAGTAGTAATCTGGAAAGTGCGAGATTAAAAATGATTTGGGGAGAGTGGAGTACAGGTTAAGAGTGATAATTTACTTTATAAGGGACGAGTATGGGTTCCATGGGAGAGAAGGGATTTTAAATGAAAAGAGAGAGGTTACTTGTGGGGGAAGAAAGGTACTAGGGTTTGAAGTGGCCAACTAGGGTTTTTCAGGTCACATGCAAAATCGAGAGGTAAAGTGATATGTTTTGGGATTAGACCTAATTGAGATAAGATGTGGGGGCGGTGAATGAAGTAAAGGTAGTATAAGTGAGAGAAAGTTGGGCCACATAGGTTTAATTTGGGTTTCCAAAGGAAAACCTTAGAGGGTGATAGTAGGTGGAGTTGATGTCATAAGGTGTTGGGCCTTAACCCATACCCTTACGAGTTGGTTTTTCATTATGTGTATGCGTAAGGGGGTATGGATGTCAGGGTGTGATAAGGGGTGCAAGAGTCTCAAGATATGGGACGGGCCCCCTTAAGAGGATAAAAATAGCACGTTGGGGACATGCATGTCAAGGGTGTAATGTTTATCGAATAAGACACGAATAAGATACTAATCACTTAAAGAGAAAGATTGTTGAGTTGGGCCCAGACCGGTCCACCAGCAAATAATAGTGGCTAGGAGCCAGGGTGCCTTGGATACCATTCCATCGGCGAATAATAGTGGCCAGGAGCGTTTTACCCTGCATGATTTTCGGTCCACTGGCTATAATAGTGGGGGATTCCGTGCTCAACAAACCAAACGTAATGAAGCTAAGCCATGGGAATTACACTAAGCACTTACAGTGAAACACCATATGAGTCGGGGCCAGACCGGTTCACCGGCGAATAATAGTGGTTAGGAGCGTTCTGCCCTGGAGACCGGTCCACCGGCAAATAATAGTGGTCAGAAGCATTTTTCTCTGTATGTATTCCGGTCCACTGACTATAATAGTGGGGTTCCCGCACTCACATGGACTATTAAAGAGTATGTGTGGAATGAACATATTAGTAAGAGGAATAAAGAATAAGTTACCTGAAAAGTAACCAGGCCTTATTACATGTATCATTATATGTTGACTACATGCTCATTCCTATGTTATATGCTCTATGTGTTGGCCTTAGCGCATTTGTTACCTTACTCAGTATGTAGCGTACTGATCACCCGTTTCATGGGTGCTACTCATTCCCACGAGCAGAAGGCCCATTTGAGCTTGTGTAGGTAGGGGATGATGTCTTTGATGCCTACAACACCTACGAGGCATCGAGTGGGGCTGAGCATTGAGCCTAAACCTGGCTTGGGGATCGAGAGCGACACGGCCAGACTCTGTTTCTTTTATTGGACCTTGTATTATCATATTTTAGTTGTGTTTTTGTACTATGCTTTATGTTTGAAAAACTCTAGTCACGTAATCTTTGGTTTTTAATCCTAAATCGCACTCTGATTTCTGTATGACTTGTTTTTTATTAATGATTCGTGTTTAATGTTAACTTTATTTAGCCTTAGCACTTAGTACTAGAATGGTAGGAGTGAATCGATCTGGTACTAAGTGTGGCGGTAATGCCCTTGAGTTTACAGTTTTATCTTTTCGTTTCCGCTAAATCCTTT
Source organism: Tamarix chinensis (assembly GCA_030549775.1). Lineage (NCBI taxonomy): Eukaryota > Viridiplantae > Streptophyta > Magnoliopsida > Caryophyllales > Tamaricaceae > Tamarix > Tamarix chinensis. The sequence goes on along the minus strand of CM060176.1, from coordinate 59,927,767 downwards.
TGGTTAAACAAAATTTTTCAGTAGTAAATTTGAGGGTGTTACATAAAAGAGTAGAAGGAGAAGAAGAAAAAGAAGAAAGGAAGTAAGGTGATGGGTGATGGATGATGGATGTCTGTAGGAGGTGATGGTGCAAGTGGGGAAGGTGAGGTAAGTTACATGTGAAAGTTGCAGCAATTTCAAATGTTGCTGCTTGGTTGGATAGGAGAAGGAGAAGAAAGAAAAGAAAATGAGAAAGGAAAAAGAAAAAAAAAGAGAAAAGGTTGGAGGGATTAGTTTAGCGGGTTTTTAAATTAGCCAAGAGTAATTAGGATTAGTGAAAATTGTAGCGGGTTTTGATGTTGGTTGATGAATTATTATTTATCTGAATCAAGGTTTTAGATTCGGTTAAAGCTTCAATATTAAGGAATTAGGTTAAGGCTAAAAAAAGATTTTCTCGAGATGAGAATCAAATTATGGAATTAAGAATGTAGAATTAGGCTAAGTAAATTTTTTGGGGTACTACAATTACTCATTGGGAGGAGTTGAATTTTTCCTTGCATACAACATAAAGAATATTTTAGATTTCGAGATGATCAACTTTTACACATTCTTTCAGCATACCATACAAATGAATTGCAAAATCCACATGTGTTTATTGCATCTCCAATATCAAAATAATCTACACATATCATACAATTATTATTAGACATTTGAAATAATTTAATTTAAAATATATGTGTACAAATACATTTGTGGGCACATACCAAATGGTGTTCCACTATTGCGATTTATTTCATCATCTGTAAACACGTAAATATCGTACATTGAAAAAATCATGTCATTATCCTATTAATTTTATTATATTATAGATAAATTTGATGTAGATTAGGAAATTAAAATTATTTAAAATATATATCTAATTACAATAGACGAAAAAAGTATGAGCATGTAACTGAAAATTAATATGAGATTGTTAAAGTAATGTAATATTTAATATGCATATATAAAGTATATTAATGGGTGTATACCAAATAATAGTATTCCACTATTGTATTCTATTTTATTATCTATGGACGCATAAATTACGACATATACATAAATAACATTTACAACCTAAGGAAAATAATTATAAAATAATATGAATAAAAATTTTTAAAAATCTTTGAGAATGAAAATGCTAACCTTCATCAAATTCCAATTGTTGCCCTATGATAGGGGAGCCATAATTCTTCTTAGAATTGATAGAAAAATTATCAAATTTCGATGATTATGATAAATCGGCAATACCACTTTGATGTGATAAATGAAATGTTGATAAGATATTTGTGTTAGTATTCGAAGACCCAATAGTTGACAACAATTTCATTTCATCGGCATTATAGTTGAATTTATAATAAAAGCTTGGAGGAATGGAAGTTGTAAAAAAGAAATAAAAAAATAGTTAATATAATTGAAGACTTTAGACATTATTATAACATTGGCATATACAAATATAAACAACTTATTACCATTTGTAATGTTACTAAGAGAAGATAATAATCTTTTAGATTGAAAAGGGTTGAACACATTGTATGTATGAGTATCTTTTTCATTACTTAATTTCATAGTAATCTTATTTAAATTACCTGCATACATAAAACAAAATATTAACCAAATATTAAATTTAAGGACAGTAGCAATCTATAACACTATAACAATAATGACCTTTTCAAATATAACATTGTTTTGTAAAAATCAATAGAGTTCATATACATCACAAAAAATTAAAATACTTAAAAAAATTGATCTAAAGTGGATTGAAATAAAATCAACTATCTAAATTATTATTATAAAATATGGAATTGATAATAATATTTCATAATAATGTGGATCTTAACAATATTGGATATATTAAATATAATTTTTTAATTTGTTAATGGTTACAAATAGTATAAATTGTAAATTTTTCTAATATATATTTTTTAGTAACAAATTATCTAACATAACTCATAATTAAACATAATGAATTAGCACCAATTTAAAAAAGTTTTCTATTTTATTTTTCAAAAATAAAGTCTCGTAATAGTCTATGTATCTTCAAGAACTTATATATTTTTAAAAACTAACTTAATACATTAAATATAACTTCACAATATTACTCACATTGTTAACAATAATTGTACACCAAATTGGTTTCATGTTAATAAATTTTTTTTTGCTTTAATTAATAATTTAGATATCTAATATATTTTTGAGAAACATCAGATGTCAAAATCATAAATTGAAGATTTGGATTGATACTTGCTTTTTATAACTAAACATTTGGACTTATATTTACAAATGTTCAGAGTCCTTTAAACCTTACCTTTTACAATTATAATTGTTTATTTCCTCTACTTAAGGGCGACGGTCTCAAAATGAAACAGTAGTTTCATTCTAAAATCATAACCATGCTTTCTTTTAAACCTTCAATCTGCACCATTCATTTCATTACCTACGTTGTTTAAATAGTTAAAGGTAATGTTTCTAGATTTCTCTGGACCACCCTACACTGCTGTCTTCTTTCATTAGCTTTCTCCTCTCTCCTCTCTCTTTTTTACTCTCTCCTCTCTTCATTTTCTTCAAAAGCTTTGGAACTTACACTTCGAAAGATAATTTCAAAACTTTCAATGTAGACTTGTATTGCATTTCCCTTCTATTTTGATTTTATACTATCATTTTCATTTGATTAGTATAATCTTGTGCAAAGAATAGTAGTGTAAGTTCTGTGTAGTATAGCAAAGCCGTATCAAAAGTCTACTAATTTTGATTTTATTGTCGGTTATACTATATGGTTGGAATGATGTTGTTTCAATGTAAGCTATATTGTTATTTTTTTTGTTTATTTATGTTCTCCATCTATGCATATAGATTTCAAAGCATTTTTATTTTTTGATACGATCTACTTCTTTAAATATACAATCTTTTTTTAGGGGAAAATTTTGTATGTTTATGAATTTCTGAAGCGTTCTTGTTCTCGAGAAAGATTTTTTGTTAATTTATTAGGTAAGATACCATATGTTACTCTACACTCTTAGATCTATTGCTTTCAAATGTTATTGAAAGTTAAATTAGATAAAGGAGAGAAATATGGGTATTGGAGTTTACTTTCGTATTTTTGTCATGTGTTACTTTTATAGTTTCTTGTTTTGTATGTAATAGCAACAAATATTTGTCTCTAATTTCTTTCTTTACATCAATTCCCATCTCATTCTCTTAATCAAATATGTTTCTTTGGGAAGCAAGCACTTAGATCTCGAAGAATATTGGGTAACGTAGGTTGAAGTTCTATCTTTGTCAATTTATGAAGCATTTTTGTTTCAACTTCAATTATGTTTATTATTTATTGAGTAAAGTATCATATGTTTGACCCTTCTTCTTGATATGTTACTTTCAATAGGTGTTGAAAGTATATAGGGACATAGAAGACATATCTTTAATATTTTTTAAACATTTTATGTTAAATGTTGTTTGGTACTTTGTTATAGATTTGTATTCTTTGCTTGGCAAAGAAAGATCTCAGAGAAAATTTGGTAACAGACGCTTATTTTCTTCTCTTGTGAATAATTTGAACTTCTAAATAATTTATTTAGATTTTTGGTTCATTTTTTGAGAAAAAAATTATCTATTTTTTCTACTATCTAATCTATTCCTTTTAATACCTATTTCAAAGTAAAAATAGATCGACACATATTTAAATTTTTTTTATTTCATACTCATTTTCTATTCTTAATATAATTTATGGCTGTACCTTTTGTAGATCTATATTTCTTACAATACTATTTAATTTTCCCTTCTGATGTTTAAGATCTCATCTGGTTCTCAAATTCAGATAGGTTCCTTTATGAATTAGACAAACATATCTCAGAGAAAATCAGGTATCCGGACAATCTCTTCTATTTTAATGAAATTTTATTTGTTTCTTTTTACTATTTGATATTGAAGAGATCTTTGGGTATTTGAGCTTATTTTCATAATTTTCAAATATTATATCATTTATTTTACTTTTTCATCATTATTCTTTTTCGTTGTGCTATTATGACGTAGTAGCATATACTGATTTATTAATTTCACGCATAGTTTTTTTAATTAATTGTATGATTTTGAATGTTGAAGAAGTAATAAAATGTTAGATTCATAAATCTAGTATTTGATCTGTTGTTTTTAATAACTATATTTGTTCCTAGTTTCACACACACACACACACAATTACCTAAGTAATTTGGAAATAGTTAATCAATATAGATGTTTAATGTTTATATATACATGTATATTGTTGATTATCAAACTAAATGATTTCATTTTATTTTAATGTAGGTACTACAATATCTACATAACATGACATTGGTATAAACTATACTGCCATTATTTTTTGCATAATGATTATTTGATCTTACTTGCTATTTGGTATCTTATGTGTTTATTTATGTATGATTATAATTTAAGTTTTCTATGCTATGTGATATGAAAAAATAGTGTAGGTAATATTATCTCATTAGTTCCTACTAGCATGGTTTAGTTTCTATGTAATACTAATAGAGTGGAGCATGATTATCATATTATTTTCATAATCCATGTATGCTTATAGGTTATCATGTGTTGGCTATACTAATATGAAAATGATCATAAATTACAATAATGCTATAAAAAGTGCCAATTAATTCACTTTGAACATAATCATTAATCATTGGATAACGATAATTATATCCTAAAGTAACTGTTGAGATTTCCTCTCTTGATCTTTTTCCTCTAATTATAGTTGATTATTTTAATTTCCTCATATTTACCTCTTGGAAATGAACTTTGTTGTTTCTGCAAAATCTATAACCACATTAGATAATCAGTATATTTAATAAAGGAGAGTATAGTATTAAATAGATTTAATTGTAAATATATCATTAATAGTGACTTACTTGAGAAGTAGTATGTCAGATCAATGTGTGAAATATTATTTTCTAGTGCAGATTTTTGTTGGTCATCTTTGAAGTTTATGTTGTTTGTCTCCATATAAAAAATTTGAAAATTTGAATTGAAAATGAAGAGGAAAATTTTGGTAATTGAAAATGAACAAAGTTCCATGATAACATTTAATCAAAATACATGACAATTCAAATTTGGGAATAATACATTTGTAATGCGTCTTGTAATTGGTTATGTTTTTTTTGGATCCAAATCAATTAAAAGAAACAATATACTAATCAAATCAACCCTCTTTTTCCTAAATTAATTAACTTATATTATAAGTTATTAATAAATGAAAAAACAAAAAATGAGGATATAAACAAATTAATTTTCTTTAAAATATAACATGTTACTTGTCAATTATTGAAGTTATTTTGTTTTAATGTAACCGCCACCTCATATACTAATTTTATTGATCTTTATTGATTAAAATTTTTAGGTCATACATATATTATTCTAAGTTTTATTTTGAAATAATCCCCATCTTCCATCAAACTCGACCCTAAGGAAAGGGCAGCGAGGAAAAAGTTTCGTATAGAATGTAACAACAATTAACCAATTTTCGCCTGTGCTTTCTCTACAAATTAAGATATTCTATGAGTTTAATGATCTAAAGCCAAGTGCAAATTGTTCATTGTTGATTTCACATCTTTTGAGCTCCATACGTACTTCATAGAAGACTCAATGATGAGCAAAATAATTGTGATTCATTAAAAAAATTCCTTATGGTGTGTTTGAGAGTGATATAGGGTATCTTTTCATTATGACTTAGAAATAATAATGAGGCAATGATGATTACGACAAGTTATAATGAATTATTTATAATTAATTATTAACCAAAAATGATGGAATATTGATTTTTGATCCCTTTACATGGTAAGTAGGGTTAGAAAGATTTTATGAAGGGGATAATCAGTTATAAATCACCATTTATAAATAAATTGAATGTTAGGCATTAGCCTATGATCATTGGTTGGTGAATAATTTGATGCATCTTGAGCCTCTACAATATAGATTAAGAATATTTTTGTTATTCAAATATGATATGGAAAAAGTATATTTTTGTTATTTGAATATGATATCGAAGATGTATATTCTTTTATACAAATATGATATTAGATTGTTATTCAAATATAATAGGTGTGATTATAGATGATAATTTTTTTCACTTAGCGTTATCTTTTAATTAGAAATTGAGGTTTTTAATCAAGCACTGATAGGAAACAATTTGTTATATAATGTGGAAACATCTTATTCTACCAAATTACATTGTTAAAAATATTCTGCTTAATTTAGGGGGAGAACGTGTGTTGCAAATGTATATAACTCATGTTAATTAGTTTTAATTATCAGATTTACACCATTTTCTGTTTGAATATTAACTTTAAAATTACTTTACTCCTTTAATTTGTTTCTTTTAAGGTTGTTTTATGTTGGTTATGACATAGAAAATAATTATAGGCAGTAATTACATATTACATAAAATGATGAAATGATAATAATGTTACATGTGCCATTAATAATCAAAACTTCTACTTTTATCTACTACACGACATGATTAATAATAATGACTACATAAACATTTGAAATGATAATTGTCTATTACATAGGACATTATTTTAAAATTTGAGATTTTCTTATAGAAGCATGAACTCTAGTATACTTTTTATTTAAAGAACATAAATTATCAGATTTTTTATATTCAAATATGATATCGAAGATGTATATTTTTTTGATACAAATATGATATTATATTATTATTCAAATATAATAGGTATGATTATGGATGATAATTTATTTTGTACTTGGCATTATCCTTTAATTAGAAACTGAGGTTTTTAATTAATCATTGATAGGAAACTATCTGTTATATGATAAGGAAGCTTCTTATTCTACTCAATTACATTGTTAAACATTTTCTGCTCAATTTAGAGGGAGAAATTGTGCTTTAAATGTATTATTATTGTTAATTAGTTGTAATTTTAATATTTGCATCATTTTCTGTATACATCTTAATTTTAAAAGTACGTCAATCCTTTAATTCGTTGTTTTTATGGTTGATTTATGCTGGTTATGACATAGACAATAATTATAGCTAGCAATTTGATATTACATAAAATGATGAAATGATAATAGTGTTACATGGGCCATTTATAAACAAAACTTCTATTTTGATCTACCACATGACATTATTAATAATATTGCCTAAATAAAAATTGGAAATAATAATTGTTATATAGGGCATAATAAATAAAAACCCCTACTTTCATTGGGTACATGCCGAGATTAATAATCATTATTAAATAAATATTTGAAATGATAATAGGGCATAAAATATCAAAACCCCTATTTCTTCGACTACATAATGACAACAATACTAAACTACTAAATTTTTGGTTTCTCAACCAAATCACTATTAAGCACATAAAAAGAAAATAATAATTTTAAATACTAATTTTTAAAGCATAAGACATTAAATGTATCCTCAACACTTTGTCTGTCAACCAACCTAAAGTTTTTATAATTTCACATTGACCCTACATCTCTTCTTCTTAGGATTTGTAGTCAAAAGATGTCCATTCATACACCTTTTCCCCAACTCTGCAATTATACTCTAAGAATGTCATGTTGTAATCTGATTTGGCGTGTAAACTTCATCTTTTTGAGATTCTACCTTTACAAAGAATGTATTATCATGTTAGAAAATAAATAATTTAATTTCCATAATTAATTTATTTTATGTGTGAATATTACTTGCTCCTCAACTGCATTGTCTAATTTTGAAAGCACATCCGAGTACTGAATTAATCTAGATTCTAATTTAAAGTGACTGATTATATAATAATTGCTTTGTAAAATGGAATACAAATTAGAATGCTTTAGATAAACCTGGTTGTCAAAGGAAATTGGTCCATAATATTTGCAAACCAAAGCTTCATCCACACTTAGCTTAATAATTGGATATGCCCTCAATTGATTTTCCCTTATTTGGACTAAGAAAAATGCCTTTAGGTCTATGAGTTTTTCCACATCTAACGGTAGCTTTGTATAAAAATGGTTATATTAATCTGATTATAAATTATAAATTACCTATGTAATGCTTTCTCTAAGATCCTGTGATAACTTTCCTATAACTTGTGTACATTCCCTATCTTAGAGTAGTGGGATGTTTCCTGTTCCATCAACAACTCTAATTTGCGACTTGTATCTCATACTTCCGTTTATCATTTTTCTTACACTTATCATAGTAGAAAGTGTGGGAAAAAAATTTAAGCTTCTTTACACAATTTATTCACTCCAAATAAAACCACTCATCTTCTATTTATATTCTCGTGACCCGACATTAATCCCAAGCTTTCCCACCTTATTAATTGAGATACAAATAAAATCAACCATGAACTTTAGTAAATTAAATTAAGTGCACCTCTTTCTCTTGATGTTTCTCAATTGTTTTGAAAATTGATATTCCAGTTGCTATCTTCTCTATTATTGTTTGTGAAGATAATTGAAATAACCCAAAATCCTAAATTTCAAAATTTTGGCCAAATAAGGAATTAGTAGGGAAATTAAGCATATAAATTTATTTACTTAAAATGTAGAGAATTAATTAAGGTAAATTAAGAGTAAAATAATAAAGAGTTTAATTGAAAGAAAATTTGGGTTTTTCCTAATTAGTATAGAGGTTAATGAAATTTATCTAAAATAGTCTAAACTAAGCAATAGGGGAATTTATTTAATATTTTATAAATATTAATATTCTAAACAACCCAAGAATATTCTAAATAATTTAGGCAAAATCCAAAACCCTAAATAAACCTTTTTCTTTTTCTTTTCCTTCCTTTTCCTTTCTTTCTTTTCCTTTTTTTTTTCTCTTTTCCCCGGTTGTTGGGCCTTTCTTCTCGCGGCCCAACCTTTCTTCCTTCCTTTCTCCCTTTCCGCGACCCAGCGTCATTTACTGGCCGCCGTGCGCCCAATACGTTGCGTTTTTCCCTTGGAGCCATCGAAATGCCGCGTCACGCTAAACGACCTTATGATTGTTGCCAGCCTACGACGCGATGCTACGTTTTCCTCCCACAACCCCCAATACGCCGCGTTTGACTTACGGATTTTATATTCGTTGCCAAACCGGCCGGTTTCCCCCTATTTCTTTTCCTCCCGGACCGTCGGTCCAGGAGTCGTCTTCTTCCTCCCCTCCCGCGCAGGTCTACGCCTGTCGCCTGCCGCTTGCCGCCTGCTACCTGCCGCCTGCAGTACGGCGTCCTCCCCCTGCCATTTCCGTCCCTTTCTTCCCCAATTCGACCCAACACTCCCTTACGCGTCCTTCCACCCCTTCCTTTTTCCAGAAAACAGCCAAACGTACCCTGAAAATCGTAGGGCACGAGACGCTGCCACCGCCGGCCGGCCACCTGCCGTGCCTGCCCCGCGTCCCACCTCCCTTCCCTTCGTCGTTTTCCTCCCCCCATGGCCTATAAATACCCCCTCCCGAATGGCCACAGCAAGTCCCTCCCTTTGGACCTTGCTGAAACCCTGTTCCGCCGCCTCCAGCCACCGCTACCCGCCGAACTCCTCCTTGCGCCACCTTCCACGCAATCAAACAACCGCAGCTGCCCTTCCTGCCCCGCATGAGCCACCACAATCGTGCGAAGGTGCCACCCCGAAAAACGCCACTGTCGCCTTGCGCCACCCTCTGCCTCCACCTCCGCCGTAATTAACCCCCGTTCCACCTCCCAAAGTGACCAGCAGGTCCTCCCCTACCTGCCCATATCATCCTTACTCCCTTCCTCCTTCTCCAACCTCCACCATCTTCCACCACCCTCCTCCACTTTCGGCCGCCGCGTCTACCACCGCGTGCTGCCACCTTTCTCACGGCACCACCCTCATTCCACTCCCCTCTCCTTGCTGTCTCCTCCCCCACATCAAACTCCCCCTTTTCTCCTCCCATCTAACCACCACCTCCATCTTTTCCTCTCTTCTCCTCCCCCATTGGCACCGCCGTCGCCGCCACGCGCTGCCGCCGGACCACCACCGACCCTAGGTGGTCTTCCACTCATCCCAAGCCTTAAACCTTATTTCTATACAGTTACTATTAAGTTAACTAATATTAATACCATTATGCTTATTATTATTATTATTATTATTCTTTTATTATTATTATTATTATTTATTATTATTATTAGTATTATTACTCTTATTATTATTATCATTTCTAATATTGTGACTTCTGATATTAAAGTTACCATTTTTACTATGCTAACACCCCTTGGAACCCTAACTTCTATTATACTAAACTTTAGTTTTATTTTTTTTATAAGTATTAATATTAACAACCCTATTATTATTATTATTATCTCTATAATCTTACTAAGGTTATTATTATTAGTACCTAACCATACTGGGTTGTTGTTATTGTTATTATTACTACTGGGGTTATTATTGTTATTATTACTAATATTACCATCCTTAATAGTATTATTACTATTATTAGCTCTTACTATTACCACTACTATCACTATTTTTTTATAGTTAGCATAAACCCTATTACTACGAGATTAGAACTAATGGGTTTAACAATATAAGGGTAACAATTAGTATAAAAAATAAATACATTTTGACTAGTAATGGCTAATACACTAACTTTAAGATAAAAACCCTAGTTTTTGTATAATACCCACTTTAGTAATATAAACCCTAATCCTAAACTAGAATAAAGGATGACGGTACTTTGAGGGAAACTAATACTTAGCTTTTTCCCCCTTTTCATAGGTGACCCCGATCCGAACCCTAATGAGCTAGAGGAGCGTGCTCCAAGCCCGGTGCCCAACTAGGTAAGGACGAAGCTATGGCCTTGTGCTATCTGTGATGTAATGTGTTGATGAATGATGAGTGTGCCGTGGTAATGTGTATTATGCATGTGTTAAGAATAATTTGTTTTGTGTAGCGCAGCGTGGATAACGAGGTATGATGTGTGTGCCTTATATTATACGAGTATGACATGTTCTATGTTGATATTTGATGTTGATGATGTGACATGATATGGCCCTCTAGGACATGCATGCTAGGGTTTTGGGTAGCATGAATTGATAATAAAAGAACTATGGAAAAGTGTCGTTTGGGGAGTTTGCATGGGGGGACTAGGCCTTGCATGGGAATGATCCTTATGTGTGAAAAGTTGATTTGGGTTGTAAGTAAGAGCTGGGGAGAGTCTTGGAATGATTGGAGACTTAGTATGAAAAATAGTACGTAAGTTGGTGCATAAGAGACCTTATTAGGGTTTGGTGTGTAAGCGGGTGTTGGGGAGTCTGCAAGGAGTGTTTAAATTATGCATGGGAATGAATCTAACGTGAGGGAAGATGATTTAAGAAGTAAACAAGATAATGTCAAAGTTACGGGTCCATTGGAGACTTGGGTGCAAAATTTCACGTGGGTCGGTGTAAGAGTGTCTAAGGGTTCCAATTAGGGTTTCGGGAGGAAATGAGCAATTTGAAGGGTACAAGGGTAAAAATGATCAAATAAGGATGGAGTATGGGGTTGAGAGTGAGAACTCACTTATATACAGGATGAGTGTGGGCTTCTAAATGAGAGAAGAGATTTTGGGGTGAAAGAGAGATGTTACTTGTCGAGGAAGTAAAGTGCTAGGGTTTGGCGCAGCCAACTAGGGTTGGCATGGTCAACTAGGGTTTTGGGTGGCCAACTAGGGTTTTGTCGGTCACACGTGAACTTGGGAGATAAAGTAATACATTTGGGGAATTTCCCAATAAAAATGAGGTGCGAGATAGAGAACAAAGTAACGTTTGGGTAAGTAAGGAAGAGTTGGGCCACCTAGGTCCGATCAGGGTCTCCGAGGAGGAACCCTAGAGGGATGAGGACATACGGAGTCGATATCATATGTGATGGGATGGCCTATATTCTTGGAGATTGTGCCTTACTATAGGCCACTATGCCTAAGTCTACGGGGGATGGATGTCTGGTGTGAGAAGAGGTACGAGTCTCAAAATATAGGACGGTCCCTCTGGAGGGGAAAGAAGTAGAGTATCAACCGCATGCATGTCAGGGGTGTTGTGTGATTCAATAAGATACGGATAAGACACTAACAACGTAAAGCGAAAGACTGTTGAGCCGAGCCCAGTCCGGTCCACCGACTATAATAGTGGTCAGAGGCGTTCTGCCCTGTGCATTTCGTTCCGGTCCACCGGCTATAATAGTGGTCAAAGGCGTTCTGCCCTGTGCGTTTCGTTCCAGTCCACTGGCTATAATAGTGGTTAGAGGCGTTCTGCCCTGTGCGTTTCGTTCCGGTCCACCGGCTATAATAGTTGTCAGAGGTATTCTGCCCTGTGTGTTATTTTCGGTCCATCGGCTATAATAGTGGGGGCCTCGGCTCGATAGACCCAAATTAAATAAGTTAAACCACGGGAAAAATACTAAGTACTTACAGTGAAACACCATGTGAGGCGGGGCCAGTCCGGTCCACCGGTTAGAATAGTGGTCAGAGGCGTTCTGCCCTGTGTTTTTATTTCCGGTCCACCGGCTATAATAGTGGGGCTCCCGTGCTCACATGGATTATTGAAGGATGTGCGAAATGGACTTATTATCATTAATGAGAAGAAAGGATAAGGCATCAGAAAGTGATCAGACCAATTCTTGCATGATATCGTATGCTATTTATGTGTTGAATGTGGACCTTGTGTGCTATGTGTTGGCCTTAGCTCATATGTTACCTTACTCAGTACGTAGCGTACTGATCACCCGTTTCATGGGTACTGCTCATTCCCACGAGCAGAGAGCCCTTCTGACCTTGTGTAGGTAGGAGATCTTGTTTTCGATGCCTACGACACCTACGAGGCGTCGGGTGGGGCCGAGTATTGAGTCTATCCTGGTTGGGGCCGAGAGCGAGTTGGCCGGACTCTTTTACGATCCTCGCTTTCATCTATCTTAGTTTTTCGTATTTATATTATGTTCGTATTTTGGAAGTGGAACTTTTAAATTGTAATCGTAACGACATTCTGACAATGGTTGGTATCTTATTTTCATGGATGCTTTATGATGACGATGCGCTCATGTTTTGATGATTCTTATTTACGATTTCCTGGTTTAGCCTTAGCACTTAGCATCGGAACGGTAGGAGTGAACCGGTCCGGTGCCAAGTGTGGCGGTAATACTCCCAAGTTCATGATTTTAATTTGTATGCTTCCGCTAAACCTTTCAATTTAAACGAAATTTTTCAGTAGTGAATTTGGGGGTGTTACAATAATGGTTGTCTCTCTTCAAAAATTGTGATTTGAGAAGATTCACCTTCAGGTAATCTGTAAAACCGAATTAGTTTTGAATTTACATGTTTTGTTTCTAGTAAAGTAATTACATGGTGTGAATGTTTTATAATATTTACCTTCTTTCATAGTCTTTTATCTCCTCTATAGTAGTGTAAATAATTAATTTTTCCACATTCCAAGTGTTTGATATTTTGATTTGATCTTTAAGTTTTAAAAGTGTACTTAGTATAAACTAAATAATGCTTTGATGCTACAAAATAATATGAAAAATTTACCATTAAATTTATTGATTCTAAATAATTGAAGAAAAATAATAAGTTGGTTTGGATTTGTGTTCCCAATATATTCGCTTAGTTTTATTGCATAATCTCCCCATAGTGTGGACTCTACTCTCTTTTGAATAAAAATGTGTATAATTAATTAGTTTATGCAAATGATATTTGGAAAGGTATAACTATAATCATGTATTAATATGCACCATCTTACTTTTCATCCTCCAGAACAAAACCAATATATTTTGAAACCTGCCCAAAAACCTCCCTCTCTCTCAACACATGTACCCTGCAAACTCATCCAATAATGTATGCCATATAATTAATTGTTAGTATGTTGATTATAACAAAATATTAAGGTATTTATAATTTACAATAATATATTTGGCATTTGTAAGACATGTTTGTGCAATTGTAGCTAATTCCTTAAATGTTGTGAAATTGAATAGTTTTCTAGAGAATACTTCAATAGTTTTTAACAAATTACATTATGTGAAATTATTGAAGTAGATGATATATCTAAAAGAATTTGTTTTTATTTTTAGCTAGTTGTCTGCCACTATGAAACTTTTGATATGATATAGATGTCCTTCAAAGAGTTTCTTTATATTATTGAATTTGAGATTTCCTGATAGAAGCATGAATTCTAGTATCTTATTTTATTCAAAGAACATAAATTATTAGATATATTTATATATTAAAATTTATAAATGTAAGGAAATAACAAAACATGCATCACTAAACTTACTTTTGAATCATGAAATACTCATTCTAAACTATATGACTCATTTTTGTTTCCATAAGAAGGCTTATTGTAAAGTCTTATGAGTCGAAGCTTCACACACCAATTGCCATTTTTAGGATGTATTTCATTAAGATTTGTATAAATGCAATTTATGAGCAAAGAATTTGAATATATAAGTGTATATATTTTAGTATAGAGAAGGAAGATAATTGGAAAAGTAGAATAGAAATGTTAGTTTAATACAATTTTAAATGAGTTGTGCAAATATTTTAAAAAAATCTGGCAAATTTGAGAATTGCCATTATAAATATGACAAAAAGGATGATAATATTTTTTCAATTGTGTTATAATTTGTGCTTTAAAAAAATTAGGATCAACTTTAATATTATTATTAATATGTTAAAATGATAAAAATCATAAAATCTTCATAACAGACATTCCTATGGTTAATTGCTTAAAAATAAAGAACCTTTTTGACACCCAAGTTAAAAAAACAAATTCCTCGACACTATGCAAATTTTAACAAAAAAACTACATTTTTCTGAGATGTTATAATAGATGATGTATATATAGGCACTACGAACGTTGAATTGAATCAGAAAATAAGATCTGACCGTCAAATTTGAGAATAAATTATAATAAGACATCTAGCAGATCTCACTACAAGTGCATTGGGTGGGAAAATAATTCACATTTGACTATCAGATTTGGAAATGAGCCAAAAAATTGTTAGATATTGAATAATAGCATTTCACATGGTAGATTTCGGTACAGGTGTATTGGAAGGAAAAATAAATCAAATCTGACCATTAGATTTGTAACTATTCTAGCATCTTGTTTAATAACGAATGATAATTTAACGCATGGCAAATCGCACGATAAGTGCACTGGGTAGGAGAAAAGAATGCATGTTTTCTTCTTTTATATATAGTGAGATTAATAATATGGAGGACAACCAAACCAATGAATGGTTCTCTCCCATGATCACATCAGCTAATACCTCACACACATGTTATAGATTATAAGGAATAAAAAAAAACCTTGAAACTATAAATTATCAAAAACATATACGAGACCATAACTCAACTATACTTCTTTCTTCTATCTCTTTAAAATTAACTAAAAAAGAGTACTTAAGCATAAAGGATATTTTATCGTATTTGTATCAAATACTAAGAAGTTTGCTAGCTACAAATATAGAAAACAATATTATTAAAACTCGGTTAAGAATCAAGATAACTAGGGAATAAACAAGAGTTGCAATTTTTTATGAAGGGAAATACTCAATCAAAATCAACAATGTTAACAATAACTAACAAAAATCTTTCCATGCATCACTTAGCAGTAATAGGATGAAAATTTATGTGATAAAACAAACAATGCCAATATTTAAAAAACCAAGCCATTGTCAATCGAGGGAGGGCTTAACTCACATGGGGAAATTTAGTTCCATCACTAAGCAGTAAGCACTAACAATAACAATATATGATGTTAAGAGTAACAAAATAATTTAAATAAAAAAAATGAATGAGGAAGAAGAGCTTACCATCTGGCGTTTGAGAGTCTCTTATATGATGGAGAAGAGAAATACAAGTGACGATAGTGAATGGCTTGGTGTTATCCTGTGTGTGAGGATTAACACATAATATGAGGTTGAGATGATGGGAGGTGTAGAGTGAAGAACTAATACGACAACATTGACAATTGGTTGTGGTGGACATGTAGAGTTAACGAAGAGGATACTGGAGGCAAACAAGTGAAGAATGAGGATAGGAGGTTAGAATGATGGGAGGAGGAGGGAAAATAATTAGCGCATCGCTGACTACGGTTGGTTATAGGGGATATGCGTAGTCAATAAAGAGGAGATCAAAGGTGAACAATGAAATGGTGAAGAAGGAAGATAGGAGGAGGTCGGGAATCAAGAATAGAGAGTGAGGCATAGAAGACTTAGAAAGTTACAGGAGAATAGAGATATGAAAATGAGCGGAGGAAAAAAATTAAAAATTATAACCCTAAAGAGAGGAGGTGTTACTCAGGGGTGTTAAATACACACCCTATTTTCTAACTTCACACCCTATAAAAATAACTCACACTATATTATCTTCTCTTTTCACATTTATTTTTAATTCTCTTCAATTGTACCATTTGTTTTGAAAAAAAAATCAAAGGATTATAATCTCACAAAAACTAAAATAGAAGAAATTATGATAATTAATTTTTTTCAGTGAATTTAAAGCTTATAGGTGAACCACCCATCGCGAGCATTGTATGAAGGGTGATTCACCTAAAAACTTTACCAGTCCACGGGCAAACCACTCGTCCTATTATGTTGATGAATGACCCATTTACCCATACCACTTCAGTAATCTAATAGGCAGTCCACCTGTTGGTTGGTGCTAGTGATGGCAGCCCACTCGTAGACCGATCAATTCATTTTTCCCTCATTTCCCATATATATTTAATAATTAAATGTTTATTTTTCATTTTTTTGCAGATGAAAGACCCAATTGATACTGATTAGACAGGTTTATTTTGAACGGATTATATTTTCAATGATTGTGAGTCCCTAATTAAGCATGTTAATGACACCGAAAGACCATAAAATATGATTTTCACTATAGAACGATCAAAATGGTGAAATCTTTGGCTTTGTTGTGAGAGAGGTGACACATACAGAAGGAATTTGTCAGTGAATTCAAAAAGTGTAAGATCTTTTGAGTAAAAAAATGTGACTATAAATTTAGAATACACGAGAGGAAAATTCCTTACACTGGTTGGGAATAAAAGATTGAATGTGGCATACACAACCACAGTTTGGGCAAGTTTAGACAAGTACATTCTTTTGGGTAAAGGTTATCTCTAGAAGAAAGAAAGCTGGTAGAGGAATTGATCAAAATAAATGTGAAACCTATGGAGATCATCGATAAATTACGACGGGGTAATGGTGATATTGCTGCAACACTTCAAATAATCTACAATGCAAGACACAAGTTTAGGGTGCCGAAGTTTGCCAAGCATACAGTTATGTGGTAGCTATTACATTTGATGGAAACTAACGAATATCGATATTGGTATCATAGATATCTATTTTCTAATAGGATCAGTAATATTATATTTTCACATCTTGATTTCATTGCTCTTTTTCATGCATTCCTATATATCATTTTCTTAGATTGCATATATAAAACCATTAGGTACAACCTTCCTTTCTTGGAAGTTGTTGGTTTTGTGTCTGTTGGTAAGAATTTTACCATTGCTTTAGCATCCATGGGAAGGGAAAAGAAAGATAATTATCAATGGGTGCTTGATAAGGTGATGAGGATGATGGAGCCCCATGAACTAAATATTGTCATCACTGACAGAAAATTAGATGTGATAGGAGTAGTGCCTAACGTCTTTCCTAATGCAGCCCCCCTCTTATACAGATGACATATTGGTATGAATGTTATCTCACATGCAACAAAAAAATTAGGATCTGCAGCATCCAGAGAATATTTCATGAACCAATGGAGGAGGATTGTGAAGGTAACCACATTCTAGACATATGAGAATGAGCTTTTGCTGATGCATGACAAATTGGGCCAATTTTCTCATGTCATACAATGTCTGTGACACTTAGTTGAATCCTTATAAGGAGAGGTTTGTTTTCATTTAGGTTGACTAGGATCTTCACTTTGGTACTTATACGACCAATAAGTATAATTTTATTGGTATGGATATTTTTTTATTTGAACTACAATTATATAACCAACAATTATATCTTTAAATATTAAATTTAGGGTGGAAAGTGAGCATTCGAGGCTAAAAAAATATATAGCATTGTCTCAAATGAGTTTTGATACATTATGGCCAAATATCGATACATTTTTTTTACTCCAAGTGAATGATTTGAAGAAGGATTTGGAGCAGTTTTGGGCCATTATTCTACATTACTCCACTAATAATGTGTTGTTTAAGGAGATCACATCTATTGTATGTCATGGAGCACTAGACCTGATTGAGGAGGAGAATACTAGATGTGATTTGGTTGGTTCTGATCCTTTAGGATGTGGGTGTTACTTTAGTAGGACACACAGTCTACCATGTGCACACGAGATATTTTAGTATAAATGAGATAATCAATCTATCCTGGAATCTACTGTTCATCAATTCTGGAAGGCGTTTACCTTTTGCAGACACACTAAAGAAAGATTTTGATTTAATGATTCAGGTGTTCCTCCAACCTCACATCCTTTTACCTCTAATATTATATCAAAGGTACAAATCTAATATAACTATTTTGATGCAACAAATTATTATATATTCGATTCTAACATTATAACCTCAAATACAAAGGATGTTAGACCATTCTAATTCTCCTAGTCGTCTAGAGTAATATTTGAATATCATGGATGAGATATTCTAACCCGCTACAACAATTATAGTTAAGCTAGAAGTTCATCAAAGTAGAGGTCACCCTAGTAATAGTACAAGGAGGGAAAATATCAGATTGGGAGCATACAACACGTGGTTATTCCAATTCACCTAGGGGATGTGGTTGATCATATCGAGGGCGAGGAAGGGATTCTCCTGGTCAATCAGGAATGGGCTAAGGACAGAGTAGTAGTAATGGGATGCATAGTATCGGGACGACACACCGATCCTTACATAATTTTCCATAGCCATTGGATATTGAGGTAGTGATTCTTCAGTGGGTTGAACCATGGTGTAATGTTGTGGGGGATGGAAATTATGATTTTAGAGCTATTACACTACAACACTTTGGGAATGAGAATCTTTGGGCGGATGTTAAGGGGGCAATGTTTAGGACATTGCTGATAAATTCAGGTTTGTATGAGCATGACTTTGTAGATTCGATTGTCCAAAATAGGGAGCGTCTTACCCATTTTCATGGACCAGCTCTAATAGATAAATGGTGGCAGCAACCTGACTTTAGATTTCTATTGGCAATAGTGTACAATGTGGTATTCCTCTATTTGAGTCGGTTGGGATCAGTTACATGTTTGCCGCATAGAGCTACTCTTAACGACTGACAAGCTGATTGTATTATTAGCATCTTGAACTGTAATGATTTTACCCACTAAATATTGGTTTGTTATGTTTATCAATTGAATAAAGTATTCATTATACTATATGTAAAACTCTTTAATTTTTTTTTGTAAATTTATGTAGATAGAGCTATAAATGAGCCTAGCCAAGCTGAACACCCCTGGGTTCAGGCTTGGCTCATTTAACTAAACGAACTAGATGAGCTGAGTCGAGCTCATGAGCTAAAGCTAAAAAATGAGCTAAGCCTCACTTTTCTTAGCTTGGGCTAGGCTCATTTAACTAAACAAATGAGCTTAACCAAATATCGAACTAGCTCATCTCATTTACAATCCTATATGTAGATAACATTAATGGAAGATGTAATGTTACCACCTATATCTAATAGGTGGTAACTTCATGCTGATCCTAGAGTTACTGGATGGGATATGCCATATCTCAATCGTATTTAGCTTTAGTGAAATGTGACGAGCATTACACATGACCAAGGTGACAAATTTGGTTGACGATTCTATCTTATGTTGGTGGTGTTATATTTGTTGTATGTCACAGTAGTAATTATCATGTATGAGACATGAGTATTCTAGCAAACATTTTATTAACATGTAGATATTTTTGTTGACCAAAGCTGATAAATAAATAAAAATAACTAAATACACTAATAATCATGTCCTAATAATCATGACCATCACCATCAATGTGTTGGTCGGTATCCTCTTCACTAGAGGTAATGGATAGCCCCCAAATTCTAAGTATATTTCTTTTATTTTTTCATATAATCTTCATTTATTAATTAGTCCCCGTCGCTCTTGTTTGAACCAGTACCAGTATGCACCCAGCATCACATTATGGATCTCTACTTCTATAGCGATGCATTTTGGATCAATCGATGCTTCATATGCCATGCAATTGACTCTAGGGTGGGATCAAGCTTGGAACCACACGAGATAACCATAAGAAGCATTATGCTGATAAACACATCGGCTAGCTCGGCGACTGAAGTCCAATGTATGATTTGGCTTTCTATTTAATAATGCTCCACAACTAGAGTAATCTACCTTATATTTCTACACCTTGGCACTATGGTATAATCTAATGGCTAATCTAATAGGAGGCATGGGAATGAGATAGGTGTAGCCAAACTACCACGCAACACAATCTGGCATGTATGGTTCCACAATGTCCACATGGATAGGGCTGCCTTGGTACAATGACACCTCTTGGGTGGATATTGGATAAGTGGTGAAGGGCATAAAATCAACCTAAAAATACATGAAAAATATTTTTAGTTAGAATTAATAATAATTGACGAATAAAAGAGAAAGGTATTCAACCAACTACGCTACCCCTATTATATCTAGATGCTTCTTATAATGAACAAGGTCCTCTAATGACTTTGGAGGACAAGTCTGACGAGAAGTATCCCATCTCATTGCACCAATGTCCCATGAATTTACAAATGTACGGGAATAAGACCAATGGAAAAAGGAAAAATACTCGTATATCCATGCCTGTACATATTGACAACAATATATGTATATCTTATACATTATATGAGTTAGATAATTAAATTAACAACATAAATTATTAACTCTAACAAAGTCATGCAACCGCCTATTTTTTGGCACCCAACTCTAGAAGCGATTCCATGCTGCTTGTAGAGATATGCTAATATAGAGGCTCCAATCTAGCAATAGCACAAATCATCCATATCGGTGACTAATCGTAACACTGAAAATGAGGGACGGTTTCTAGAATTATCAACAAAAAGTTTGCATGACAACAAGTATCAAAAATAGAGTCTAGCATAAGAATCGTCATCATCTACCCACTCAATCGTAATCTTATCTAGTATGACATTCAAATCGACCGAGTTTCCCTTCATATATGTCCCCTTAACCACCATCTCATCTTCACCCCACATTTGTGCAAGTAAAGTCACAACATCATTGTCACACAAGTATGGCTCCCCAGTACATGCATACCCATGAAAATTTAGATGCAAAATGAAGCATATATCATGGAGAGTAATAGTCATCTCAATAAATAGAAGATGGAAACTATTATTCTTCAAATACCACCTTTCCAAAAAAGTAGATATCAAAAAGCAGTTATGATAGAAACACTAACTATCATGAAGAGCTCTCAACTCTGTGCGATTGATGAGATAATAGACATTTCCATCTTCAGGAATGAGATGAGGTAGCTTTGCGAGTGCCTTTACCCTCAATTGCACATTTAGTTTCCGAATTGGTTCCTACAAAAAAGATAAGAAAACCATTAGATAACGTGAATTATAATAAAAAAAATTAATTGATAAAGAAAGTTGTAAAAATTACCTCACAAAATTTCATATGGTACCACATGGCATTTAAAGCTAGTAAGGAGATCATGAATCTTTAAACCACTGCCTATAGGTCTGGTCAACCTCCAATCATCATCAACTACTAAAGATGAAGAAGATCATGCTACCTAGCTAGAGGTGCTAGTGCCAACATTTTAGTTATTCCGAAATGGTATATAATCATCATAAGAAATATACGGCATTGCCTCAATATTGCATTGTGCCGCAACACGTGCTCTAGCACTCATGGTCATGACTCTTTTGGAAACAATGTTAGCAGAAGAATCTTGTCTAATCTCTTTCCCCTTTCCTTTGTTACCTTCCATCTGCAATTTATAATTAAGATATCATTAATACATATTATATTAAATAATAAATGAATATCATGCTAAATTAAATCAAATTGGGGTACAGGGTTAGAGGTTAGGGTTTAGAGCTAAGGGATTATGGTTTAAGGTTAGGGTTTAGGGTTAAAGATTATGGTTAATGGTTTAGTGTTAGGGGTTAGGTTCAAGGGTGTAGGGTTTAGGGATTAGTGTTTAAAGTTTAGGGTTTTGGGTTAAGGGTTAAAGGTTAAGGGTTAGGGTTAGGGTTAAGGGTTTAGGGTTAAGGGTTTATGTTTTATGGTTAGGGTTAAGGGTTATGGTTAATGGTTTAGGCTTGAGGTTAGGGGTGTATGGTTAGGGTTAAGGGGTAAGTGTTAAGGTTTAGGGTTTACGATGTAGGTTAAGGATTTAGGGTTTAGGGTTAAAGGTTAAGGTTAAGGCTTTAGGATTTAGGGTTAAGGGTTTAAGGTTTGGGGTTTGGAATATGTGGTTTGGGGTTAGAGTTGAGCGTTTGGTCTTTGGGTACAAGGGTTTAAGGACAGGTTGTTGCCGTGTAAATCTAGCATGCCGATGGGTAAGTGATACGTAGGTGTGGGGGATGCGATGCATCGTTCCCACGAATAAGGGCATAGCCGATGAGTGGGTTGTGCTAATGGATGGTTAATACTATGAGTAATTAACCTATAGGTTTTAGGAGAGATAAGGGTGATTCGTGTAGACACTTTGGGCATCTACAGGCAACTCACTAGTAGCTCCCCCTTCCATATTGCTCTACTCACCCGTTGGTGCCTATGCACTATTTTCCTATTTGTTCCTTCCTATTTCTTTCGCAGATTTTGACACATAATCAAACACATACAGAGATGTATCATAAAACTCATATAATTTAGATGTGAAAAAGATACATAAACCTATTACTTACATTGAAAATCAACAATCTAAATCAAGGGAAGTGCAGTAGATTTCATGAATGGGAGAGAGAATGATAGCATAGGGATGGGGAGAGAAAGAGAGAGGAGGGAGAGTTTAGGGGTATTTTTGGAATTATGGAAAAAAATGGAGGTGTGAGAATAGAAAAGGAGGTGTGTAACGAGAGGTGTAATCATAAGTTAAGTTCTAGTACATTTTGGTTTTAATCGAATAATTTCTAGTTTGGACGAGTTAGATCTAACGTTGAAAACAAAAAATAATTTAAGATGGCGATCAACTTATATTATATTCGGTATAGACTAGGATCAATATTTTTGGTCTATTCTTGATCAGATTCCTCATATGGACCTAATTACACACACCCCTACTTCTATTAGTAGATTAAAGTTGGCTTCTATGTCTTTATGGTTTGACCAAGCAAAGGTTTTACTAGTATTATGATAGAGATAATTGTCAAGCAATAAACATTTGAAATTTGTTCTAAGAAATATTTTTGAATTTTCAATAAAAGCACAAATGCTTGAAATTAGTTTCAATTAATTAAGTGTATTTATTAATTTTTTTTGAAATGATTAAGGTATTTTATAATTACATTGTATCTATTATTACTTAGTATAAAAATTATTTATAAATAAATAAATAAATAAATTTTTATAATTATTTTTTACTCATAAAGTAAATATAGATTTTTCTAGTTATGTTTCTTTTATTTTTAAATTTGTTATATATGTTAATATGCTTTAGTTATTTGATTAGGTTTTCTCTATCATTCTTTATACTAATAATAATAAAATAAAAATCAAAAATTAAGAACTAATTACAAGGATAATTCAAAATTTAAAATAAACTAAATTAATAATTTTAATTTTTTTTAACTTTAATAGTAACAACAAAATTTTCATTTTATATGTTCTAATTTTAATTTTAATTTTTTAATTTTTAATTTTAATTTTATTAAAGCATTAATTTTTTATTTTAAAATTTTTTAGTTCCTTTATTTCATAATAGGTTTTATTAAATATCTTGAAATTTTTTACATTTAAATTTTTTAAATTTATAAGATTTCAATTTAGATTTTTGGAATTTATAATATTTAAAGTTTATGATTCTAAGATTTAAAATTTGTTTTAGAAAATTTTTATTTTGATTTAATTATTTACAAAATTTGTTTTTTTTTTATAATTTGAAATCTTCATTTTTAATGTGTTGGTTATTCATTTGTGTAAATCAATTAACTAAAATATATTAACAAATAAATAAAAAAATGGAAATAAAATAGAAAAAATAAAATCAAAGAAATATTAACTATAAATTTTAATAATTCCTACTTGTAAAATATAAGAAAAAAATTATTTGATAATGCTATGAAATAAAACATTTTTAAATATAATATGTTAAGTAAAATAAAAAAGATAAAATAATGATAATATTTATTTGTAGGTGATTTGTATATTTTGTAATTAGCAATATGTATTGTGAGCTTGTGACTCGTATTTGGTGTGTAAAATAGCTTGGATTGGTGTGTGAAGTGTTTCGGAGGAATTTGGATAGAACTACAAGCTATGGTGAAAATGTTTGAAGATTTTACCTTGAATCAATTGGAATTTGGAAATCTTATAAACATGAAATTTGTATTTCTTTCTGTTATCTTTCCAACGCATCAAGAACAAGCTCGATCGGAGGTCATATGAAGAAGTTGTGACCAAAATACTAAAGATTGTCAATGTTGGAAAGAAACATGTGGGGCGCGTGTTTGTGAAACACGGTCTGTGTTTTTTCATCAGGAAAATATGTTCTGTTTTTGTGAGAGGCCGAGAGACATAAAATAAACATGGGGTTACCGTTTTTATTAACATAGTCAGTGTTATTTTAGTTTTTTTACTCTGCCTCGGTTTTCGCTAATGATAGTTTTGTATAGTATAAATACCATGCAGTTAGAACCCTAATCAAGAGAGCGCCGTCTTCTTCACCTATTGTTTTTTATTATAATTTCTTGATGAATTGAGTGATTTATGTGAGAATTTCTTTGATACTATTTGTAATCAGAATTACTTCACATCAATAAGATCATCTTTATCCCCAATCTGTATTCTTGAGTGTTATTCTCTTCTCAATTCTTATGTGTTCTAATTGATTCTAATTAGATCTTATTTTTCTGAATTGGTATCGATCCACAACATGTATAAATATATATAAATGAATATAATATATGAAATACCATTTTGATATAATAATAATAATAATAATAATAATAATAATAATAATAATAATAATAATAATAATAATTCTCAAATGGATGTGCACCACATAGAACAATTAGTTTGTATTTCGTTGTAATGCAAGAAACCTTGATATAAATTTTAATATTTTTTATCTAATACAATGAAATAAAAATTAGTTCAATGATTAAGACCGTCCTTGCATTATAGGTTCCTCATTTAAATCCAAGTATTTCATTGTGTTCACTTTATATCATTGCATTGAATTTAAATTTTTATAATATGATCATGAAACACATTATAAGGCGTATCCGTGGCTACTTTATGTAATTTTATAATTTTTATTTTGTTACATGCGATAATTATTTTTATAATTTTATAAAATTTATTTAGGTATACAGGTTTATTTTTGTACTTTATAATATTTATATAAAAAATAAGATTAATTTTGTAATTTATAATTCTTATTTATAGGCACAATGACATTCTTGTAATTTTGTAATTTTTATTTTTAGACACGAAGTTATATTTTTCAAATTTATAATTTTTTAATTACGAATATATTTAACTAGTGTAATGAATCTAGAGTATTTTTGTAATCTTATAATTATTATTTATAAACACATAATTTTTTTTTTATAGTTATATAAACCTTATTATATCTATGTGTTTAACAATAACTTAAATTTATGAATGCAATTTCATGATATATAACATATAAGTTCATCACAAGTATCTATGAGGTTTATCACATATAACAATTAATATCATTATATACAACAATTAAGTATTGAATTTGAAACAATGTGGTGAACCTTTGCATGCTAATCTAAAACAATAAATTGTTGAACCTACACTAACTATTTGTTATACTTAAAATAATTTAGTAAAAAATTATCCGTCAAACATTTGATAAGGAATTACTGAACCTAAAATTATCATAACGTGTTTAAATATATGGACACCTCTTCATGATATATAATGTATAAATTCTTCACATATAATGATTATATTTATCACATATAAAATTAAATAGTAAACCTAAAAAAATGTGGTGAACCTTTATATGTTGAACTTAAAAAAAAACCTTCGAGAATTAATTACTCTACGTATATTAATTATTTGCTGAATCTAAAATAATTTAGTAAATAATTATCATCTGAACCTTTAAGAATTAATTATTGAACCTAAAATTATCACAATGCATTGAATAACTATTCAAATATGAGCTTAAGTTTATGATATATAGTAGGATTGTTAGTGTCATCCGATATCTGCTTAGTTGATTCGATATCTGAAGCAATTTGATCCAAAAAAACAAATAAATTATCCAATTTTTTTTTTCAAATCAAATATCTAATCTGGTCAATAAAAAGGTCAAACACACTAGATATCTGATTCAACAAATACAAATAATATCTAAACTGGAGAATATATATATATATATAACATTTTTACTTGATTTAGTATCGTAGTTGTTATTTGGAAAAAAATTACTATATAGAAAACTTTTTTCCTAAACTACCCCACCCCTTTATTACTTTCCATTTCTCTTCTCTCTCTTCTTCATCTTCTTTGTCTCTCTCAAATTCTCCCTCAACTTGACTCCCTTACCTTACTTCCACTCCCTCGACCAATCTAAGGTAAGTTTTAATTAAATTTTTTTTAATATGGTGGATAGACCGACAATTTTTATTCGTGAGGAATGGGGGGAACGACTATTTTAGTAGTTGAGGGGTGAAGGAGAATGACAAAAAAAAATACTGTAAGGGTAGGGGGAACGACATAAATTACCATAGAGGGTGGGGGCAATGGCGTAGATCATCGGTGAGGGTGGCTGGAAATGGCAAAAGATACCATTGGAGGTGGCAAGGTAACGACTAAAATCACCGATTGGGGGCTAGGAACGGAAAAAGATGCCTTTGGAGGTGGGGGAACGGTGAAAAGTGCCATTGGTGGTGGCTATAAATTTTACATATGTTAGTATTATGGTTAGTTAATTATATTTATTAATTATGTCTCATTAATTAGTTAGTTAATTAGATTTATTAATTATGTCTCATTAATTAGTGAAAAATCTAATGAAATTTCGTTTAGGTTTTGCAATTATTATGTTTATTAATTACTTTATTTTGTTTAATATGTGTGTAATAATTATGTTAGCATTAATTATTTATTTATTGATAATTTTTATTATCTATGTATGATTTATGGTTTATTAATTAGTAATTATAGTTCGTGATGTAGAATATAATTTTTGTTGGATAGATTGGATTTTTTTTTTAATTCTGTCTCATTAATTAGTGCAAAGCCTAACAAAAGTTTATCCTTGGTTTGTGATTATTTTGTTTATTAATTATTAAGTTTTGTTTAATATGTGTGTAATAATATGTTAGTATTCATTAATTATTAATTCTTTATTGATAACTTTTATTATGTATGTATGATTTACGGTTTATTAATTGGTAATTATGGCTCGTGATGTGGAATATGGTTTTGGTGGTTGGATAGATTGGTATTTTTTTTAATTCTATCTCATTATAGTGTAAAATCTAATAAAATTTTGTCCTTCGTTTGTGATTATTGTGTTTTGTTTAATATGTTGTAATAATTATATTAGTATTAATTAATGATTAATTATTTATTGATAATTTTTATTATATGTGTATGATTTATGGTTAATTAATTAGTAATTATGGTTCGTGATGTAGAATATAGCTTTGGTTGGATTAGTTTTTTTAACTCTATCTCATTAATTAATGCAAAATTTAATAAAATTTTATCCCAGGTTTGCGATTATTATGTCTATTAAGTATTATGTTATGTTAAATATGTGTGTAATAATTATGTTTGTAGCTAAATAAAAATTTGATTATGATTAATTTGGTTAAATTTGTTTATTTTGATTTTAGATCTAGTATACTCTATTAATTATGCTTTATTATTGTAATTAAATATGATTTTGTGAAAGTTTGTTTGATTTCTAGGGTTATTGGTTGTTGTTTGGAGGGGTAGTTATGTGTTTTTAATTATAGTGATTGGACAATAGATTTATTTTGTTATTGAAATTAAGATGAGTCACAGACAAGATAAAGTAGTAGATAGAACTAAAGGTTGTCCTATGATAGTGTCTTCACTATGTAACAAAATGCATACTAAACAGCCTGTTCCGATATCTCATCTAAAAAGTCTGGGAAAAAGTCCTACCAAAGGATAGAGTAGAGGTAAACAAAGTAGCCAACAAGAAACAAAAAAGCATTAGAACAACAATAATATGTAGAAGCTCACGAACAACCAAGGTCTAGTCATATAACTTCTACAATTCCAACATTTGTTGAATATGTAGATTGTCCATCATTTGTGGTCGAAGCAGGCACTTCGAGGTATAGAGGTTCAGGTTTTGGAGATTTAGAGTATAGAGGTTCCAAGGTATGGATGTTTGGGGTAGGGGGTTTGGTGTTTGAAGGTTTAAGGTACGAAGGTTTAGGGTATGGAGGTTCTAGGGTGTGGGTTTGGGTTTTGGAGGTTTAGGGTATGATGGTTCCTAGGGTGAAGGTTTGGGGTACAAAGGTTCATAGGTCAGAAGTTCTGAGTACAGAGGTTTTCCATTATCTAAAGAATATGTAGATTTTGTTACCTCGGCTACATAGCCTAATATGGGACTACTATCATCCTCAGCTCACCCATCTGTTGTTGGCGGTTCTAGATCATCATTGGAGTTGGCATCATCATTACCCCGTATTACCAAGCAACCATCAGCATCGACATATGTGTGTGATGATGATGTTGTACATGATGATGATGATGATGATGATGATCACAATGACGATGATTATAGATATGATGATGGTGATGATGACGATGATGATGATAAGGATGTGGTGAATCCAGTGAAGATGAATGTAGTATACAGTTGAAGGATGAATAGTATTTTCTAGGGCCATATCCTGGAGATCTAATTATCCCTGATTTGATCCTAAGCTTTAGTAGTCACACTGCTTTAGATTTATAGTTAGGAAAGATATTCCTATCATATGCATTATTAAATATTTGGCATTTTATTTGTACAAATATCCTATATAGTCATGACATATGTTGATTTTTTTCCAGGATCATGGTTTTCCTAGGATCCATAACAGATAGGAAGTTCTAAAAAATTTTCTCAAAAGCATAAATAAAAGGATGTTTGCTTTAATATGCTAAATAGGATTGTTGCACCTTCCAGCTTGCATATTTGAGCATGTGAATATGTCACTTGTTTCAGCGTTTATTGAGAGATGATAACTAGACACTAATAGCTTTCATATGTCATGGAGTGAGATGACAATCACCCTTTTGGATGTACATTACATATCAGGGCTACGATTCAATAGTAATCTAGTACATTTGGAGATGACTGCTGACATGCGTAGGTAATTTATTGGTCTAATGGGTACCTTGTTTGGGATAGGGGAAATGTAGGTGAATGAAGTCACTCTAAAGGGTGGGCTTCCATTTAAATAGCTACAGAAAGTATGCGAATCATACTGGCTAGGAGATGATGAAAAAGTGATCGGGTATTTATTATGGTTGGCCGGCCTATCATTGTTTGTAGATAAGTCAGTTGATAAGGTAAATCTATGTTATATCCTTTCTCTTCAAGATCTAAGGCTAGATGAAGGTTATGCATGGGGAGAAACCACACTTTCTTTTCTTTATCAACAACTTGGGATGGATTCCAAAGATGACGCTGCTCAAATATCAGGATGAGTCACTCTATTATAAGTAATTTTATAATTACCATATATATATTACATACTTGGATGCATTTAATGGTAATTAACACAATCAAATATTATAACAGACTTGGATTTATGAACACCTTTTGAGGTTTGGAGTGGAATGATTCGGGTATGATCTAGACCATCCTCGTTGTATGAGGTGATTTTTTGTACCTAAATTTGATACTAAATTGGAGATGCTCGAGTCCTTAAGAGCAAAGATTGATCTTATGCCTACATTGAAGGTATGCTACTTAGAAATAATATTCTCGCTATATTATGTTAGCAATATCTATATTTAGTTTAAATTATTTGTGATAGGTCATTTGGGATCCATACGGAGTAGCAAATTTGTATAGAGATTGTCTGATGGCATTATATCATGATTATCTAAACTGTTTGGAGAAAGTAAAACCGTATGTGTTTGATAGAGTCACACGCTAGTTTGAATATACATAATTGATCCCTAAGGAACCTATCAAGCCCACTAGTAACACATAAATATTTCCTTCCCTCAAGAAGCATAAGGTTGTTTACGCACACATCCTTAGCAAATGGTTCCTGAGGTGTGAACATATATTGGAATCAAATGTTTTTGGACCACCGCATCAATATCCATGGGACATGGCTCATGACTATATGGGTTGGTACATTCCTAGAACCCACAAGTATGTATTGGCAATGATAGAAGAATATTTGGCTGAATATCCGAATGATGAGCATCAAATTCTAGTTAAAAGATGTTTGAACGAAGCATGTAAAACTATCCGTCAATTCTATTGGAGGAAAGAGCCAGCTCTAAATTATCAGTAGCTAGTTACATGTATTGAAAATATTGTGCATGATTTAGGAGTTACTCTACCTAGGTATGGGCGTGGGCGTGGGCGTGGGCATGGAAGTGGGTATGGACGTGGGAGTGTGTCATGACCTTGATGCGCATTTGTTTGATTATGTACTTTGATTAAAATTTTTTTATTTTTTTATTTATATGTATTCTTTTAAAGTATAACTCAATCCCCCTTAAATTATGCTGAACTTTGAGACCCCACTAAACTGAATAAAGTACAAATATATTGGATTACCATAGATCAGGTACTTAAACCGACTAAAATATATATATAGTCTGATGGCATTACTACAACACAATTAAGGAAAAAATTATAAAAATTCTAGATATACCTCTCATCTGCAGATGGAGGATGTACTCTTGACTTCCATCACTGACTAATGAGCTCCATTGATGCAATCTTGTAGAATATAGTATATTCCACGTGGAAATGTTGTTGTCATAGTATATACTCCAATTTACACGCAACGGTAGGAGAGGAAAATTATTTAGAAGATATACATGTTTGACATAGAAAAATGTAAAATAATTAAGGTGAGTCATATTATTGTAATGGAAAACAATTTATAAAACACCTACATACTGTTATGTAATGACTTATGTCTAGCAAAAAAATTAAGTCACTTCATTTTCAGGACCTTGGATTCCATATTCCACCACTAAGAATAGGAATGAAATGCAAGTATTCAATAAGTAATATGTAAACAAAACACAATAACAAGTTGTAATGATATGACCAATATTAGGCATTTTCGTTCAGTGTGTCATCAGCGTCGGCCTTTCCCAGTAGGTAATAGTATTCAACACTTGATCAATGATGTCATATATGAACACATTCTTGTACAAGTGTCATCTTGCCACTATCTTGTGATATAAATTGGTATAAATTTGAACCTATTGTTCCTCATATTCTAGTATAATATACACTAATGCTCTAAAATTACAATTTCCATCTCCTAACACATTATACCAGGTACTAATATAAGGAACTATATGCCGATTTATCCAACTCACGTACAGAAATTGTAATTGGCCCGAGGACATAAATGCCTATTGGTGTCCTCGACCTTGACCACGACCACAATCTTGTGTTGATCTCAAACGACTAGAAAATTGTATTTTTGTGTACTCCCAATTGAATTGTTTCCTTCTAGTGGAGTTTGTTAGGTGACCCGAATGTTTTCATATGGGTGGCTCTTCGAGAGGCGTTCTTTGTGGAACAACAATATTAAATATCGCTCTTGCCAACTGGTTTTAAATTGCTGATGGTTGGCTCATAACAACTTCCATGGAAATATGGATTAAATGAGATGCAACATCTATTGGCTCTTGTGGTGTATGTGGATTTATTAGCCGATCTATGTCTAGTTTCTTCTAGAACGGATGAATATCCAAGAAGGGGATTGCCATGTAGTTGACAATATATATATTAATCTCGTGTGTGCATTGTATCCGATGCATATACCACATGTAACAACTACATAAATGATCATATGTACCTATGTAATTACTTCTTTTGCTCTCTTTATTAATCAACTCCATTGCATATACGACAACATGACCTTTTAGATTGGTGTAAAGGACCTTTATAGCAAAATGCAGTGTATTGAATTGAGATCTCTCAAGTGATGCTTTAATCTCATCATGTTGCAATTCAAGGTACGTGTGCATTTGTTTGAACATAGTATTGAAGCTGCCTCTTGATATCTCCATAGATCTCTTGTTGTCAAAAAAATTAATATATTACATTATCACTAGAAATATTTAAAAGCAAATACAATAGGAGATAAAATAACTTTCATACCTATTTGTTGTAATCTGATGATTATGAAACACATCACCATAGCAAGCAGAAATAAATTTTTGTTTACATGGTTGTAGCTAATTTATTTTTAGATACAAAATTAGGCTAGTCATGTTTCTGTAATCTTTCTCCGATGACAACAATAGTTCCTCGTATGTTTTTTTATCCATGGAATCTATCATGTTTTTCCATTGGGGCATAAAATCGTGTGTGAATGATGAACAACCAGATACTTTCTTATACCTTTCCTCCCCATTTTTATTAACATGGAACATATATAATAAATTTCTTGAAGTGGGAAAAATACATTTCACTACTGAAATTAGAGTTAGTTTATGGTCAGTAATAATGGTGGTTGAAAGCGTAGATGGATCCATTAAGGTCTTCAACCTCTCAAGTACCCACAAATAATTTTTCTCCTTTTTAGATAACAGGTATGCACATGCAACATTAAAATTCAATTGTGTTGGTATTATTTCAATAATTTCAAGTAAGGGTATTCCATATCTATTCGTCTTGTATGTGTAATCCATTTGTAAAAAATAGGACATGCACGTAATATATTAGTAGATACGAGATGTGCAAATAGATGTTCACTTATTACATTTAATTTTAGCCACTTCGATGCCACTGAAAATAATACCTATCAACCAACATACTCATAATATACTGTAACATTATTTAACCATCAATTTCATCTAATCTAAGTTTCTGTTAGGCATCATAAATATGTCTTCTTATACTTACATTTCCTTCAAATTGTTTTTGAAGAAGCAGTATGATTTGTCATGGCTTTACGTTAGTTGTAATAAGCTCATTAACAAATTAAACTTTATTTTCAGTCAACTTACTCAGAACAGCATGCCCTTGTTCATAATTTGCCAATTTTTGATTATGTGTTTCATTTTTAACTACCAATTGTCACCCACCGTTATTATTTTCAACAACAATAATAAAAAGGGATAATCATTTTTTTAGAACTTATAATATATGCACCTTCGGTATCTATAAATCTAGTACAGACCTATGTTCCACTTCTTTCGCATCTTATTGAGACTCTGTCTATCCCTACACCATTTTATTTTCTAGAACATTTGATTATCAAAATTATCTTATGAGTTCTACCTATTTGGTTAACCCATGTTGTAAGTTCTTCATGATTATAAAATATTTGCTATATTATGAAAAATCTCTGATAATTTTGGGTCGTAAAACATGAATTATCCATATGCTGAAAATAAAATAGTTTGCCATAATAATATAAAAAAATATTAATTTCATCATAATAAATTCATCAACATAATTTACAATAAAAGAAATTATATCTCTTCTTGTAAGTTGTAGTTATAACCTGGAGATTTCATTTGAATTTTTTTTTGTATATTCATAGTTTGTCGGTATTATAAACATATTATCGTAGTACATTGGATTTGTGAACCTATTTTCATAACTCATCGGAGTTCCAAACTCGTCGTAACTTGTTGGAGCTGCAAATTCATCATAATTTGAAGAGCTTTCAAATTCATTATTTATTATAAGTATTTAAAAAAATAATAAATTATTGTACCAAAATATTTAATAAAATCTTCTTCCTTTCAATGAAAATTTTATATTAAAATGTATGCATAATTATGAAGAATGAAAATATAGAAGTTGTTCCTTTATATATAGATGAATTTGACTCTCCAAATTGGAACAACTGTATCAATTATTTTGACATAAATTTTTTCTCTTCATTAAACGACGGACTACCATTCCTTATAATGTGTCCGACCATACATTTCTTTTAGTAGGGTACTAGTGGCAAATAACTCAAGTTATTAGGGAAGGGGGACAACGAAAAAAAATTTGGCGTAGGGGGACGGGGAACAGCACAAACTACTGAAGCGGGTTGTAGAGGAACGGAACAAACTTTCGAAGCGCCGGGGGGGGGGGGGGGAGACGACAAAAGTTGTTGTTGGATAAGGGAGGGAATGACAACAATTGTCGATATATGTTTTCTACCGGGTAATTTTTTTTGCCAAATAACAAAACCCTTTAGTATTTGGGCCAAAATTTAATTTAGTTGAAATTATATTTTTGATATAATTCCTTTTTAAATCTAATAGAATCTAATTAAATCTTGTGATGTATCATCTTTAATTTTAGTTTAACATCGAATATTTATTGAGCAAGTCAAATATTTGCAGAGCGAATAGGATATTTGCTCAGTAGATCAGATAATATCAAATATATTTGTGATGTAGTAGTTTTTTTTATATTTAAAATTTTATTTAGATAATATCGGTTATATTTAATATCTGATCTGAAAATTTAGATATCCGATCTTTCAAATTAAATATCAAATATCAATTTTAGATATTTAAAATTTCAAATATCCAACAATCGGTATCCAAAATATTGGATATTTGAACCGTAAACAACGCTAATATATAGCGTGTAAGTTCATCATAAATATAAATTAAATTCATCACATATAATGATTATATTCATTACATTTAACAATTAACTATTAAATCTAAAACAATGTGATGAACATTTGTTTACAGAACATAACTTGCTAAACCTTAAATAATTAATTACCGAACATATACCAATTATTTGCTGAACTTAAAACAATCCGGTACAGGATTGTTTGCTGAACTTTTAATAATTAATTACTAAACTTAAAATTATCACAATGTGTTTGACAACCATTTGAATATATATGCATATGTTCATGATATATATTGTATATATTCATCATATATAATGATTACGTTTTATTGTATATCTCGAATAATTATTGAACCTAAAATAATGTAATAAACCTTTATATGCATAACCGAAATTAATAACATGTCATGCCTTTAAGAAGTAATTACTAAACCTATATTAATTAAGTGTTGAACCTAAAATAATTTAGTAAAAAATTACGTGTTGTACTTTTAAGAATTAATTACTGAACCTACAAAAATACTTTATTCGTATTAAAAAAAAGTTATTCTATTACTAAATTTTTGTATAGAAAAGAAAGTTATTTCAGAATAATCAAAACCTACTTTTTATTTTTACCCTATAATTTTAAAAGTAGTTTTATTTATTTATTAATACATATTTTAATAATAATCTTTCATGTGATAAATCTTTATTTTTTTGCTAAACCTAAATCAATAATGAGCAATTGTAATTAATTCTCACAAAATATTACTCTTTCAGTATCGAAAAAGAAGGCATTATATCATTAAATTTTTATATAAAAAGGAAAGTTATTTAAGAAAAGTAAAAGTCAATTTTTTTATTTTTGCGTTTACTTTTCTTTTAATTATATATTTATTAAATACTTTATTATTTTTTAATAAAGTATTTTTTTTAAAAAGTGTATAAAATAATAGAGTAATTTTATTTTTAATATGGAATGAATAATAATAAAATCACTGAGAAAGTGCTTGCTAAACTTCTAAGAATTAATTACTAAATAACATATGATGAACTTTTATGTGTTTGCTAAGCCTAAATAAAATATGAGCAACTGTAATCAATCTCCTTGAATCAAAATCAACCCCTCCCGCATCTCTCTCTCCCCCAATTGATAGAAAAAGATTGCCGAGAAGAGTGAGCGACCGTAGTAACAGAAGCTGCAGAAGAACGATTTTAAAAAGACTCTGGGAACTTCGAATCACGCACTTTGTTCTCTGCATTTCTCTTTCACTCTAGCCTTTAAATTTGCGTGATCGACGAGGTTGAAAATGAACAGAGACAAATCTATAATTCCTGTCCTTTTTTTTTTTTTTTTTATAATTATAGAAAGGGGCAACGATGATATATAAATTACGATTGAATCTCTGTCCCTAATATATTAATTTCTGAAATTAAACGTAGTACATAACATGGAAACTAAAGAGTGAACGAAATACGGCAAACAATGCTGACCTCGGATATTAGAATGCTTTTAGTATATCATTACGTACATAAAAGAAGTAACGAGTTGCCGTCCATGCGTTGCCGATACCGTACATAATAATATATATAATTAATAAAATAATATATCTATATTTATTTATCTATATATCTATAACTTAATCATACTATAAAATTTTCCTGTCTCCTGCACACATGTACTGTTCACTCTTTATTTCCTGGCGTGATAATAATGTACATCTAATAATTTTCAATATAAGTTTGGCTTTCATTATTTATAATAATAATTTTATTATAAAATAGGGTGTTATCTATTAATATTGTTATGATATTAGTGTTATGATAAAAACTAAAACGCCTCTTCACACTTGATACAATTAAATGATGAAAGAATTTAAAAAAAAATATACTTGTTATACTCTTAGATTTTTTTGGAGCACTAAATACATGCACATAACTAAATGGATTACAATTTTTTGCAAACAATACAAATAAATAAATGACTTATATTCTTTGCATACAATACAGTTATGTAAATGGGTTACATTCATATTTTTAACTTTTATCCATTCATATTTAAAATAACAATTTTACCATAAAATAATATATTATTAATATTATTATGGTATTAATTTTATCAAATACTATTATATTAGACCGACTTTGCGTGGGTGATATACTAGTTTAACTAATAATAGAGTATAATTTCAACATCAAACTTCCTTCGTAGCATTTTTTTAATCATTTATATTTCTTCTTTAATTAAAATAGATCATTATACTTGATAATTCTTTATATAATGATAGATCCATTAGTCACTAATATGATCATGTCGAAGCTTAATGAATGCCAATAAAATTCAATTGTGTGTAACGCTAGTAGTCGCTTTCCCCAGCTAACTTAGCAAAGTTCTATCTTGAGATATCTTTCATGTTCGCTCGTCTTTATTATGAGCATGTTTAAGGGAACGTTTCATCGTTCAACGACTAGAGTTTAATCATACCTTTTGAAAATTTAGACAAAAATTTAGTAAATTTATTTTCTATATACCCTATATATATATATTTTACATTTATGCCACCACAAGGAGGAGGAAAGGAAGAATGGTAGCCGAGATAGAACAAGGAAGGCATATATAGTTTCTTCTAGGAGGCTTAAAAAGATGATAGAAGATGCAATGTGTAGGCCAATTTTCCAAGATCTAGAATTCAGGAAAATGTCAGCAAACTGTATTGAGGCCTTGATAAGACATTTTTCCCGTGAGGAGGTGAGGGGTGGCAATATGGGATTGTGACGGTTGCAAGGCCCCAGGACCAGATGAGTTCGATTTTACATTCAAAAGTTTTGGTTGGATGTTTAAAGGTATTCTTACCGAAAACCATCTGTTCGGCCCAATCTGCGTTCTTGCGAGACAAAAACATTATGGACAACGTTTTGACAGCAGCCTCCGAAGTAGTCGATTCTTGCAGAACTGCAGAGAATGGGAAAGTTACATTCAAAATAGACATTTCATAAAGCCTATGACATTGTGAACTGGAATTTTATGGATTGGACAATGACGGAAATGGGGTTTCCAAATCGCTCGAGGATGTGGATGAGATCCTGTCCGTGTACTGCATTTGCTTTTACTTTTAATTAATGGATCACCAACCATACTCTTCAAGTTGGAAAGTGGGTCGTGAAAATTGAGATAAGGGGATCCACTATCGCTCTTTCTTTTCAATATTGCAGGCGAATTCCAAAGTTTGTTTATACAAAGAGTAATTAGATTGGGACTTTGCGAGGGTGTTCGAGTAGGGAAGCCAGGGGAGATCGTGTCACACTTACAATATGCAGATGTCACAATTTTGTTCACCCAGTTGATATTGCTATTTCCCATACTAGAGATTGGGACGTACCAGCTGGATCGAACCAGAGCCTTGGTCCTTGAGGGTATGTTTGGTTTGAAGAAAATTATGTGGAAAAGAAAATGTAGAGGAAAGAAAATTGAAGGAAAGAAAATGAAAGAATATAATTTTCTTTCCTTTGTTTGGTTGTAGGAGAAAATTTTGTGGAAAATTGAATTCTTGGAAAATATTTTTAGTGTTTGGTATATAGAAAGAAAATTCTAAGAAAAGTTAAATGTTATTATTTAAATATTAATATACATTTAATGTTATTAAAAATATTATATTGATATATAAAAAATTATATAAAATTTCTAAAAAATTTATAAAAACTCCATAAAATCAATACTAATTCTAAATTTTTTTATAGAACTATTCTAAAATATTACATTAATAACTTACAATAATTTTCAAAAAAAATCTAAAAGAATCCGTATACAAATCCCATGAATATTTTTTCCCCTCTATATATATAATTATGTTTATTTATCCATATCCGTTTATATATCCATCGGATAAAACTTATTGGATTTTGATTAAAACCCATCAAATTTAAAAGGAATGGTACATTAGCATAATAAGAAATGTCAGAATCGAACTCCACACACAATCATATGGCTCTATCCTCGGATGAAAGACTAAGAAATATAATAACTTATAATAATTTCTAAAAAAAATATAAAAATATGCAACATATTCCATATTCCTTTCAATTTCAAACATGACAACAAACATAGGGAAAAAAATTCCTTGGCTTATTACTAATGAGCCCGTTAGTTTCATAAAATATTCATAGCCCATTATTCCATCTTCTATGTACCTATATGGTTACAAAGTAAATTGAATTTATAATTGATTTTTTTATAAATAAAAAATAAGAGAAATAAAAGAGATTGATGAAAGGGGTTTGAAGTTATTAATACACAACCCAGAAAGACCAACCGGATAATGATTTGCATCATTATTTCTCAAGAAAATTAAGAGCAAGAAAATGGGAACGAGTTCCTCAAGCATTAGGAGCCAATTTATTCAATCCATATGTCCTCAAGGACAGTCCAATAAAGACGCACTTACAATGATGCATTTAATCAAACACATGGTGAACAAATCACAAAGCTCAAACAAACGCTGATAGGTAAATCAGGACCTTATTCACCATTATTTTCACAACCTCGTTAGAATAGAAGTAAATCTACGAAAAATCCAGTGCACCGACTCGTTGAAGGAATCAGGTCGTGACCATTAGAATTATATGGACAGAGAAATCAGGATGCGGCTAAAACGATACGTGTAATCTTTAATAAACAGCATCAGAGCCCAAAAACTGATCTTATTTAGAATTATAAACATCTTCATTCAATTCATATTAACGGTTTTGGTCTAAACAAAATATAAACAATTTACATATGCAAAATTGGACAACAATTCAAATATACCCGATTAATTCAAACATGAAATTGATAAGTTGTTCTTGTTTTCTTTTCCCTCATTATTGAGATCCAAACAGTTCAACAAGAGGAACGAAACGAAGGACCAAAGATTGGGAGCAGACTTTACAGAGTGAATTTCCATCTGGCGTCGGCCTGATCAAGCACATCGTGTTCGGAACCATACTCGAGCAACCTGTGCTGAGAAATATCAAGGCCGATTGTTCCTTTGCTGTTGCATCACCTTCAGTTTCCATTGACTCGGCTGAATAAAAAGAGACTTGAGATGCAGAGAAAATATTGGTGCCGTGAAAGATACAGATCCTTAATATGGGCACAGATTGAAAGAGTCGGATACAAATCCGCAATCGTGGCTGTTTGATCTGGAGGAGACATTATGTTCACAGATTGAAGAGGACAGAAGCGCAGTGGCAGAAGGAGAGGGAGGAGAAGAATGGGCTCTCAGTGAGGCGACGTTGAGGAGAGGAGGAGGCAGTGTCGGGAGAGGATAAGGAAGCAATTTTCCTTGCTTCTCACTATTTTTCCGTAGTATTTTAGGAGGAAAATTAGTTAGTATAACTTTCCTTCTATTTTTTGTTCATATTTTTTTTCCTTCATTTTTTCTAGGCATCTAAACATCTATAAATTATTTTCCTTCCAATTTTTTTTCCTTTCCTTCAAACTTTCTTAAAACCAAACAGACTGTGACTGTCAGCCCCGGTCCAGATCCCTACCCAGACATCAAAGGCTTGGCAGGTCACCTGAAGCATAGTCTGGCCGCCTATCAATGCATTAGGATACTAGTAAAAGGCAACTTGGGCTTTGACCACCCCTCTCCCTCACCCCACTTGTATTCCACCCTTAGGATCTCATTTGCTATTTAAGGCACCCCAAAAACTTAATAAGTCACCCACCTTTTTTCTCTATTCTCTCTCATTGGAGCTCCCCATTTCCAAAATCCCTCGGTTCACATAGGTCCAGCCTTAGAATTTTTAGGACCCTAGGCCGAACAACCCTATTCTTGACTTGGGGCCCAAGTTATTATACTTAATTAATGAATTACTTACACTATTTTATATTGGTTGAGAGTTTGCTACAAAAATAAAACAAACTAGTGGTTATGGGGCTTTGAACACATAATCATTGTGGACTAATTTCCTTCAACCACCAAAGCAATGTTGAAAACCCATCTTTAAATGCACATTTACAGTATATAGAATGTAAATACATTGACTTCCTAATATTTTCGGGGCCTTTGACGGGCTTGAGTTCACATTTCTCCCCTAACACCGACAAAGGATCATTATTTGATGAATATTAAGTGTGTATTGGATGTCTTTCATATGGCCTCAGGACTACGTGTAAATTTCCAAAAGAGTGCTCTCATGGGCTTCTTTACTTTAAAGAACTAGATGAAGGAGAAAGCTATAAAGCTCAGATGAAAGATTGGGCCCCTTCCATTTATGTTGTTGGTATCCGAATGGGTTATACATCATCAAGTGTGGCATTATGGAACCTAATTATTGAAAGGATTGAAAGAAGACTTGTAAGCTCGAAAATGGGAGAGTTCTATCTATGGTAGGTTGATTAATGCTATTAAAGTACGTAGTAAACTATCTTTCAGTATATTATATGTCCAAATTTAATATTCCACTAGGTATGGAAATAAAATAGAAATCCACTTTTGGCGGTTTTTGTGGAATGTAAGTGTTTCATAGAGGCAAAAGATGCACCTAATTAGTGGGAGAATGGTGGAAAGACCAAAGATGCTTGGTGTAGGTAATATGTGTAACACCCCAAATTTTACTACCGACAAATTTCGTTTTATAGCAAAAGCTTATAACCAAAATACCGGGTGTTACCACCGTAATTGATGTAATTTTAGCTTACTAGACCAACCTTATATCAATCACAAGATAAAAACCATTAAAATATGAACTAAGATAAATATAAAACAAGAGTGGCATTATAAATATAAATATGAGTTTGGAGATTAGCTCTGGGTACAATAACAAAATTACAAATAAAAGGGATACCATAGATCTAAGAGTCCAAACAGGTTTTCAGGTAAAACCATCACCTAGATAACATGACTCTTTACCCAACTCCTAGTATAAAAAAATCATTTTACTCTATACAACAAATCATAGGTAGAAAAATCATCCAGCGGGTCCTCAATGACTTGCACAAAAGTATTAGGGCTCCTATTCGTGGGAATGAACAATACCCATAGAAAGAATGGTTAGTATGTTGTGTACTGAGTAAGGTGATAATACTGTTGAGTTAGGGTTATAGTTAAAAATTACATACATTCATAACAGAGAATAAGTACACATGTGAAACACATAAAATATCACAAGGTAGGTACTGATCAAAGTCTCTTTATTAGATATAATAATTTTTATTCTTTTATTTATGTTGAGTTTAGGGACCTCAGTATTATTAAACCGATAGAATGGTCTAAAATACCTTTTAGGGACAACATACTTGGGCCATTCTTGTCGTCCGATTATGGACCCAATACCTCTTAGGGAAAAACACTTCAAGGCACTATTCTTAAACCAATAGAACAATCTGGCATGCCTTTCAAGGATAATACACTCGAGTCACTATTATCATCCAGTGGAACCGACCTAACACCTCATTCTTGACTCACGTACTCTTCCACTTTAAGTCATTAATATCTTATCCATTAGGTTATTGATCTCAAGTCATATTATCATTCACTTTGATTTTAGGGTCTCACTATTCTTAATCTAATAGAACAGACTGATGCACTTCTTAGAATAAAACACTCTAGAACCATTATTATCTTTTGATGGAACGAACCTGTAAAACACCTCGTCACGACTCACATAATATTTCACTTTAAATGATTAATATTTTATTCATGATTGAATTGAAAAGTATAGTGCACATGTAAAGTACGAAAAGAACATCATAAAGATTCTAAGGTTGTTCTCTAGGGTTAAGACCCTTATATACCGCAAAAACCATAATTTTACATTTTAGTCATAACTCCTCTTCTACTACTCTTTTATCCACAAAACTTAGTACCTCTTCCTCAATTATTATTATTATTATTATTATTATTATTATTATTATTATTATTATTATTATTATTATTATTATTATACTTAATTTTCAAAGCCTAAATCTAAGGTCTTACACATGCTATAATAACCCTATCTCAATAGTCACTATGCTCGGGGCTTATAAACCCTAATTTCACAAGTACATCATCACTTTATTTGTATGACCCATAAAATGAATAGATTCAATATAAATTCCCAAAACACCAATCTTAACAACATATCTAAATTTCATGGTCTAACTCTATCTATTCATGCATGTGATACTTCTCGTTTTAAGGTTACTATTTAAATCAAGCCTTTTTCATAGTTTATTAAACTTAGGCCATTCATGACTACTCCGATAAACTCCTTAGCATATTTTAGATACTATAACATATTTAAATACAATGATTTCCATATTAAACCCACATTGTCCAAGATGCCCTTACTGAAAATGGAAGCCCTTATTTCATGCATATCTTATATGTTTTAGTAATACTATTTTCAAATCCTCCATATTAACATACATATCACCTATAATCATTTCCCCCACTTATCCTTAGAATCTAAATCAAGCCTTTTAACATACAATTTCCCCCACTTATATCTTATTTACATATCACCTATTTAATTCCACTTATCCCCCACTATCCTCCATATTAACATACATATCACCTATGGTTGAATAATGCGTGTGGGCTGTGGTTGTTGTTGCTGTATCTAAGGGAAAAGGAAATAAGGGGGGAGCTATGATGATAGTGGCTAAAATGAGGGGGTGAGGTGTGGCTGGTGTTTGGGGGTATGTTGTGGTGAGTTTGGCCTATGGTAAAGGTGAGAGAATGACAAAGGTTATTGAAGATAGTGGAGTTGTTGTGGATCTTTTAGTAAAGGCAAGAAGGATGAGAAGAAGGAATAAGGTTGTGTTTGTCTTGGTATGAAATATTTGATCGAAAGAATGGATGAAGGAAGAGTCGGTTTGACATTTAATGTGTCATATATATAGAGACGTGCATGAGGGGGTAGAAAGTGATATCGATAGAAAGGAAGCAGCTGGTAAGGCTATGACAATCATAGACATGCAAGGCATGGGATGAGTGGAAGTTGATGCGGGATTGGACATGGTTTAGTAGAGGTATGGTTTGAATAGGAGAAATTTACACACAAGAAGAAAAGAAGTAGGGGTGGGAAAAAATTTCAACCAGTAGGCGGGGAAAAAGAAAAAAAAGGAAGGAAGAGAAGTAAATAAGGGGTTTTAGATTTAGATTTAGGTTAAGGTATTGGAATAAATTAATTATTGACTATCTAGTTTTAGGTTTAGGTTGAGAAAATATTATTAACCCAAAATATAGTATAGGGTTAAGCTAAAATTTAGGATTGGAGATTTAGCGTAGGATAGAAATACAAATTTCTTGAGGTTATAATTTGGCTAGGATATTAATTACTCGGGATTAAGTTTTGCTAACATTTGAGGTATTACAATATAAAGCACCAAAATATTTCCCTCATTTTAAAATGGGCTTGGTGATTTCTCTTATCAGGTGGTGCATTAGAACAACTTATTATAATTGAGAAATGCCTCAAACT
Organism: Tamarix chinensis; assembly: GCA_030549775.1. Lineage (NCBI taxonomy): Eukaryota > Viridiplantae > Streptophyta > Magnoliopsida > Caryophyllales > Tamaricaceae > Tamarix > Tamarix chinensis. The sequence goes on along the minus strand of CM060176.1, from coordinate 59,883,377 downwards.
GCTTACTTCTTACTTTAAATAATGTGAAATTCCAAAAAAGGGTGGTTATTAGTGAAATATATGCATTGTGGTTCTATGAAATAAAGTGCTGAGTAACTTGTTCAAGATGGGAATGTTTATGTGGCTAAGTAATGGAAATAAGATATGATTTTAGGAGGATAAATGGATTGGAAATAAACTATTAAAACAAGCTTTTCCTATAATTTTTTCACTACTTATTGATACAACTAGCACAATGAACAAGATGGGAACATGGGACTATGGATTATGGTAGTGGAATTTCATATGGACAATATATTTGTTAAAATGAGAGTTGTGTATAGTGCAACAACTATTGAATATTTTAAGGGAGGTATGTATCAACCTATGGATGGAAGACAATGTATGCTAGAGATTTGATAAAAGGGCATTATATGGCTAATGAAGTAATGGCAAAAATGCTTTACCTTCCTCTACCAAAAACTTTTGTGAATGTCTAGACATAAATTATCTCAAGATGTATTGAACACTTTGTTTAGTTAGCTATATTTGAAAAATCTCCAACAAGAGTCTTCTTGCTACAAAAAGGGATACTTAATAGTGATGAATCAATGTGTATGTTCTATAATGATAATATGGAGGAAGCATACCGTTTATTTATATAGTGTTCTCTTCAACCTGGTGTATGTTCTTAGTGGATCAACCTCACTAAGGTCTCATGGTGCTTTCCCTCATGTGAATATAATTCATTTCAACAAAGGAATGATCCTAGTAGTAACAAGTTATTAGGATTCCTCGACAAAAGGACCATTGACGAGGCTATAATATCTCGAATTTTATCTTGTAGTAATCCCAAGTAATTAATATTTTAACCTAATTTTGTGACACCCCTAATTTTTGAACCATAGAATTTTATTTTGAAGACAATACGGAAGCATTTGGAAAGAAAAATAAGAGAATGTTACTATCACATCAACCATGAGAGATGTATGATCATCACCTAACCCATGTCTTATGCAAGGCAAATGTGAACAACGAACAAAAATATGCATGGTCATAATACTATTAAAACAATACTAATGATAAAAAAAGATGAAAAAAATAATATAGATAAGAAGGAGTATAAGAGTTTACAAAATCCAAATATAGGAATCAAAGTCAATATTTTAAATAACTAGAAGAACAAAAAATTCCCAATGTAGTGGGAAAATACATCTAGTCGGTTAGCCTAACTCTTAAGAAAAAAATATAAATATCCAACCCCAAGAAATGGCCAACTAGTGGCCCACATCATCATCCTCAACATACTCTAGCTCAGCATCATATCCCTGCAAATCATCCTCTACTCCCTTGACCAGAAACTAGATCCTCGTAGTGACCACAAAAGTGTAATACCATTATGGTGAAGTAATGGTAACATAGACTACCTAAAATAGGGTAAGGGCATATGCAACACATTGAAGTCATATAGTAGAATGGTGATAAGCATACCAATATAAATTAACACTCAAGCATATGGTAGCAATACAACAAGGCATGCTTACATGGAGATCATGGAAGAATAATAATACAGTAAATGTATAGTAACTATATAATGTAAACCATATTGTAAATCTTCCTTTAATGATGACATAATTCCTAGTTATTAAGATAATTTTTTCAACCGCACACCCAGTTCTTCACTATGAACAAAAGTCATGGCGGCATACACACACAATGGGATGCCATATTCACCACATGGGGCTAGAATACATCAAAGGGGATTTTATCCAAGGATACCACACCCACCACATATTGAATGCACCTTTAGTGGGGGATAACATACCATGGAATACCACACCCACCATAAGTGGTTGAATTACATCAAGGAGGCTTGTGTTGGGATACCTCACCCACCACACCTTGAATACTTCTACCTCAAAGGATAAAAACTTGAGATACCATACCCGCCTAAACAATGGATAATACAAAATGCCAGAGACTTGTATTAAGATACCTCACCTACCCAAACTAGACATCGATTCCATGTCGACCTGCCATAGTATAATCCTATACCTCAAAGATATAGGCATAATCCTACTGAATGCAACCTGATAGAGAAAAAATAGGTAATAAGTGAAAATATAAACCAAAGGGCAACCCACCAACTAACTCCCAATTAGCTACCACTGAGGGTCAAAAAAATAGGTTTGAATTAAATCTTATTCAATTATTATTAACTACCAAGTGATATAAAAAATCATATATTAATTCCATACATAACCAATTAGATATTTTCAAGTGATAACACCACACATATCATAAGGTATATAAGCCACTTATTGGGCGTTTAGAGGTAAAACTAAACTTAACCAAATCAAAGACCAAAATACTATCAATTTGATCCATATTAAATTATGGATAAACATGGTTGAAATCATGATTAAAATTTATAATTGTATGGAAAAGTTAAGATAAAAGTCCTACAAAAGATCATCAATTAATCAAGAAAATATGGTGAACTTAGGTAAACTAATAAATTAGTCACTAGGACTAGTCAAATGGTTTGGTCACACCAAACCTAAGATGAAAATAAAAGCAACAAAACAAGTCAAGTGGTTGGTCTTACTATTTAGATATTTATGGAAAAGTAGTCGATTGATTTGGCTAAACTAGTTAGTTTGTCTAACTTGAGACTAACCCACTCTTGTCATAAACAACTAATCAATGGGTTAGGAAAACCAATCGACTGTTCACATAGACTAGTTGATTGTTTCATTAAACAAATTGACTATTTAATAAACTGATCGATCTTTCCTACCAACCCTTCAAATGTTTACACAACCATTCAATTAGTTTTGGCAAAATAATTTCAATTAGTTTTGGAAAACTAATTAAATGGTCTAGACTAAAAAACACCCAGACCTGCGAACCAACACATATAAAAATGCCAATCTTTTCCAAATTAATCCTATCATGCTTTGTTAAAGAACATATGAAAATACATGATCCACATATAAATTCATATAAATCATGGAAGAAATCAATACTTAGTTATATCATGCTTGAATTTCACCAAACTCATGCATAGTAACAAAAATACCCAAACATGCTCTAAAACTTCATAAATTGAAATTTGGCAACATGCTCAAAATTAAGAACTCAAGTTAGCACATACACATCACATAGCATACCAAGCAATAAAAACCACATCAAACAAAACAAAAACTTACTTATGGTAAAGATAAGAATGCCTTACCTTAAATCAAATCATTTAGCATAAAATACTTCTAACTTAATGGTTGCCTACCAAGACTTCAATTCCTTAGAGAATGAAGAATCAAAACCATTTAAAATCCTTTTTTTTCTTTAAGCTCTGTTAAAAATTGAAAAGAAGAAGAAGAAGAAGAAGAAAAGGAAGAAGAAGAAGAAGAAGAAGAAGAAGAAGAAGAAGAAGAAGAAGAAGAAGAAGAAGAAGAAGAAGAAGAAGAAGAAGAAGAAGAAGAAGAAGAAGAAGAAGAAGAAGAAGAAGAAGAAGAAGAAGAAGAAGAAGAAGAAGAAGAAGAAGAAGAAGAAGAAGAAGAAGAAGAAGAAGAAGAAGAAGAAGAAGAAGAAGAAGAAGAAGAAGAAGAAGAAGAAGAAGAAGAAGAAGAAGAAGAAGAAGAAGAAGAAGAAGAAGAAGAAGAAGAAGAAGAAGAAGAAGAAGAAGAAGAAGAAGAAGAAGAAGAAGAAGAAGAAGAAGAAGAAGAAGAAGAAGAAGAAGAAGAAGAAGAAGAAGAAGAAGAAGAAGAAGAAGAAGAAAAGTACAACTCAAGTATTTCTCAAAAAATGAAGCTATAACCTTTAACATTTCTCAAAACCTTAATCCTTCCTTGCTTAAGAGAAACAATGGAGAAATAAAGCCAATATCAGAAGAAGAAGAAGAAGAAGAAGAAGAAGAAGAAGAAGAAGAAGAAGAAGAAGAAGAAGAAGAAGAAGAAGAAGAAGAAGAAGAAGAAGAAGAAGAAGAAGAAGAAGAAGAAGAAGAAGAAGAAGAAGAAGAAGAAGAAGAAGAAGAAGAAGAAGAAGAAGAAGAAGAAGAAGAAGAAGAAGAAGAAGAAGAAGAAGAAGAAGAAGAAGAAGAAAAGAGAGATAATACCTAGACCAAGGAGGAAAGAAAATAAGAGCAAATCTTTATTTTCTCAATAGAGAGGAAAAAGGAAGAAAAAGGGAGAATACTCAATGCTTAGAAAAATTCAACAAGGGAAAGGAATAAGAGAGCAAGAATAGTATGTAAGAAGTGGAAATGAATCAGGGATGGAGTGTATAGAAGAGTGATTTTGTTGAAATCCACAAGAGGGAGAGAGGCAAGACCCATATGGTTGAGTGTGGGCAACCAAGGTGTAAGAGAAGATATGATGGTGTGAGAAAGGTCGAGTATAGTCAAAGAGAATCATGGAAAAAGGTTGGTAAGTCAGGGAAAGGGTACAATAAGTCAAACACTCATCCAAGCTTTCAAAAGAGAGAAGAAAGTAAGGGGAAGAAAGAAGGTGAGATATGCCTAAAAAAATTTCTTTTAAGTTTAGCTAAATAGAAATCATAGAGTGATTTAAGTAATATAAAAATAATCCCAAAGAACTAAAATATGCTCATTAGCATAAATAGATTCTAATGAGAAGTTTTCATAAACACTAGAAAGGGATTCAAATAAAAAATCAAAATATGATATGAAATTGCAGGATAGCTAGTTGATTGGTTTGAGCAAACCAACCGATTGGTTTGTTGAGAATAAAACTATTATTATTTGAGTGTACCATTCAATTGGTTAGGCAAACAAGTCTATCAATATGACTAAAATTCACATTTTATTAGAAATTTAAGCCCCTTTTCAAAGCCAAAACTAGTTTATCTTATATTAATATAATTTTAAACACATTTTGAATGATTTTAGGATGGGGAATTACAAATTATAATATCATTTAATTGATATTTTTAACCTACCATAATTACCTAATCTTAAATATAAGCCTAATCTTAACCTTAATTTTGGATCATTTATAGTTTAACCTAAACTTGTTGGAGAAGTTATGCTTAACTTGTGAAATTAGGATTTCTTATGGGAAATATGACATATTTCCTTGGGGAATGCCCTAATATATAAGTAGTTACGTCTTATATGTTTTAGATCATTGTGTTAAGTTGAATTATATGCCTTGCAAATCTATATGTGCATCCTCATGATAATAGTTATATAATTAATAATGAATAAGATATTAATCACTTAAAGTGAAAGATTATGTAAGTTAAGATCGATGTGTTATGTCCATTCCATTGGATGATAATAGGGGATTGATAGAATTTTACCTTAAGAGGTGCTTCATACTATTTTACTGATTTAAGAATATTGGTTCGGAGCGGGATACCCTAGTACATGATGAGTCTATTTCACAGAATGATAATAATTTCTCATGAGTGTTTTGGCCTAAAAGGTGTTTCATTCTATTCCATCAGATTAAAAATAATGGAGTCTCTAAACTCAACGTAAATACGAATATGGATTATGATTGTATCTAATAATGAGATTATGGAACAAGTTATTATCTTACATTATATTATGTTAATCTATATACATGTTTATACTTTTATGTGACCCTTTGACATTGTGTAACATTGTTATGCTTGTATTGTCACTTTACTCAGTATATAGCATACCAATTATCCTTTTATGGGTGCTTATCATTCCCACAAGCATATGACCCATCATCCCACTAACGACCCATTAGATACTTTTCTTCTTATGATGCTTTGCTTGACGAAGAGTGATTATGTTATTTTTCGGGCTTGGGACATAGAATTGTGTTATTTGTTTGTCATTTTTAGTCTATATACCTATAGGGACTCTTCATTTCCATTGTATCCCACTTATGTATTTTGTAGTTAAAATCCAAAAAACTTATTTAAATCTATGAATCTATCTTATTTTCTATTTTACCATATTTATTTTATTTTAATTTTTTTCTTTATATTCGATATAATGATGGTATAGTAAGCTAGTGTTATGTTGAATACAGTGATATCACCTATCTATATTATTATAATCTTCTGCTAAAAATAAAATAAAATTTTTATTAGTAAATTTTGGGATGTTACAAAGGCTAAATAACATTAGCCATAAGGGATAACTAAGGGTGCCAACCAAGTGGCATTAGCCAATTAAAAAGTGATAACCAAAAGCTAATAGATGGGATTAGTTGAAAAGGATGAACTAGTGGCCAAGACCAAGGAAGAATACTTAAGGGAAAAAGGGATGCCAGAGAGTGGTTAAAAAATTCCTTAATATAAGGAATTTGATACTCATTAGTATGACAACCTATAAGTTGATAAGGGTCAACTTGTAGGGTCAATCATTAAGTTTTAACTTGTATGTTTCCTTGAATATGACTAATGATAGGTCGAAAGATATATAAGTTAGACAACCAATGATGGTTGAGTCTTCTAACCAAGTATGAAGGATGGTATAAAATGCCCTCTCTTAAAAATTTATAGGTGTGTGGAAGCTCTCTATTTTCTCCCAATCTTCATACTCAATAAGAATTCTCAAAATTTATTCCTCTTATAAATCCTCATTTTCTTATGCTTTCAATATTCAATCACATTTCATTAGAATTGTGCTAGTGATCTAAGGAATAAAATTCCTCAGTGTTTCAACAATTCTATCATCCCTTCATTAGGTTGACAAATGTCAACTTCCTAAAGTGGTTATCATTCTTAATGTCTAGTATCAAAGCTTGGTTTCTCGTCATAATAGCTAGTAAACCAATCATGGTGGTATTGAAAAACATAAATTATTGGATTTGGAAGATAAAGATGGAATACTTGCTCTATGTAACTAATCCTATTGAGAATAAATGAGTCATGCTAGAGAGCATGAAAGAAAAGGAAGGGGGTGGAAGAAGTAATATAGAAGCACTTGTGGTTATATTCTTCAATGGATGGATAATAGTGCCATTGATCATGTTGAGGAAGGAACCACAACATATATGGAGTGTGAACCAAGTTGAAGAACATGGAGATCGTGTTCAGGGTTGAAGTTCAAGCTTTATTGGTCCTATCTTTTCTACCTAAAAACTAGAATACTCTTTATTGCTCTATGTAACACGACGTCATTTGTGACAACATAAGTTCTTGTAGAAGAGACAAGAAGAGGAGGTAATGTAGCCTCATCATCAAAAGATGAGTCACTTATGGTTGGCTGAGGGAGAGCCAAGGGAGGAAATTAAAGGGGTAGGTTTAAAAGTATGTCGAGAAACTCAAGGAATGATAAGTTTTGCTTAAATTGTGGTAATTTAGGCCACTAGAAGAAGGGTTAATGTGATTTGAAGAAGGGGAAATTAAAAAGTTAAGATGGATAAAAATAAGCCAGTTATTATCAATGATGAATTGATGGTTATCTTAGAGCAACTAAATGCTTGCAGAATCATCTCATGTATAGATGCCAATTGGGTAGTGGACACCGTTGTGTCCTACAAGGCCACCCCACATAGGAATTTCTCTTCCTCCTACACATCTAGACAATTTGGTGAGGTAATGATGGAAAACATCGGTGTCCCAAACATAGTTGGTATATAGAGTATATGACTAGAGACGAGTTAGGTTGTACATTAAAAATGAAGGAAGTGAGATGTGTTCTAGACTTAAGGCTGGGCCTCATCTCAATTGGAAGGCTCAATGATGAGGAATACATGAGTTATTTTGGAAAAGACATGTGGAAGTTGATAAAGGGGTCCTTGGCAATGGTCGGGGGAAATTTTTTTCTCATTATATTGGATTTAAGCAATGTTGTGTCCATTAGCTAAGGTGAACTATGCGAAAGATGCTTATGATGTATTTAATGATAGACTCGACCATATAAGTATGAATGGGGTAAATCTTCTCAGCATCTGACACACTTTTCTAGAGATCCAATGGGGTAAGGTTGGATGATACACTAATTGTGTCATGGTAAAGTAACATTGAGACCACTTTGTCAAAAGTGTTGATAGATTCCCAATAGGGAAACTTGATCGAGTCTTATTGGACGTATGTGATGAAATGAAGGTGAAGTCAATGGGTGGATCATCATCCTTTGTGAAATTTATCAATGAATTCTCAAGGAGCCTCTATGTATATCCTATAATGACCAAAGATCAAGTTTTTATCAACTTCAAGGTCTTTCATTCTAATGTTAACCGTGAGATTGAGAGTAAGTTGAAGTGTCTTTAGACGAGTAACAAAGGTGAATACCTTGGTCTATGTGACAATACTATAAGGCTCATATAATTTGACATAAATAGACCATTCCTAAAACCCATTAATATAATGGGGTGGAAAATGGATGAAACATATATTGATTGAGAGGGTAAGGTGTTTACTTTCACTTGTCGAGCTTCTAAGATCATTCTAGGGAGAATCCTTATGAATGGCATGTCACATTATCAACCTATATCTATTATTGATGTGGTTGACAGATTGTGGCTCGGCATGGAAGTAAGATGCAATCACCTAATAATGTTTGGTTGTTAGGAGTTTGTCCACATACTAAGGGACAAGAGGAAAAAGCTAGACAAGAAGCCTTGTTAGTGTGTGTTCATAAGATATAGTGAAGAAAAGTTTGACTATAGGTTGAATGATATAGTAGCCAAAAAGGTCATCTAAAGTAGGAATATTATGTTCTTTGAGGACCCAAACATCAAAGAATTAATAGGAGATTAGAGGTTAAAGACCTAAATTATTTACTTGGTGTTTTCCAATGATGATTTCAAGGCTAGTGGGTCAACATAGGCTTATCCAAAAGGGGTTGCTGAGATATATTTTGACTTAGATGAAGATATTGAGGCACCAAGCTGAGGTAGTAGAATTTGAATTATGAGAGTGTGAGCCAACACAATATCAAGGATTTGACATACTTGAAGATCATCATGAAGAAGAAGGTCTACCAAAAGACTGAGACTAACAAGCAGGTACTTTATAGAGGACCGTGTGATACTCTTAGATGGAAAAGAGACTTTATGCTATGATAAAGCCCTCGATGATGTCAACAAGGATATGTGGTTTGTTTCAATGAAATAATAGATTATATCCCTTCAAAAGAACAACATTTATAAGATTGTAGAGAGGCCAAAGGGGAGAAAGATATTGAAGAATAAGTGGGTTGTCAAGATGAAATACCCCAAAATCCTAATTTAGGAATTATGGTAAAATAGGGATTCATTAGGGGAATTAAGTAAGTAAATTATATTATTAAAAATTAAGTGTAATTAATTAAGGAAAAACAAGGAGAATATAATAAATAAATTATTTAGGGAAAATTTGGACATTTTACTAATGAACATGGAAGTTAATGAAAACTTACCCAAAATAGCCCAATTAATCTAAAAATGAATTTAATTATTATTCTTAAAATAATTATTATTAAATTTAAATATCTAACTTAAATATATAAATGAATAAAGACCAAATACCCCAACCCAACCATTTTATCCTTTTTTCCTTTCTTTTTCTTTTTCTTTCTTTCTCCTTTCCTTATTCTTCCTTCCCCTCCCCGGTTTGGGCCAGCCCACAACCCAAACTCTCCACCCTAGCCTATCTCGCGCGACCCAAGCTGTGTCGCCCTCCTCCTCGCCTATTCCACTCAGCCGAACCACCTTTTTTTTCTTTCTTTCCCCTGGATCGGTCAGTCCATCCCACCCTTCTCTTCTTCTTCCTTACGTGGACTACAACCCCCAATCTACAGTCCTACGCCTACATACTCCGTCCGGTTGTCCTCCCCTACCACCCCCGTCGTTTTCTTTCCATTTTTGACCCAGCCTATTAGTCCTCCCTCCTCACGCGTGCTGCCATCCCTTCTTTTTTTTTTCCCTACCCAGAGCCAAAGTACCCTACAATTTGTAGGGCATGCGCCGCCTGCCACCGCTGGTGGCGACCTGTGTCACCTGCCCTCGATTGTCTTCTTCTCCCTTTGTTGTTTCCCCCCTCAATTAGCTTATAAATACACCCTAAGGGTAGCCATAATCGAGCTCCCTTTTTCGCAAGCCTAGAAATTCAGCCCTTCACCGCCACCCAAACATATCCTTACTCCATCGTCGTCGATGACCGCCGCCATAAAATCCACCCACCAAAACCATCCCCGCACCTCCATCTACAAACCGAGCCACCGTCATCCCCTATTTTACCCTGCACGAGCCGCCCCGGCCGTGCAAACTTGCCAACCCGATCAACCCACTCTAGCCTCTCGCCACCCCTCGCACCCCTTACACCGCCACCCCCACCGCAACCAACATCTCCTCCATCCTCCAAAACACTCAGGGAACCTTCCCCTACCTTCATCTCCCTTACCTCCCTCTCCTTATACTTTCTCCATCTTCCACCACCTTCCACCACCTCCGGCCACCGCACCAACCGCTGTGCGCCACCACTCCCGGCTGAACACCACCTCCATTCCACCCCTAACCACCTATTGCACCTTCCACCACCTCAAACACCCCTCCACTTCCTTTCCTTTAGCCTACATATCCATCTTCCACCTCTCTTCCTCCACGACCATCGCTGTCGTGGCCACGCGCTGCCGCCGGTTCTGCCACCAACCTTAGGTGGTACTCCAACTTCCCCAGCCCCTAAAATATTTTCTATAAGTGTTAGTAATTTTTAGTAATATTAATAATATTATCCTTAATATTATTACTATTACTATTATTATTATTATTAGTGTTGTATTATTATTACTATTATTACTACCATTATAAATATTATTATTGTGTATCACTCTTATTACCTAACCTAATTTCGGAAATATTTATAACTAGGGTATACTATTTAAAAGGCTACGACTTTAGCATTAAAATAGTTATCCTTATTATTATTATTATTATTGTTGTTGTTGTTGTTGTTGTTGTTGTTGTTGTTGTTTCTTACTAAACCTAACTTGGCCATTATCACTAAGACTACCACTAAGAGAACTTCTAGGACCACCATTAATGCTAACCCTAAGACGAAAGCTATTGCTAATATTATCACCATATCTCTTATTATTATTATTATTAATGTCATTATTAATACTAATATTATTTAATACTACTACTACTATAATAATGTTATTGCTAACTTGTTTCTTGCCAATATTATTGATACTAACCTTTTCCATTATCACCTTTTATTATTAACATAAATATCTAGACCCTTATATTATTATTACCATTTTGGTTACTACTACTACTACTACTACTACTACTACTACTACTACTACTACTATTATTATTATTATTATTATTATTATTATTATTATTATTATTATTATTATTATTATTATTATTATTATTATTATTATTATTTTGTTACTATTATTGTGACAAAAATATATTGAACCCTTATATTATTATTATTCAAATATAACTATTATCATTAGGAATATTAGTATTTTGTCGGTATTACTACTATTATATTATTATTTTAACCCTAACATTATTATTAGCCTTGGCCTTTAAAATACTAAGGTTTCTACCACTAGGGGACATTAGTATCACTACCATTATTATTATTATTATCACTATTTTGCTATAACTATTAATAGTATTAAAAGAAATAAAGCTGCTAGATTTAATAATGTAAATATAGCTATAAATATTAAAATAAATATAATTTGATTAGTAATATCTAGTAGGCTAACTTGAAGATAAAAACTCTAGTTTTCATGTGTAATGATCCCTTTAATAATAATAACCCTAATCTTAGACTAAAATAAGGAATAATAGTACTTTTGGTAGGAGGAAAACTAATCCTTAGTTTTTCCTCTTATAGGTGAATCAAGCCAAAACCCTAAGGAGGTGTAGGAGCGTGCTCCAAGCCTGGCGTCGTTTTAGGTAAGGATGTAGCTAAGGCCCATGTGTGTTGTGTAACTTGTATGCCTTGGATTCTATATATCATGCTATTTCATATATCGTATGATTGTCATTAACTTGTCTTATGTGTAGTGCAGCTTGGTATTGAGGTATGTTTGTATATGTTTTCTTATGACATGTGTATGATATGTATATATGGTGATTATGATGTGATATGATATGGCCCTCTAGGACATGCATGCTAGGACAATTGATAATATGATATGGGAATGAAAGGACAAAAGAAAGAAATGGGAAGTGAGTTCATTAAGGGGGATATGAGGTTGACCAAAATACCTTATGATCCATGAGAGGAAATTAAAGAGGAAGAAATGACCAAAATGAATGAGAGATGGGAACCATATATGGCAATCCTAAAATTTGCATGGGATGGATAAAACTTACATGGGGATGATCCTTACAAGAGAAAAGTTACTTTAGGGTGTAAATAAGCTAAGGCGAGTGTTGTGGAGTGATTGGAGACTTGGGATGAAAAATAGTACGTAGGTTGGTGTAACGGTGTCTAAGGGACCCGATTAGGGTTTTGGGAGGAAGTAGTAATCTGGAAAATATGGAAGTAAAAATGATTAAGGGAGAGTGAAGTATGGGTTAAGCGTGTGAATTTATTATATAAGGGGCGAGTATGGATTTTGTGGGAGAGAAGAGATTTTGGGTGAAAAGAGAGAGGTTACTTGTGGGAGAAGAAAGGTATTAGGGTTTGAAGTGGCCAACTAGGGTTTTTTCGATCACATACGAAGTCAAGAGGTAAAGTGATATGTTTTGGGATTGGATCTAATTAAGATAAGGTGTGGGGAAATGAATGAAGTAATGGTAGTGTAAGTGAGAGAATAGTTAGGCCACATAGGTCCAATTATGGTTTTTAAGGGAAAACCCCATAGGGTGATAGTAGGTGGAGTTTGATGTCATGAGGTGTTGGGCCTTAACCCACACCCTTAGGAGTTGGTTTTCGTTATGTGTAAGTGTAAGGAGGAATGGTTGTCGGGGCGCGATAAGGGGCACATGAATTTCAAGATATGGGACGGACCCCCTTGAGAGGATAGAGGTAGAATTTTGGTGACATGCATGCCAAGGGCAAATTGCTTATTGAATAATATACGAATAAGATACTATCCAGTTAAAGGGAAAGATTGTTGAACCGAGCCCAGACCGGTCCACCTGCGAATAATAGTGGCCAGGAGCCGGGGTGCCCTGCATGATTGGTCCACCAGCAAATAATAGTGGCCAGGCGCATTTTTCCCTACATGACCGATCCACCGGCTATAATAGTGGGGGTTTTCATGCTCAACAAACTAAACATAATTGTGATAAGACATGGGAAAGATACGAAGTAATTATAGTGAAACACCATGTGAATCGGGGCCAGACCGGTCCACTGGCGAATAATAGTGGCTAGGAGCATTTTACCTTGCATGACCTGTCCGCCAGTGAATAATAGTGGCCATGAGCATTTTGCGCTACATAATTGGTCTACCGGCTATAATAGTGGGGTTTCCGCACTCACCTAGATTGATAAAGACTATTATGTGAATCGGCTATATTTACAAGATATCTAAAGAATAAGTCTATTCGGACCATAGCTGGCCTTTATCATTTGATTTGTTACATGTTTCTCATGTGATTATGCCATGAATACTGTGTTGTATGTTTTTGTATGTTGGCCTTAGCACATATGTTACCTTACTCAGTACGTAGCATACTGATCACCCGTTTCATGAGTGTTGTTCATTCCTATGAGTAGAAGACCCGTTTGACTTTGTGCAGGTAGGGGACGATGTCTTCGATGCCTATGACACTTATGAGGCATCGGGTGGGGCTGAGCGTGGAGCCTAGACTTGATCTGGGAATCGAGAGTGACCCAGTCGGGCTCTATTTTCTTTTTGGATCATGTATTATTATATTTTAGTTATGTTATATCATACAATGATTTATGTTTTGAAAAACTCTAGTCGCATACTCTTTAGATTGTAATCCTAAACTGCACTCTGATTCTGTATGACTTATGTTTTACTAATGACTTGTGTTTTTATTAATAACTCGTGTTTAATGTTAACCTTATTTAGCCTTAGCACTTAGTACTGGAATGGTAGGAGTGAACTGATTTGGTACTAAGTGTGGCGGTAATGCCCCCGAGTTTACGGTTTTATCTTTTCGCTTCCATCAAATCCTTTTTATTAAATGAAAATTTTCAATAGTAAATTTGGGGGTGTTACACAAGATTAAGCATAAGGAGGGAAATACCGAGTCATGGCATATGGCAATGTTGGTGTCCAAGGAATTTTTCTAGAGACCAGGGGTTGATTATGATGAGTTATTCTCTCTAGTGGTGAAGATGAAAACCATATATTTAATATTGGCACTAGCTACTACTCTAGAATTAGAGGTAGAGTAACTAGGTGTGAAGACAACCTTCTTACATAGAAGCCTTAAGGATGAACTATACATGGAACAACTGAAAGGGTTTGAGGTCATAGGTAGTGAGGTTAAGGCGTGCAAGCTAGTGAAGAGCTTGTATGGGTTGAAATTAGATAGTATATGGAGTTCAAGCCTTTAATCCTTGATAAGGGTATAAGAATACATCAATAGACCACTATGGGTTCATCGAAAGGTTTTGGCATAAAAAAAATCCATATTTCTACTACTATATGTGGACAACATGTTGATAGTAGTCCAAGATTGGAAACATATATTGAAATAGAAATAAGATTTATCTAAGCAGTTTGAAATGAAAGATCTGGGTCATGCCAAGCGGATCTTATCATACACATCATACGTGACTGAGGACAGGGTAAATTATGATTATCTCACGAAAAATATATAGAAGACATACTTACAAGATTCAACATGGACTAGGTGAAGCCATTTGGTTGTCTCCTTGCTCCCTATCTCAGGTTGAGCAAGGCATCATGTCCAATATATAAAGATGAAGGGAAGAGAATGAATTAGATTTTAGATGTGTCTGCCATTGGAAGTTTGATATATACAATGATATGTACAAGACCTAACATTACATTTGCTATTAGTGTGATAAATTGGTTAATTTCCAAACCCTAAAAAGATCATTGGAAGGCACTAAAGTGAATACTAAATTATCTATGAGGGACGCCCAAGATAAGGCTTTGTATCAGTAGGGATGAACCCATTTTGGTGGGCTACATTAACTCAGATATGGTAGGAGATGTGGATACAATTCAATCAACATCAGGATATCTATTACCTTCTATACAGGAGATGTTTTATGGAAATTTCATTTGTAGAAGTGTGTGGCTATGTCTAAAACTAAGGTAATGTACATAACCATTACCGAAGAATGAATGGGAATGCTATAGATGAAGAGATTGTTTAGGGAGAATGTATTAAAGTAGGATAAGTTTGTGGTATTCTAGGATTCACATATTACCATTGACATCTGCAAGAATGCCAAATTCCATTCAAGATCCAAACATATCAAAGTTAGGTATCACTAGATAATAGATGTGCTTGAGGAAAGACTACTCAATCTAGAGAAAGTTTATACTGATGAAAATGGGTTAGATATGCTCACAAAGCCCTTTTCCAAAAGTAATCTTGACTTATGTTGCAACAAAGTTATGTTAATTAAGGTACATAACTCCTCTCAATAGAGAATAAAATAATTCTTACCATATCTTAAAAGGGGGATAATTGTTGGGGTTCCTTAATAAATGGACTACTACCAATGCCAATTGGCATCATCTAAGGGCAATAACCAAAGGCATTAGCCATTTAAGAAGGATGGACAAAAGTCAAATGATGGGATTTCTTGACAAGGATGACCTAGTGACCAAGACTGAGGAAGAAGATGTGAGAAAAGAATGAATGGTAGAGATTTTTTAATAAATACCTTAACATAAGAGATTTGGTACTCGTCAGCATAACAACCTATAGGTTGATAGGGGTAAAATCCTAGAGTTAATAATTAGGTTGTAACTTGTACGTTTTTTTGGCTATGACTACTGTTAGGTAGAAATATTTATAAGTCACACAACCAATGATGATTGAATGTTTACACAAGGATAAGGGAGGGTATCAAACATCCTCTCTTGAACACTTGTGGGGTGTGTGGAAGCTCTCTCTTTTCTCCTAGTCTTCATACTCAATAAATTTCTCTAGATTCCTCCCTCCCATAAATCCTCATTTTTTTATGCTTATAATATTCAATCATATTTCTTTATAATTTTTCTAGTGATCTAAGGAATAAAACTCCTTAGTTTATAATTATTCTATCTTCCCTTCATTAGATTGGTTGACAACAACTTATCGAAGTGGTTATTAGTGTTAACACCAGTTTCAATAGAACTTATGGAATATTGTGTTCCTGGTCATCTTACGCTCTTTATGGAAGAATCAAAACTTGAGTATTCTTGAGAACAAAACTAGTAGCATTAAAGAAATTCAAGATATATACAGTTTTTAGTGAAAGTGGGACGGTGGATAAACATTTGAGAGCCCTCTTTTTCATATAGTGTTAATGAAGTAGTACACACACCTGCATGTTTGTTGAACTTTCTCTTACCATATATGATTTTAGGCCCTTACATAGAGGAAGTTATGTGGGAGGATTTGAGATCAGGGTGTTTGAAATGGCATGTGGATGCTCGCACCAGTATACATTGAAATATAGAAAATTGATATAGGAGGTGTCCTTAGGGCTATTGAAAAATTGAGTTAGCTAGCAAGTTGCCATAGATCATCTCATTAAAGGCTCAACTTGGTTCATTTTTAAATTCAAATTTGACTTAATCTCAGTTTGGTATAGTTATAAGTTCATCTCGTTTGTTTATAGGCTTGGCTTGTATAGAATTCACTTAATAAATGAACCAAGTAGTTAAATGAGCCTCAAATCAATCCAAATATTTATATGATTTGATTTGGTTTATTTAACTTTCAAATGAGATAAATAGTTAAATGACAAAAAATACTTTTCTCCTCCATTTGATGATACATTATAGGCCCTAGGAGATTTAAATGCACATAATCAAGAACATCCCTTATCTTATGTGTACTCCTTGAGAATTTTAGTTAGTTGGCTTTTCCATAAACAGATTCTTCATAGAGTTCAAGTTCTGGAAGACTAACTTTTCCAAGCACTCCCTTCTTCTCCAAAAGTTTTAGGGCCTTTTCACTAACATAGCCTAATCTATTATGCCATAAAACTGCATTATTGTTATCCTTTTCTTCAATATTTGATGATAGATTTAATTTCTGCACAGAGATCCCTTTCAACACATACAAGCCATTTTCTTGAACCCCTTTAAGCATCACCATTTAGCCTTTGGTTACCCTTAGTATAACCTTCTAACTTTGATGTAGTAACCTTCATTATCTAAGGTTGCTAAGGAGATAAAATTCCTCTTTAGTTTGGTCACATACCTAACATTATTTAGGACAAGGCTTGAACTTGGTGATGAAGTGATGATTATTCTACAAATGCCAAATAATGGACATGATTTATTGTTTATTAATAAAACATAAACACTATTTTTCTTTTCATATTTAGAAAACTTTTGTTTTTATCTAGACACATATGATAGGTACATTTTGTGTCCAGAATCTAACCATTTGAACTTTGTGTAGTTGAAATCATCAACAACTATGCACTATCAGAACCTTCACTCACCAAATCAACATCCCCATAATTTTGCCTCTTTCCATCTTCACATTTTACATCAAAGCTTCATTTCTCTCTCTCAAGAAACTCCTTCTTGTAATGCCCCTTTTTATGATAATGAAAACACTTCCTTTATGCCTTATTCTATGATTGAGATCCACTTCTTACATATCTCTTTTCCTTCTTTTCAGATCTTACCCTAGTATACAGACCCTCGGGCACTATATCCTCCTTCTATATCTATTTCTTCATCTCCTTCGAGGTGAGTGGTGTTACCACATCCCTTAGAGTTAGATCTGCTAATTGATACAGCATGGTGTTAATAAAGTGCTCATATATTTCTTGATGAAGGGAGTTAAGTAAGATCATTACAAGATCTTCATCTTTGAGTTTAATGTCTATACATTTAAGATCAAGAATGATCTTCTTAAACTTGTCCAAGTGGTCTTCTAACCTTCGATTTAGTTGAATTTTATAAAAGTAAAGTCTCTAATTCATAATATCTCTTCTAGTTAGGGACTTAATCATATACAGAGCTTCCAAATTAGCCCAAATTCTTGCAATAGTGGACTTTTTTGAAGCCTCCTCAACCACCTTGTCACCAAAACACAAAATTAATGTGATATGTGCCTTCTCCATTGACTTAATTTGAGTTTTTTCTTCAATTTCTTCAAGATATTTCTAATCTATTAACGCTAAGTGAAGATCCTGTTGAACCAGTAGGGCCTTCATCTTCACTCTCTACACAGAGAAGTCATTCTTCCCTATGAATATATCCACGTCAAATGTTGAAAACCTCATATTCATCCTCCCTTAGCTCTAATACCAATTTTAAAATTCTAGAAGATAATATCAAGAGAAAAAGACAGTCTAATTGCTTATTGAAATCAAGAAACAATAATCAAACAAAAAACGTTTTCAAGAAACACTACTCTACACAACATAATCAAAAAAGAAAAATGGAAGGAAGTAGTGCTTTCATTGATACTATAATTACCAACATACACAAGCACCCAAATACAAGAACCTCCTTATACATAGAGTTTTTTTGTCCTCTTCTCCCCTTTCACTATACATAGTTTCTATCTATAGCTTTCTATTCTTTCTCTTTTCTTCAACTCACTTTCTCTCTACAACACTTTTTCTATTTATATTATACTGAAGAAAGGAAACATAAGACATGCTAACAAAGGAAACACAACCTAGCACAAAACCTAAACACCTAAGGTTTATTTCCCTCAAAATGACACACTTCAGGTTAGCTGTTATAAATAAAATAACAAAGTAGCTGTAACACCCCCAAAACTCAATATTGAAATTTTTTTATTTATTAAAAGATATTACAGAAGCATGGAAAAACAAGGCTGTGAAATTCGGAGATACTACCACCGTGATTAGTACAAGCCTGGCCCCTAGCCAGTATCGTACTAATCACAAGGCTAAAGAAGATTATCGTCAAACACAAGTCAATACTTAAAACAAGAATTCATAAAAGAATTGAATTATTCACAATACATAAATCAGATTAGGCGTAAAAGAGTTACAATCCAAAGAGTGTGTGATTAAAGTTCCCAAAGAGATAAAGGGCACAATATTATAAAACAAAAATAAAGGAAAATGGTACAAGATAAATTAAAAGAGAATTTGGCCAAGTCTCTCTCGGTCCCAAGCCAATTCCAAGCTTAACTCTCAGCCCCGTCCGATTCCTCGTAAGTATCGTAGGCATTGAATATATCATCTCCTACCTACAACAACTCAGGTTGGCCATCTGCTCTTGGGAATGAGCAGCACCCATGAAATAGGTGGTCAGCACGCTACGTACTAAGTAAGGTAACTATGTAGCTAAGGCCATACATATAAGGCATATAACACAAGCATGATCATATAGACAACATACAACAATACAGATAATGAAGGCTGAGTTACGGTCCAGATAAACTTATTCTTTAGATCGATGGTCAATGTACTCATTTCACACATAATCTTTATCAATCCATGCGAGTGCGGGAACCCTACTATTATATTAGGTGGATCGGAATACATAAAAGATAGAATGGTCCTAACCATTATTATTGTCGGTGGATCAGTCTCGAGGGCAGAATGCTCCTGGCCCCTATTATTCACCGGTGAACAGGTTTGGCCCCGACACACATGGTGTTTCACTATAAGTACTTAGTGTCTTTCCCATGTCATATCATCATTATGTTTGGTTTGTTGAGCACTGAATCCCCCACTATTATAGCCAGTGGACTAAAAACATGAAGAAAAAATGCTCCTGGCCATTATTATTCGCCAGTGGACCTGTCTCTAGGGTACCCTAGCTCCTGGCCCTTATTAATTGCTAGTAGACTGGTCTAGGCCCGGATCAACAATCTTCTTCTTTAAATGGTTAGTATCTTATTTGATAAATATTTCACCCTTGACATGCATGTCACCAACATTCTACTTCTATCTTCAGAAGAGGGCTCATCCTATATCTTGAGACTTATGCACCTCCTATCACACCCTGAAATCCATTCCTCCTTCCATTTACTCATAACAAAAACCTAAATCATAAGGGTTTGGGTTAAGGCCCATCACTTTATGACATCCAAATCCACTCACTATCATCCTCTTGGATTTTCCCCTGAAGCCCTTATTGGACTTATGTGGCCCAACCTTCCTTTAACTTACACAACCATTATTTATTTTATCGCCCAACACGTCATCTTATTTAGATTCAATCCTAATCATATCACTTTACTCACCGATTACACATGTGATCATGAACCCTAGTTGGCCACTCCAAACTTTAGCACCTTTCTTCCCCCACAAGTCACCTCTCCATTTTTCACCTAACATCTCTTCTTCCCTATAGCACCCATACTTATCCTTCATATAATAAATTTCCACTCATATCCCATACTCCACTCTTCCTCAACTATTTTTAATTTCACATCTCCCTCAAATTAGGATTTCCTCCCAAAACCCTAGCCAGATCTCCTATACAACCTTATAACAACATACATACTATTTTTCACCCAAGGTCTCCAATCACTCCGCAACTCTCCCCTTACCTTACTTATGCCTCAAGAAAACTTTTCTCACGTAAACATCATCCTCATGCCGACTCCATCCATCCCATGAAAACCCTAAAAATTTCTCACCTCCTTCATGGGTCATGAGATAATTAGGTTAATCTCATGGCCCCTTAGTTAACTCACTTTCCCTATTTCCCTTTTTATCCTTTCATCTCATATCATATTATTAAACTTCCTAGGATGCATGTCCTATAGGGTCACATCATATAACATCATAAGCACAACATATATAATCATTATACACATGCCATAAGGATTTCACATAAGCATAACTCACCTCTAAGCTGCACTACAAGTAATTAGTCATTATAATCATAAAGTACACAACATGGCATAACACATGGCACACAAAGCACATAACACACACATAGTTGTTCTTAGCCACATCGTTACCTAATATGACACTTGTCTTGGAGCACGTTCCTACACCTCTTTAGGGTTTTGACTTGATTCACCTATAAAAGGAAAATACTATGGGCTAACTTTCCTCTTACTAAAATTACCATTATCCCTACCTTACCCTTACCCTAACCTACTATTAGGGCTAACAATGATAATAGTATATTTATAAGTAAAAGTAGGGTTATTATTCTTAAGGTAGCTAATCATGCTACTACTAATCAAAGTAGGTCTTAGTATATACATCGGTTCATGTTAAAGTAATTATAGCAATATTTATATTATTAAGGATAATAGCTTCAATATTACTAATAATAATCATTTTAGTGATAATACTAATAACAACCCAAATCCTAGTAACAATAATAGTGATATTAGTAATACAAAAGCAGTGACCATAATGATAATAATAATAATAATGTTAGTAGTGATAGTAATGTTAGTGATATATGTAATATTAACAATAATGACAATGTAGTAGTAGTAGTAGTAGTAGTAGTAGTAGTAGGAGTAGTAGTAGGAGTAGTAGTAGCAGTAGTAGTAGTAGTAATAATAATAATAATAATAATAATAATAATAATAATAATAATAATAATAATTATTATTATTATTATTATTATTATATTAATAATAGTTCCAATTTTAAGAATAATGTTAACAAGGGTCCTAATAATCATAATAGTAGTAACCTTAGTGATAATATGGTCAAGTATAATAATAATGATAGTAGTAGTAGTAGTAGTAGTAGTAATGTTAAGAATAATACTGATAATAATAATAATCGAAATGGTAATAGTAATATAAGGATCCAAATATTTACAATAATAATAAATGTAATAATGTGTCAACATTAGCATTAATAATAATAATAATAATAATAATAATAATAATACTAGATTTGTTGACCATTAATAATAATAATATTAGTTAGAATATTCCGAGGTTAGGTCAAATAATAAAAATTATAAGGGTGATAATAATGATAACATAATAATAATAATAATAATATCTAACACTTGTATAAAAAGGGTTTAGGGGTTGGGGAGGTTAGAGTACCACCTAGGAATGGTGGCGAAACCAGCGGCGGTGCATGACGACGGTGGCGGCAGCATTAGTGGAGGGAGAAGAGAGATGGAGAGATGTTTGTCTATTTTAGGAGAGAGGGAATGAGGGGGTGATTGAGGTGGTGGTGGGTGCCTCAAGTGGAGAGGGTTGGAATGGAGGTGGTGGCGCAACCAAAGGGGGCGGCGCACAGTGGCAAGTGTGGTGGCCGAAAGTGGTGGAGGGAGGAGAAAGGAGAAGGAGAGAGAGAGAGGGAGGTAGGGAAAAAGGGAGGTGTGGGGTGGTAGAGGAAGCTCCATTGGTTATTCTAGGGGGTAGAGGGGGTGGTTGTTGTGGCAGAATCAATGGCGAATGGTTGTGCGAAGGATGACGGTTATCGAAGTAGGGCTAATAGGGAGGGGGACGTTTCATGACCGGGGTGGCTCGTGTAGGGCGAATAGAGGGTGGTGGAGGGTGTTATTTGGTGGAGGGTGATGTAGGGAGTGGTTTGGTAGGTGGCTCAGGCGATGGTAACAGGGTGGTTGTCTGATCGAGAAGTGGCGCAAAGGAGAGTTTTCTAGGCTACGAAAAAGGAATCCGATTATGGGGTTGTTTATGGGGTATATATAGGCCAAATGAAGGGGAAAACGATAGAGAGGGAAGAGGACATGAGGAGGCAGGTGAGGCAGGACCACTGAACGGTGGTGGCAGGTGGTGCAGGTCTACCATGGTAGGGAGGGCTTGTGGTCGGGGGAGAGAAAGGAAAGAGGGGTAGGTGTGTATGAGGAGGGAGGACGTTTGGTTGGGTCAAAAGTGGAAAGAAAACGATGGGGAGAGAGGGAAAGGATGGTTGGTCGGCGATTAGTCGTTGCCGACGGAATTCAGGCTATAAAATGCAAGGTTGCAAGTTAGGATCGAGGAGAAGGACGGGGAAGGGGAAAGGGAAAGGGTGGATCGGGTGGTCCGGGAAGAAAAGAAAGAGAAAAAGAAGTGGACTGACAATTGGGCCAAGGGGAGGAAGAAAAGAAAATTGTGTGGGCCTAGGCTGCGTGGGAGGGGGAAAGGGAAAAGAGGGAAGAGAGTTTGGGCCGCGGGGATGGCCGGCTCAAATCGTGGGAGGGAGAGGAAAAATAAGAAAATGAGAAAGGAGTGAAAGGAATGAAAAAGGAAAAGAAAGAAGAAAATGAAAAATGAAAAATGAAAAAGGAAAAAAAGAGAAAATAGATGGGTTGGGGTATTTAGGACATTTGGTATTTTCAATATTTAAGTTATTAATATTTTAAATAAAATAATAAATCAACTCCCTTTTTGGGTTAATTTAGAAAATTTTGAATAATTTTTCCTAAATTTCAATTTTAATTAGCAAAACACCCTAATTTTTCCTAAATAAATTATTTGTTATTTTCCTCTTAGTTTTACCTTAATTTCTTCCTATTATTTTAATAAATAAATTTATTTAATTAATTAATTTAATAAATCCTTATTTGGCTATAATTTTTAAAGTTAGGGTTTTGGGGTATTTTAGTAGCTGAGAGTGTTTGCGAGGAAAGTATATCTATATGTTGATGTACACCTATAAAAAAATCATTATTCGTAGGATTACTAGGGAAGATATATGTGAATGTCTTGCTTACTCTTATTGTGGGTCTTGTGTGATCATATAACCTTATGAATAATGTACTAATCACATAAAGCAAAAGGTAATCGAGCTATGTATGTGTCTGGGTTACCCAATCCTACATTAGCTATAGGAGGTTAGTCTGCCTTCGGGTCATTATTAGTGCCTTCTGGCAGGATCCTAGTAGATCCTAGTGTCTTACCTACTCTAGAAATTGATGATGTACTAGGGGGTCTTGATACTAAAGAGTTTGGTAACCTAGGTGGTTGGCTTCGGCATAGACTTATGGTCATATTAGTTGGCTTCATCCCAAACTTATGTCCATATTGTGGGCTTTGACTTGGACTTATGTCCATTGTGGTTATTGGCATTGGCTTGGACTTTATGTCGCTTAATTTGGATAGGCTTCCACAGTATGTGTGCAATACCCTAAATTGAGCATAATATTATAAGAATTGATCTGGCTACTTATATCAACATAATATATCATTCTTTTGGTGATTCCATCCTAAGAACTCCACAGTTAAATGTGCTAGCCATGGAAATTTGTGTAGGATGGGTGACCATCCTGGGAAGTTTCAGAACTTTTTGAAATTTTTTTAGGAAGTGCATGAGTAAGGACAAAACACGCTGAAAGGAATTGTGTTGATTTGTGGGGCTAGGCGATCAATTCAAAAATTCTCTAGTGTATCCCCCGCATGGTCGTATCGACTCGAGGTGTTACAAATGGTATTAGAGAAAAATCGCGACCGTGAGTTGAACATGGATGAGCCAGTCAGCTACCTTAAGGGATGATTCTTGGGATAAACTGTATAAAGACAATTAGTGGTTGAGGCGCAACGAGGACGTTGGGTTCTTTGAGTGGGGGTGAATGTAATACCCCAAATTAAGTAGAGTATTATAAGGATTAATTTAGTTACTTATCTCAATATGGTATACCTTCCTTTTGGTGATTCTATTCTAAGAATTTCACAGTAAAGCTTGTTGGCCATGGACTAATTTTTAGGATGTTAACCCTCCTAGAAAGTTTTAGAATTTTAAAAAAATTTCTCAGGAAGCGCGTAAGTGAGGATAAAGCGTGCTGAAATGACTCATGTTGATCTGTGGGGCCACTTGATTAATCTGAAAGCACTCTAGTGTAGCCCTTGCGTGGTTATATTAACTCATGGTGTACAATTCAGTCCAATGGTTGATAATGAATAGCTGGATAATGATTGAAATAAATGGTCGAATGATGATAATAATGGTAAAAGGTGGAACGAATACTTGGATAATGATTCGAGTGAATACTTGGATAATGATCTGGATGAAAGCTGGTTAATAATTGGAATAAATGATTGGATGATGACCCATATAAGTATATGGATAAGGAAATGATATAACCTAATTGATTGAGCAAGTTGGAAAATAAACCTTAGTGTTCATTTGAATAATCTCCTTAGTACATATGTGATTATTTATGATAGTGTACTATAAAAATGAGTATGATATATTCTACATTGTCTGAGTTATGCATGATAGTGAATCTTGATGCATTATCTAATTCTGATAGAATAGATACACTTACTTAGCATTGTCATGATGCATGTTAAGTATATTTTCCATGATGTGACAAAACCTTATACTTGTAACTTTTGTTAAGGAGGTAATTTGACTTATTTAGTATGTAGCATACTAATATGCCAATTTACTCGGTCACCTTCTCATTCTTACTAGCAGAGAGCCATGTGTAAGTTTTTAGGGATAGCCAATAGTAAGCCTACCTCAGCTTGGGTTCTGGATGTGAAAGCGTAGACATTCGGAAGTTTTCATGTTGTCTTTGACAGACCATAATTTTGGGCTCACACCCTAACTTGTTTTCTACTAATATAGCCATGTACTCTTATCTTATCATTGTCCCTGTATTTAACTATGTTGGAACTGTCAAGGTCCTATGTGTAAACGATCTTTTAAATATTTATATAACTTGATCTTGCGCACTCTACTTTAAATTGGTTGGTTTGGTTTTAGCCTTGTATCTAATACGAGATAGGCGATTGACGTCTATCCTACGTTAGGTACGACAGTAACACCTTATTTTTCTTAGGCGTGTGTAGTATTTTTCGCGTCCGTACTGTTTTAAAATGGATTTTTTTTGTAGTGAAAAATAATGGTGTTACAGATCCAAATAGGCCTATTCGTTTTGCTAAAATATTTATTTTTATTGTTATTTTTTTTTCCTTTTATCTACTCTGTCTCAGTCTTTTTTCTGTTATAGTCATCCTCTTTTTCCGATCTTACTTGGTCGTACATGGATGATGACCGACCTTTAAAGGAGTATATCTCTCTATGGCAATTTTTTTCCGTTTAAGTGGCCCATTCGAGTTTGAAGTACATAGTTTTTATTCTTTTTACATCTTCCTTCTTCGGTTCAGTATTGTAGAATATGGATATTGTTTTGTAAATTTCATCTCTCGGTCTCGAGTGCACGTTAAAGGGAGGGTGTTGTATAAACCTTGGGGGCAAGTCGGCTTTGATCGCACCTCAATCAGGGCAAATCTTTACTTCAAAGTAGCAATCTTTGTCACGCCATGACAAACTAATTTGATAACGTTTTTCTTTTTTTCAATTTTTTTTTGTTCAATCTGCAAACTTTTAGTCAACACTTTATTCCTATTGTACTAATTTATGGCTAGTGTTTATCCATCTCCTAATAATTGAGGGTGCTACAAACGCAGTGCAGAGCACGGAAACTTTTAAATAATAGCGCAACAAACAATTCTGACGTTCGATATAACAACGCATTGCGTGAATTATATCAACCCTACGGCATTTTGTTTAACAGCCTCTCGGCATTGCAGAAGGGAACAGAACGGTGGAGGCGATCCAGAGCCTGAATCTTAAATCCTATTGAACGGAAGGAGAGAGACTCTCTATCTATTATTCTAAAGATACAACATAAAATTAAGAGGCATCCTAAAGATCAATTCAATATACTTAGTATGATCCTAATCGCTGCCATTAGCAATATAATACCTCTTTAATTTTCGAGAATTAGGACGGAACTCCAAACAACGAAGTTACGAGACGAAGCCTGTAACACTGAAGCAGATAACTTGTGCGTAGTCAATATAAATATATATATATATATATATATATATTACCTCATACCATATATATGAGAAACGTTTCAAAAAAAAAAAAAAACTCAAATTCTTGCCAATTAGCCAATGTACAACGATATGTAATTTGGATAGTTGGCCTTGAATTGTCGGTATCGCCTCAAATCACATGCATAACTGTCCATTCCTACGAAGTATGAATAAACATATATCATGGCGTGTTTATATTTCTACATACGCACCGTATATTTTAATCTTGATTGATTAAACTCCCGCTCTAATCATCCATTATCATTGAACTTTGACTAACTATTTTCATACGCGCATCCAGATAATATATAACATCGTAAGCATATCAAAATCTCTATACTCAAGTGCACATACATCTGAGCTAGTTTTGGCTGTAAAAGTAAAGTCATACCTCCAACACCTTTTGTTGCAATCATGTCCTATCTCTGGCTTGCGTTGTGTCTCCTTCTGGTTAATTGTAAGTTCAACGTCGCCTCGTGCGAAAAAGTGTGCAGTGATGAAGAAAAGCAGGCCCTACTAAGCTTCAGAGACGGACTTGTAGATCGGCAAATCTCCTCTCCTCTTGGTCATCCTACTCCGACGAAGAAGAAGCGGAAGAAGAAGATTGCTGTAAATGGATAGGTGTACTCTGCAATGACACAACTGGCCACGTAGTTTCCATCCATTTATCATATCCTGACCGATTTCCTCAACCACTAAGCGGTAATATAAGTCACTCCTTGCTCCATTTAAAGTTTCTGAGTCACTTGGACTTGAGTGGTAATCATTTTAACGGCAGCCAAATCCCGGCCTTTATTGGTTTTATGAAGGAGCTGGAATATCTCGATCTCTCCAATACGGGACTTGATGGCCAGATTCCAATCGAGTTAGCCAACATCTCCACGCTTCGCTATCTCGATCTTTCGTTCAATAACCTTGGAGCAGAAATTCCTGAACTTGGTAACCTTACCAGTCTTGAAGAGCTAATCCTTTGTAATAACCACTTTACTGGCACCATTCCTTCTACTTTAGGCACCATGCATTCCTTAAAAGTCCTGTCCCTATCAAATAATGATTTAGTTGGGTCTCTTCCTGTAGCTCTCGGTTCTTTGTCAACTTTAGAGACGCTAGCAGTTGACAGTAATAAGCTATCGGGTGTGGTTTCTGATAATCATTTCATCAACTGCTCGAGTTTGAAGATCTTGAATGCTACAGTGTCATCATCCCTTGTGTTTAACTTCAGTTCGGAATGGATCCCTCCTTTCCAGCTTGAATACATTGGTATGGGATGGTGCAAACTAGGTCCTAGATTTCCCGCTTGGTTGAGCTCTCAAAGAGATGTTCGGTACTTGATCATGCTGAATTCAGGAATTGAGGATCCAGTTCCTAACTGGTTCTGGAACTGGGCTGCCTATGTAGATAATATTGACTTCACTAATAATCAACTGGAGGGTGATTTATCTAATGTATTGATCAACTCAACCGTCATAAAGTTGAGCTCAAATCGCTTCACGGGTCGGATACCGAATCTGTCTCCTCGTGTCAGGTGGTTATCTGTAAGGAATAACTCTCTGACGGGGCCACTTTCTTACTTCTTATGCCACACGATCAACAGGAAGAATAATATAAAGGTCCTCCTTGTCCAGATGAATCAATTATCTGGAGGGCTATCAGATTGCTGGAAGTACTGGCAGTCTCTGATCTTGCTAAATCTGGGATGGAATCAACTCTTTGGTCCAATCCCGAGTTCTCTTGGCACGCTAGCATCTCTGCAAGCTTTGCACTTGCATCGTAACAACTTGTCAGGGAATATACCAGACTCTTTAAGAAGGTTAATCTCCCTGAGGTACATCAACTTACAGCTTAATGAGCTTTCTGGTGAAATACCAGCTTGGATCGGTGAATGGACTAATATGTCGGTTATTGGTATAAGGTCGAACAACTTCACTGGCAATATTCCCTTGCAAGTGTGTCATCTTACATCTATGATAGTGTTGGATTTTGCAAACAATAGCCTGTCGGGATCAATACCAGGCTGCTTGAGTAATCTTAGCTTCTTGGCAAACGAGGGCACTCCTAGCAATGTGGGCTTGGAAATCAGCATCATCGACTCAGGACAGCTTTTGGGCATCTTTGTGGAATACATTGAGATTGTCACAAAAGGTTCGATGTATTTGTATGATAAGACTCTTAAAATGGTTGTGACACTAGATTTTTCGAGCAATAATATAAGCGGGTCGATTCCGACACAGATATGTGATCTTAAGGGACTGTATTTCTTAAACCTATCTCACAATCAATTGGCAGGAAGTATACCCGAGGAAATTGGAAAGATGAAACATTTGGAATCCCTTGATTTATCAAGGAATCATCTTTCAGGAAAGATTCCACAAAGCTTGTCTAAGCTCACTTCTCTTAGCACTTTAGACTTGTCATACAACGACTTGGAGGGAGAAATTCCCAAAGGAACACAACTACAAAGCTTTCACAAAGCTAGCTATGTTGGTAATACCATGCTCTGTGGAGCTCCCCTCCCTTTAGATTGCAGAAAGGAGGAAAGTGATACAACACCTGCAGATGAAGATAGTGATCATGATAGCAATGATTTGATGGTATGGTTTTATAGAGGCATTGGACCAGGATTTGCTACTGGGTTTTTGGTCATCTCCTGTTTTATGTACTTTAAGAAAACCTAATAACATTCATGCTCTCCAAAGTTCTGAAAGCTCTTGTTGGAACGCCTTGAATGTTGGCTTATTAGCTTGCCATAGTTACTGCATTGTAAAGAGAAAACAATGAATATATGAACGACAAATCGTGAACGCGATCTATCAGATTTCAATAGTATTGAAATATTCTTGGAAATGGTCCTAGATAAACCAGTAAAAGGATCAGGGCTGGCCTTAGGCTTAGGCCTAGGGTCCCTAAATATATAAGGACCCCAATTAGTGTTCGTTTTTATAGTTGTAAATCAATCCACCGATATAATCCACCGGTTAAATACAGTAAATTGTTGGGATTTTTCTGGCACTCGAAATCCGGTATATTTGACTTATATTTTATTTTAACTCCTATGAATTTTGTACCTTTTAGGCCATGTTTGGTAAATGGGTAATATGAGTGGAATTTTTTTTTTCTTATTTTATATCTCTTATATCAAGCATTTACAAATAATAATAACATATTTAATAAAGTATGTAATTTAATCTAAATTAATATTTGAAATAGATATTCATCCAATTTTTATTTTTTTTTTAAATTTCAAACAGGCATTTCAAAAGATGTAAAATACTAGAATAATTTGTACATCTCATTGCCTTTGTGCCAAACGAGCACTTAACATATTATTTTGTACGTGTTGATAGTGCCACTTATATACTTTTTCTCTGATACCTTACTATATTCTTAACAAGAGAAATTATCTACAAAAGTATCGAATAATATTTAGATTAAAGACCTAATAAAAGAGTTGTTTGATCAACAAATTTAAGCTATTTATCCAAAATATTGAGCTAGAGTTCTCACTAATAGATTTTTAAGGATAAATTTTATTTAGATACTATTTACCCAATTATTTTACACATTTTTATATTTTAATAAGTCTACTTCAATACCTTTTATATTTTAATCTATTTTTATTTAAGTACCCAAATTGTAAAAATATAGCATATTTCTAATATTAGAGACCCTCAAATAAAAAATATATTAAATAATAAAGTTATCAAAATAAAATGATTAAATATGTATATAATCATAAAATATTAGGTTTTATGATACAGAAATAAATTCTATCATAATAAATTCTATTAATATTAGATAAATTTATAAATATCTCATATTATATATCGGCCTAGGATTCCGAAATATATAAGAACAAACCCGAAAAGAATGGGTGTCTCATGGTCCGTTTAGTTTTATATAATGTAATATATTATAACGAAAAAAATAATTAATTTGAAGACTAGGCCATTCCCACCGAATTTGTTCATCTCAATTCTCTAGGCTACCATGAGTGAAATGTCAATCATTAGCTCGGAAATCAAATTCTAATTAGCGTTTTATAATTATAAAAGCTGCTTTACATGATATTCAATCTCAATGAAGGAAAAGCCATATTGACCATTTCATCCCCAAAAATTTAGGTACCTGATCCTTTGCACCCATGATACCATAATTAGTTTGGGCATGCATGTACGGAGTTCAATTTATTGACTTGTCTTATTACTTTTAGTTGGTGAAAATTTAATAGGATCGAAATCCCTCATCTGTAACCTATTATGAACAAATAATGCCATCAAGCTAACACCACGAACCTAGCTAAGGTCCTTAAGCTTAGGCTCGGAGTTAACTTATTCTAAATGATCGATATCTTTTAAGTCAATTGACAAAACTAATTCGACATAACCAATACAAATAACTTGATTTGAAACCCGATCTGAATATAAATACATAAATCAAATCTCAACCCGAAAATCTAAAATAACCTGAATCAATCCAAACTTGACCCGAATTTTGGTTAATTCGATAGTCACCTGTATCCAAAATGGTTCAAATTGAAATAACACAATTAGAAAAGAACTTGACCTATATCTAGATAGATACCCGATAATGTCCCAACAAAAACTTACCCAACCCAAAATAATCAAACTTTAACTTGATCCATACCTGGACATAATTTCAAAATTGATCCAAAATAGAATCAATTTTGATTCATAAAGGTAGTATTTTATCTTATATAAATTGATACATAAATACTAATAAACAATCTTATTAATAGAATTCTATATAAACAAAAATTTGCAACCCCAAAATAAGGAAACATGCGATACATAACCTAATAACGACTATTGTATATCACATTTAGAGGGAAAGGAATGCTCGTATTTTTACCCATAAATCTCAGCCATGCCCTTGCATTACAAAATAAATTGTGAAAGATCTAGCTAGTCTTTTATAAGATTAATTACTTATGTGGATGAAATAGGTTGTTAATACCTAATTGATGTAATATATAGTATGGTTGTACACATCACTATGCATTTGGAAGTAATACATAACCTTTTTTACTTACCAAATAAAAAATAAAAATTATGCATCCCATATAACAATAAATAAAACAAAACTAGTAAAACTTTATTCTTCTCACTTTATTTTAATATCATATTAGCATCAATCATATTAGATCATAAAAATTATTATTATTATTATTATTATTATTATTATTATTATTATATCCTAATTTTTAAAACATAAATTAATTAGCAAATAATATGGAATCTGAATATAAATGAGGGTATTACCGCGACATCTAGCGCAAGTATACACCATTGTTCCAGTTATACTCAATGCTAAGGTTAAAGCTTAAAATTGGAATAAAAAAAATTCACCAAGTTCTTAATATAATAGAGCACTATAACAAAGTCAAAAAACAATGTCAAAAGTAGTTAAAGACATATCAATAAATTAAATAGCTCTACTATATTTAAAACCCAGAACACATTGAAATCAAAACACCATAAAAAATAGAACTTCGAAATCCAAACTACTTTCTCAATTCATCCTGCAAGCATGCATCAATCATCAAGTATGGTAACAATCTACTTGCACAAAATTATCTACTCATCATATATATCATGGATTATTACAACCCTATTTCAAATAACATGTTAAATAGGGAAATAACTAAGTTACCCATTACTTAGAAGAAAAATATCATATTTTATAGAATCACTATGATACATCAAATACAAAAAAAAAAAGAGTCAAAATATAAGGCAAATATTAGTTTATGATTTATAAAAGCTTCTTAAATTAGTAAACATATAAACATACAATCCAAATTTATTTATTGAGTGGATAAAGTCCAACAAAAAGGGTCACTTGGCAAACAAATAACAACCAAACTCAAACACAAAAGATTTACCTCCTAGGTAATCGAGTGGTTTTAGAACCAAATGGAAAAATCCAACTTTAGATATCTAGTCTTTAAGTGTGTGCACGCCCTCTAAGAGGTCCAAAGATCCTAATAGAATGGGCATGGAGTCATAGTGGCTCTTGGCGAGGTAAATAAATCAAGTGACTACATGTTACTATCATATAAGAAAAAACTATTGTTAATCCCCAACTCTAAGAGGCCAACCCTAGAGGACCCTATGTAACACCCTGAAATTTCGTAACCTAAAATTTGAACTTTCATCCATTTATTTATAAACTTAACCCTTGAATATTAGCTTAATTATTTTTTTAACACTTAACCCATTTACCCAAATAAATTCTTTGATAAGTTATCCAAATTATTTTATGTTTCTCCTTTTTATTTAGCTCAAACTTAAATTGATAATTTTACCTAGTTTATTTTTTCTAATTAGATACCTTAAATCTAGAAAAATTAATTTTAATCTTAAACCTAAAGTTACCCTAAATTTAATTTCTTTTCCCTTTTTCTTCTTTCTTTTATTCTCTCTCTTTTTTTCTATTCTTTACCTGCACATAGCCTTGTCTCTTTTCTCTTTTCTTTCTCCTTCAGCCTGCTCAACCCAACCCAACCCACCTTTTTTTCTCTTTCCTTCTTTCCCTCCTCGGTTTAGCTAGCCCGCCTTTCTTCCTTCTCTTCTTTTCTTTCTTTGTCATCGTCCCCATCCACGTAAGCCTAATCTAACCCATTCCCTTCTTTTCTTTTCTTTTCCCCATCCAAACCCCAGCCCAAGCCATCTCTTCCTTATTTTCTCCTTATCCCTTTCCTAACTCCCATTTGCACCCAAAATGCCCCCTCTATATCTCCTCTACACCCAAGCATGCCCCTAAACATGCCCCAACGCCTCTGCATTGCCCCTTAATTACTTGCATCTCACCTGTCCTTTCCCTTCCTAGCCAAACCAACCTTACCTTTTCCCCTACATTTCTCCCCCCTTGCATGTCCCTCTCCTCTTTCCCTTCCTTCAACCTACCTTAGTAGCCCTAACCTCCTATATTCATACACCTCCTCCTTAGTCAATTTCCATTTCTTCCTCACCATCTCCATCCATACATACATATACACCCACTCCCTTCTGCTATTCGTGTGACCCTAAACCCTACTCTTTCCTCTTCTTCCTTCTCCCTTCTCCATCTCCATCCCCTATCTCTATTTCCTCTGTCCTACACACCACCAACTGCCTGTCAACCTTCCCAACATCACATGCCTCACCTTCCAGCCATACTTCTCCTCTCTACAGCCATCACTAACACCACCACCACTGCCACCTTCATCACCCGCCAACTCCTTCTATAGCTAAACAATGCCTCTAATACCATACCTTCCCCTTCCACTCTCCTTCTCCATTCCCCTAGGTCAGCCAACCCTCTATATCACCCATTCCCTTTTCGTCACACCAACACTATAGCACCACCAAAGCATAGCCACCTCTATAACCCTCTATTATTACCTCCCAATTGCGACAACTTTCCCTTGCTAGTATTCCTATCCCTCGACCTTTTCTTCTCCTCATTGTAGCCCTTTTTCTTTTTCTAACCCCACCTAATACTCCAACAACCAACTTCCCATCCTTGTTAACCATCTCCGCCACCTATTGGCATCCCTCATCTCCACCATTTCCACCCCCACCACCACCTCTACCCTTCCAACCTTACTCCCCCCATCAAGCCTTCCCACAATTTCCCCAAAACTCATGCTTCTTATACAACGTGAGATTTTTCTTTTAAGAAACTTTCCCATTTTTAACATCAATGGACATTTTGGTAATTTATAATAATTATTTTAATAAAAAATATCATTTTATTTGTTATATATTAATATGATTAACATGTTATTATTTTTATGTACAAAAGTTATATTAATAGAGCCTAATCAATTTTAGTAGATTACCCGTAATTTTTGCTTTTGCTAGAAATTAGGTAGTCCCTACACTTTACTAAAATATTTAGATATTGCATGATAGTACATTAAGGTTTTTGATGTATAAATTTTTATTAAGTATGTTTGTTATTTTATAGTTATTTGCTTAAGAGTTTTAGCATGAAAATTTGTAAAATAGAGCATGTTGAATTTTGTATGAATTATCATGTGCACAAAAGTATGTTAAAATAGGTTTTACGTTGGAAGTAAATTATACAGGTTATGTATGTCCAATATGATAAGTTGAACATGCCTATGCATATTTTAGCACAGTTGCTATTATTGTGGGCCCTAGGGGTGATTTGGTCATTTTAGGCATATCATGATATTTATTTCGATAAGTATTCCTTAATTATTGATAAGTATGAAAGTATGTGGTTTGAAAGTTTTAGAAACACATGTTAAGGTCTTACATACTAAACCAAGTGTAAGAATACGTGTCGTGGTTAAGTATCTATATATAATTTTGGTTGTGCATTTTATAATGATAGAATGTATTGGAGAATAAAAAATCATTCATATTGGGAATTGATAAGTTCATATTTTGACACATTTTATACCCTTATAATCTTAGTTTTTAGTATTTTATTTAACTAATATAGGTGAATAATTATGGTTTTATGCTTAAGTGGTAAAAATTACATAAATATTATTATTTGAGCTAAAATGATAATAATAAATGAATTTAGAGTATAATATTATTTATTAATTTTTACTGAATTTAATTTTGTAGGTTTTATTTTTAAATAAAAGAAAATAAAAAAAATTGGACCTTTGGACTAACCACCCAAAGGCCTGGAACAAGAGACCAAACGAAGCCTAACGGCTCAATTGACCTAGAAAGAAAAAGGAAGAGGCCGAGCAAAAAAGGGCTAACATGGGACGCACAAGAGGAGCCAAAGAAAAGTCAAAGAAGAAAAAGAAAAAGGAGGGCTGGACGCTTGAGAAGTATAGGGCCACAAGATGAAAGAAAGAGTCAGCAGGGCTGACGTGGAAAGAAAAAAATGGAAGAAGGATGCAGAAATTAAAGCGCCGCACGACAATAAATAGAGGGAGCTGCAGAAGAAAGAACAGTCGTGAGGGGACGCGAAGGGCGTCTGGAAGTGAGAGCGGCAGAGCCGCAGGAAAAACAATAGGAAGACACATCGCCAGGGAACGACGCAACCGTCAGAGGCTAGGCAGGAGGCATAAGACAGCCGACAGGTCCTAACGCATGAAAAGAAAGAAATCGGTAGGCACGTAAGGCAAGGAACGGGGCTGTAACACCCCCAAATTTACTACTGAAAAATTTCGTTTAAATAAAAAGGTTTAGCGGAAGTGAAAGATAAAACCGTAAACTCGGGGGCATTACTGCCACACTTAGTACCAGACCGGTACACTTCTACTGCTCTAGTACTAAGTGCTAAGGCTAAAACCAAACCACATCAAGTGCGAAATATTAAAACATGAGTCGACATTTGACATAAATCATTAACGAAACACAAGTCAATTAGTATTTAGAATACGGTTTAGGAGTACAACTTAAGAGTACGATTTCAAAACATGAAGCATAGTACAAAATACAGCTAAATAAAACAAGTCCCGAAGGATCAAGATCCGGATTGCCTACTCACTCAAGTCAAGCCTTCCACCCCAAAATAGTACCCGATCATAAACCTACACAGGAGGTCTGCTCCCCACCATCGGTGGATCATCACAGGACATATTCAATCAAGGTAGTATCAGTACGGGTCCAATACTGAGTAAGGGCGCCGGTGCACTAAGGCCAAGCATACAATCATACAACATAACACACATAGCACAATCACATAGGTAACGTGCGATAACACACAAGATAAGGCCTGAATACTCTCCCGGTGACTTATTCTTTATTCTCATTAATAATATGTCCATTCCACACATATTCTTTAATAGTCCATGTGAATACGGGAACCTCACTATTATAGCCGGTGGACCGGAAAGTATACACTCAGGGAAGAACGCTCCTGACCACTATTATTTGCCGGTGGACCAGTCTCCAGGGCAAAATGCTCCTAGCCACTATTATTTGCCGTGGACCGGTCTGGCCCCGACTCACATGGTGTTTCGCTGTAAGTACTTAGTATATTTCCCATGGTTTAACTTACTTACTTTGGTTTGTCGAGCACGAAATCCCCCACTATTATAGCCGGTGGACTGGAAAGTATACACTCAGGGCAGAACGCTCCTGACCACTATTATTTACCAGTGGACCGGTCTCTAGGGCACCCCGGCTCCTGGCCACTATTATTTGCCGGTGGACCGGTCTGGGCTCGGCTCAACAATCTTTTACTTTACATGATTAGTGTTTTATCCGTGTCTTATTAGGTAACATTCCACCCTTGACATGCATGTCATCGATGTTCTACTACTATTCCCCCAAGGGGGCCCGTCCCATATTTTGAGACTCCGGCACCTCTTATCACGACCCGACATCCATTCCCCCTTATGCTCACACATAATGAAAGACCCACTCCTGAAAGTGTAGATTAAGCCCAACACCCTATGACATCGGTCTCGCCTATTCTCAACCTCTAGGGTTTTCCTCTTGGAACCTTAGTTGGACCTATGTGGCCCAACCTCTTCTCACTTACCTTACCATTACTTATTCTTCACCCCACATCTCACCCTTATTAGGTCAAACCCCAAGGCATATCACTTTACTCCTCGATCTCGCATGTGACTGGCAAAACTCTAGTTGGCCACATCAAACCCTAACACCTTACTTCTTCCACAAGTAACCTCTCTCTTTTCATCCCCAAGTCTCTTCTTTCACATGGAAACCCATTCTCATCTTTTATATAATAGAATTCTCACTCTTAACCCATACTCCACCCTTCCTTAATCATTCTTACTTTTACACTTCCCAAATTTTCACTCTCTCCCCAAAACCCTAATCGGGACCTTTATACATCCTTGCACCAACCTACGTACTATTTTTCATCCCAAGTCTCCAATCACCCCACAACTCTCCCATTCTCTTATTTACACCCTAATTCAACTTTTCTCACGTAAGATTCACCCCCATGCAAAATTTATCCATCCCATGCAAACACCCCAAGTTACCATGCGAATTTTAAGACCCCTTTGCATTCCCAACTCTCATTTATTTTGGACATTCCTCCCACCTAAATCTTCTCTCATGGATTATGAGGTACTTTGGTCAACCCCATATTCCCCTTAATGGTCTCACTTCCCATTCCTCTCTTATTATTCTTTCGGTCCCATTTCATAATACCAAAACCCTAGCATGCATGTCCTAGAGGGCCATATCATAACACATCATAAACATCATACATAAACATATCATGCTCATGTCATAGAAAGCACACACGACATACCTCAATTCCCAAGCTGCGCTACACATGAGACAAGTTATCCACAAATCATATAATACACGTTTAGCATGGCATAAACAACAATCAACACATTCGGATCACATATAGCACAAGGCCATAGCTTTGTCCTTACCTAAGGCGACGCCGGGCTTGGAGCACGCTCCTCTAACTCCTTAGGGCTTGGATCGGGGTCACCTATGAAAGGGGAAAATGCTAAGTATTAGTTTCCCTCAAAAGTGCCATCAACCCTTATTCTAGTTTAGGATTAAGGTTCTTATTACTAGAGGGGGTATTATACAAAAGCTAGGGTTTTTATCTTAAAGTTAGTATATTAAACATTACTAGTCAAAATGTATTTATTTTTGATACTTATTATTATCCTTATTTTATTAGACCCGTTAGTTCTAATCTTGTAATGATAGGGTTTATGCTAACTATAGGAAAATAGTGTTAGTATTAATAAAATAGTGACACTAATGTCTAGTGATAGAAACCCTAGCGTTTTAAGGCCAAGTCTATTAATGGTGTTATATTTGAAATAATAATATTATAAGGTCACAATATTACAAGTAAACTATTCCTAAGGGTGATAATGATAATAGTTGTATATTCTTGAATAATACAAGGGTTCAAATGCTTTTGGTTATAATAATAAGGTAATGATAGTAGTAATAATAGTAATAGCTAATAATAGTGTCCTAGTAATGAGGTTAGGGTTAATGTTAAGTGGTATGGTAATAAGGTTCAAGTACTCTTCTTAGTTAACAACCACATGATATTTACTAGCTTGAGTTAAGTAACATGGATAAGAACAAAAGTAGTATTATTGTTAACAAAATGATAAGGTGTTAAGTATAATAATAATAATAATAATAATAATAATAATAATAATAATAATAATAATAATAATAATAATAATAACGATGATAATAATAATAATCCTCGTAGTAATAACAATAACAATAATAACAACCAAGTAAGGTTAAGCAACCACAATAATAACCGTAGTAAGGATAATAGAAATAGTAATAATAATAATAAAAATTTTAATACTAATAATTATAAAAATAAGACCAAAGTTAAGTATAATAAAAGTTAGGGTTTAAAAGGGATGTTAGTATTAGTAAGAAAATAAGAACATTAATGATGGAGACAATAATAATGATAATAATGATAATAATAATAATAGTAATAATAGTAATAATAATAAAATTAATAATAATAATAAGTATAATAGTATTAATATTAGTAGAAAATAATAGCAGTTATATAAAAGGGGTAATAGGGTTTGGATGAGTGGAGAACCACCTAGGGTCGGCGGCGGGTGGCGACGGCGGCGGAGGAGAAGAGAGGGAAAGGTGGAGGTGGTGGTTAGATGGGAGGAGAAAAGGGGAAGTTTGATGTGGGGGAGGAGACGGCAGGGAGAGGGGAGTGGAATGAGGGTGGTGGTGTGAGAGGGGTGGCGGCGCGCAGTGGTTGACGCGGCGGCCGAAGGTGGAGGAGGGTGGTGGAAGATGGTGGAGTTTGGTGGAGAAGGAGGCAGGGAGTAAGGATGGTATGGGCAGGTAGGGGAGGACCTGCTGGTTACTTTGGGAGGTAGAAAGGAGGTTGATCACGGCGGAGGTGGCGGTAGAAGGTGGCGCGAGGTGGCGGTGATGGTTTTTGGGTAAGGGATTTCGCACGGTTGTGGTGGCACATGCCGGGCAAGAAAGGGGGCGGCGATGGTTTGGTTGCGTGGAGGGTGGTGCAGGGAAGGTTTTGGTGTGTGGCGGTGGTCCCGGCGGTTGCTGGAGGCAGCGAAACAGGCGTCTTTTCTAGCGGTGGCGAAGTAGGGTTTCGGCACGGTCCAGAGGGAAGGACTTGATGTGGCCGTTCGGGAGGGGGTATTTATAGGCCATGGGGGGAGGAAAATGACGAAGGGAAGGGGGTAGCACGCGGGGCAGGCACGGCAGGTGGCCGGCCGACGGTGGCAGTGTCACGTGCCCTACGGTTTGCAGGGTACGTTTGGCCATTTTCTGGAAAAAGGAAGGGGCAGCAGGATGCGTGAGGGAGTGTTGGGTTGAATTGGGGAAGAAAGGGACAGAAATGGCAGGGGGAGGACGGCCGAACGGCAGGTGGCTGTCGGTAGGTGGCAGGCTACAGGTTGCAGGCTTGCGCGGGGGAAGAAGACGACCTCTGGACCGGCGGTCCAGGAGGAAAAGAAAACAGGGGGGAAACTGGCCGGTTTGGCAACGGTTATAAAGTCTGTAAGCCAAACGCGGAGTTTTGGGGGTTATGGGAGGAAAACGCAGCGTTGCGTCGTTGGCTAGCAACGGTCATTAGGGCACTTAACGCGGCGCGGCGTTTCGACGGCTTCGGGGGTTAAAACGCCGCGTTGCAGCAGTGGGACGACCAGCGGACGACGCTGGGCCGTGGGGGAGGAGAAGGAGAAGGAGAGTGGGCCGGGCGAGGCCCAATCTCTGCGGAGAAGACAAAAAAAAAGAAAAAGAAGGGAAAGGAAAAAGGAAAAAGGGGGAAAAAGGATTCTTTGAGGTTTTGAATTTTTGCACAATTTATTTAGAATGTTTTTAGGTTATTATACATTTATATATATATATATATATATATATATATTTATTTTCTTGAATATTTAAGAATTATTTAAATAATAATTTAATTCTCTTTTTAGATTAATTTTGGCTATTTTGGGTAATTTTCTTCCACTTTCATTTTAATTAGTAAAATGTCCAAAATTTTCTAAATAATTTATTTATTATTTTCTCCTTATTTTCCTCAATTAATTTCCTCTTTATTTAATGAAGTAATTTATTTTCTTAATTTTTTCCTAATAAATCACTATTTTGCCATAATTCCTAAGTTAGGGTTTTTGGGGTGTTTCAGGGGCAGCCATAATTATCAGCACCGAGAAAGAAAAAAAGGAAAAGAGATAATTGCATGGAATTTAGCGCCAGAAAGGAAGAAGAGTAAGAAAGAAATTTATCCGGTAGAATTTATTTCAAATAAAACTAATTTTTATCTGAATAAATTCTTAATATTTTATTTATAAATAATTTCGGTTATTTATTTCTCTATTTTTTATTTATATTTTAAATATATATTTCTGTGTAATTAATTCAATAATTATGGTTAGCTAATTATTTATTGTTAGGGAATAAATTGAAACCCTGGATTAGAGTTTGAGATATAATTTTATTTTCTTTGTTTCGTGAAATTATTTCTTGACTCTATTTTAATTGCTATTATTTATATATATAATTCTATCAAGTATAATTTATTTGGTGCATGCCTTGTTCTGGTTTCTTCATAAGTGACAGTATGTAGGATTATTTATCGGCTAGGTGGCCATATAAATATACTAGAATTTATATGTATAAATTGCAACTAGGTTAGATAAAAATTCACCTAATAGTTTTGTGATTCTAATCGAAGTAGTAAAACATTTAGATATGTGTGGGTCAAGGAAAGAAAATACAACTAGACATGCTTTGTGTACTAGTTTGGATACTTAGATTGACAGCCTTCCAATTTTACTTAATACATTAAATCTAGTTAATTATAGGAGCCGCTTGTTGCTACTATACTACTAGTATTTAATAGGTTTAATATTGGCACTTTGTCGTATTAATTAATTAAGGGAAGTAATATAAGGTGTATGGACCCGCTTTTGGTGTAAAACTTGGTCGATCTCTTTCTCATGATTAAAATATGACTTAGAAATAAATATTATATTTTGACCTAATCTAGTGGTGGATTTCGATTTCCCTATCATATTTATCATATCTGCGGTTTTCCATTATTTTTATTATTAGTTTATTTTATTTTATTTATTTTATTTATTATTTTTATTTTTATAATCCCCATTAGTATTTTTCTTATTTATTTATTTTGTGATATTTAGGGTTTTTATTTTTACTTTTATTTTCACTTTTATTTTCAAGCTAGTTAGATAAAGGTGAAACCTCTCAATCCCGGCTTAGAACGATACCCTTATTTACTAGTGCTACAATTGACAACAAAAGGGTTTAAATTGCTTGCCGGCTACGGCCACACTAGGAATGTAGGTTATAATAAAATATTGGATATTTTAATGTGATAAGTGGTTTGAAATAGGTTAAGTATATTATGTGGAAAATTTGGAGTGAATATGAATGATCTAAATCCAATAAATGAGAAAAGTGGTTTTAGTGGGAATAGCAACTTTAGGGGTGAAATTATTATCACATGTAAAACTTGTTTGACATTGATTTTTGGATATGTTGGTTATATTGGTATTTTAAGGATGCATATTAAATTTGGAAGTCAAATGATTCTTATGGAAAAGGTTATGATTGAATCATGAAATTAGAATTTTGTAGGGAACATGAATAATAATCCTAAAGATAGGTTATTATCACATATGTAAGATGTTGGTGCTAGAACTCAATTTTTGTGTATAATGTCAATAATAATATTTTAGGAATATATAGTGAGTTGGTGGATATATGAGTTTTATGGAAAAAGTTATAGTTGATT
This sequence comes from Tamarix chinensis, assembly GCA_030549775.1. Lineage (NCBI taxonomy): Eukaryota > Viridiplantae > Streptophyta > Magnoliopsida > Caryophyllales > Tamaricaceae > Tamarix > Tamarix chinensis. Next base: position 59,840,871 of record CM060176.1, on the reverse strand, counting down.
TCTGGAAGTAGGGTTTTGTGGGAAATATATATAGTAACCCTGAAGATAGTCTATTATCATATGTTTAAGACATTCGAGTTAAAATTTGATATTTGGTTATGTAGTTAGTAATATTATTTCAAGGATGGATATGGAATTTGGTGATAAAATGAGTACCAAAGAAGATTTTATAGTTAACTTATGGAATTAGGGTTTCCTAGAAGATATGACATTTTCCTTAGAGAAGTATAATGATAATTCATGTTGGTTGTGTTGTATATGTTTCCAATGATTATATTAAGATATATTATGTTCCTTGCATGTCACCATATGTGTATGTGTGAGGAACTTTAGAAATACCAAATTGAAATCGATACTAATCACTTGAAGGGAAAAATTATGGGAGTAGGGGCCAACGTGTTGGGTCTATTCCATCGGATGATAATAGTTTCTTATGTATGTTGTCCCTAAGAGGTATTTCAAACCATTATACTTGTTTAAGAATAGTAGGCCTCCCAAGATCAATGTAAACCGTAATATGATATTGAGATAAACAATGATAAATAAGATATTAATCACTTAATGTTAAAGACCAAATGAGTTGAGACCAAGATATTGTGTCTATTCCACTGAACGATAATAGTGGCTTAAGATCGAGGGTTGATCGTTTATGCCTAATTCCATTTGTTCTTTATCTTTTAGGTCTAGTTTCTATTTTAAGATATTGTTAGACTATATAAGGGAATCTTTATGTAGAACGTGATGCAATATAGGAATTCCTAATTGTGTAGATTATGAAGATGTATTATTATTATTATTATTATTTATTAATATTGGTGAGAAAATATAGGAGGTGAGTGTACTTAAATTCTGTATTCCTTGATATGATAGTAATAAAAATTTAAGTTTTGATTGTATAATCTTGGTTTATTGATTTGCTTTATGCTTTTGTCTAAATTTTTGTTGGGAGACTTCTTGATTTTATGCATTGCTATGTCATGCATAATACAGACACACACACATATATAATCTTGTCTATTTTAGGCATGAGATAATAGAGAAGACTTTTATCTAGATGAGTCATACAAAACAAATCAACCCATAACCATATGTTTGTGGCAAATTATACCTAGATTATCTATAAACTCTTTCGACTAAAAATTATATCAAACATGCTTGGATCTAAACGATATAAACATCAAATATTATCTATAATGCAATATCTATAACATCATTAATTTAAGAAAAACATCAAGAGCTAAAAATATCCAAATCCCATAACTAAACATGGCATTAAATGAACCAACATATATACTAAATCATGCTTATATGTAGTAAATAATTGTCGTACCTTAGCAAAGATCCAAACTAACAAAGAAAAAGAAAAAACCCAAATTCAAGCCTTCAAAACCTATTAAAATACCCACAAAATATAGAAGAATCTTAAGGAAAAAAATTGGAAGAGAAGTAAAATAGAAATAGAAGAAGAAGAAATCCTTAAGATGAAGTTATGGAAGCTCAGAAGTTGAAAATGGTGGAGGAAGGAAGAAGAAGCAGAAAATGGAAAATATGAGGAAGAATAAGAGAAGAGTTTCAGTGGGGGAGAAGAGGCTAACGAATAAAGAAAAAAATATGCTAAGTGTAATAGGTTAGGAAAGTAGTTTAGTAATTGTGTAGAAAACCTTTACGTTTATGAGATATTTTGTGAAAACTATCAAGGAGAAAGGGAGGACAGATGGCATTGAATAGGTAGGAAGGATATGCGAGGACAATACCCATTCTTATCACAAATGGGTGGTGGAGATTAAATCTCACAAAGGTATAGTTAGGTGGAAGAAGAGAAGTTGAGTCTTACGACGTATGTATGTCCAATAATATTTAATGAATTCTAAAAATTATAAAATTAATTACATAACATTTCAAAATTATTTTAAGCTCAATAAAACTAAAATATAAGAATCTATAAAGTTTCATAAAATTTAATTATAGAAAAGGATTGTTTCGAGGATTAAAAATACTTTTAAGATATATTGGTATGATAAATAGTGACTTTTTAATAATGACTCGGTTTTATATTTTGAAAGAGCCTAAAGAAACTTAGAAAAGTACGATAAATACAAAAGTATATATTAAAAAAGAGTATCGGAATATATCAAATGTCAAAATTGTTTGGAAGTTTTATGGGATATAAAAATGCAAGAAAGGGGCAAAAAAGAAAAAACGAAAAGTTTTTTGAACATTACTAGGGTTTTTAATATTTCAAGACATGTAATAAAGGGTATAAATTATAGTGATTTTATTTTCAAACCAAGAGGATCTTAAACAAGTGAAGGTTTTAAAAAGTGAGGTATTATATTATTATTATCTCCTTAAAAAAATTTCGTCCTCGAAGACAAAGCATCTAGAATAGAAAGGATCGGAAAGAAGGAAGATGAGATATCCATCCTAGGGAATCCAAATACTACCCCTCCTAAAGCAACTCCGGGTAGGCTGATCTCAACTCCTTTTCTAGTTTCACAAGTTGTCTCCTATATGCTCCATGATGTCGAGAAAATTCTAACCCTCACCTTCAAACGGTTTCGTGCATCTTGGTGTGAAGAATTTGAATGGGTCATGCTTCGTACATCAACAACTCGTTGAGTTCGATAATCTCGGGTCGAATAATATGCGATGGGTCTGCCACATCGCATGGGATGGAAAATACTGTGCACAGGTGACATTTCCATAGGTAGCCGGTGCGCCACTTTTCCAACTCGTTCCAAGATCTTGTACGTACCCGTATACCTTTAGTTGGTGTTTTGCATGTATCATAATAAACAAAAAGTAAAATGAACAATAGTACATGGCAATGGAAATTGTAAACAGTAGCATAACAAAAATGCTAAACTTCTTGGTTTTACAAAAAGTCGTAGATGATCCAGGATCAATTTGCATCAGGCACAAGTGTCTCCGATCCACCGTGCACTGTGCCACCAAAAGAAAAGGACGAGAGAGAGAGAGAGACAGAGGATAGATTAGTACAACCTTGGAGGCTTGGATATAATAATGCATTTTGGCATTATCAGTGCCTATAAAAAAATAACAAGTTGGCAATTTATGTCAAAGAACAGCATTACTGACAACAGCCTCTCAACATGGCAGAAGGGGACAAAATAATGGAAGCTGTCCGGCGTTAGAATCTTAAATCTTAAGGAAAGATATTCCCTTTCTGTTGTAAGCTTAAATTTGCTAATGTAGGACTTGGTATAAAGTTCTATGCTCCGTTTGTTCTTTATTATTAAGAGGGGTCCTAATTGCTGATTTGATAAATCAATATATAATACCTCATACCATACGAGAAACGACTCAAGAATAAGTAATCCGTTTCTCAAAATCGTTAGCCGTTGCACAATGATATGTACTTTGAATTTTTGACCTCGGCTTAAATCATTATGACGCGAATGCACTGCCGTCCATGCCTATAATTCAACGCATGCGGTATCATGCAGTGATGCGGGGACGGCAGGTGCCGTCTTCTGTCCTGAAAACTTTTTAAAAACTTTTTTGGATCAAAATTTTTATTAAAATTATTTAATTATTATTTTTATTAAAAAATAATTATTAATAGTTAAAATTAACTAATATAAGAATTAATTTTAATTTTTTATATTTCTTTCTAAATTTTAATAAATTTAATCTATTTTTTAAAAATATATATATATATATATATATATAATTTTTTTGACTTTCCTGTCGTCTTTATTTTCTAAATTTTAAAAAAATGATATTTTTATCATTTTGTTCCATCCCTATTTTTCCGTCTCCGTCCTCGTCCCCGTGCAACACATGTTCTACATTTGCGTTAAACTAATTACTAGTTCCATAGACGCACATCTACGTAAGCATATCAAAATCTATTTGCTCAACTACTTATAGATCTAGGCCAGATTTGGCTTAAAAGCAAACTTCTGCCTGCAACAGCACTTGCTGAAACCATGCCCTATCTTTGGATTGCGCTATTTTTCTTTCTGGCTAACAATGAGTTCAGCATGGTTTCATGCAGTAAAATGTGCAGTGATGAAGAAAAACAGTCTCTATTGAGCTTCAAAGACGGACTCGTAGATCCGGCAAATCACCTCTCTTCTTGGTCGTCTAATTCCGACAAAGAAGAAGACGACTGCTGTAAATGGATAGGTGTACTCTGCGACGACACAACTGGCCATGTAATTTCCATCCGTCTGCCTTATCCTGATCAAACTCCTCAACCTCTAAGCGGTAATATAACCCATTCCTTGCTTCAATTAAAGTTTCTGAAAAGCTTAGACTTGAGAGGTAATCATTTTAACGGCAGCCAAATCCCTGAGTTTATTGCATCAATGAAGAATTTGGAGTATATAGACCTATCCAATACAGGTCTTGATGGCCAAATTCCAATCGAGTTAGCCAACATCTCCGCACTTCGTTACCTTGATCTGTCGTTCAATAATCTTGGAGCAGAAATTCCTCAACTCGGGTACCCTACCAGCCTTGAAGAATTAATCCTTTGCAATAATCACTTCAATGGCACCATTCCCTCTACTTTAGGTACCCTGCATTCATTAAAAGTCCTATCCCTATCAAATAATGATCTAGTTGGTTCTCTTCCTATATCTCTTGGCTCTCTGTCAACTTTAAAGACACTAGCCGTTGACAATAATAAAGGCTTATCTGGTACTGTTTCTGATAACCATTTCATCAGCTGTTCTAAGTTGAAGATCTTGAATGCTACGTCTACATCCCTGGTTTTCAACTTCAGTTCAAAATGGATTCCTCCTTTCCAGCTTGAATACATTGGTGTGGGATCGTGCAAAGTAGGTCCTAGATTTCCTGCTTGGTTGAGGTCGCAAAGACATGTTCGGTACCTGATCATGCTGAATTCAGGAATTGAGGATCCAGTTCCTAAGTGGTTCTGGAACTGGGCTGCCTACGTAGATAATGTTGACTTCACTAATGACCAACTTGAGGGTGATTTATCCAATGTATTGATCAACTCAACCGTCATAAAGTTGAGCTCAAATCGCTTCACGGGTCGGATACCGAATCTGTCTCCCCGTGTCAGGTGGTTATCTGTAAGGAATAACTCTCTGACGGGGCCACTTTCTTACTTCTTATGCCACACGATCAACAGGAAGAATAATCTAAAGGTCCTCCTTGCCCAGATGAATCAATTATCTGGAGAACTATCTGGCTGCTGGAAGTACTGGCGGTCTTTGATCCTGCTAAATTTGGGATTGAACCAACTTTCTGGTGTAATCCCTACCTCTCTTGGTGTGCTAAATTCTCTGCAAGCTTTGCACTTGCATCACAACTACTTGTCCGGTAACGTACCCAGTTCGTTGAGGAGGTTGATCTCTTTACGATATATCAACATACAGATGAATGGGTTGTCAGGTAAAATACCAAATTGGATAGGTGAATGGACTAAGATGTCGGTTCTTAACATAAGGTCGAACAACTTCACCGGCGGCATTCCTTTGCAAGTATGTCATCTTTCTTCTATTCTAGTGTTGGATTTTGCCCACAATAACCTATCAGGATCTATACCACATTGCTTGAATAATCTAAGCTTTCTGGTAAACGAAGGCACCCTGAGCCACGTCGGCTTGGAAATCAGTATCACCGACTCAGGGCAGCTTTTGGGCGTCTTTGTGGAGTATATGGAGTTGGTCATAAAAGGTACGATGTATTTGTATGATAAAACTCTGAAGCTGGTTGTGACATTAGACTTCTCGAGCAATAACCTAAGCGGGTCGATTCCGATCGAGATATGTAATTTTAAGGGACTATACTTTTTGAACCTGTCTCAAAATCACTTGACAGGAAGTATACCGGAAGAAATTGGGAACATGGAACATTTGGAATCTCTTGATATATCAAGGAACCAGTTTTCAGGTAAGATTCCACGGAGCATGTCTAGGCTTACTTCTCTTAGTAAGTTAGACTTGTCATATAATAACTTGCAGGGAGAAATTCCCGAAGGCACACAACTCCAAAGCTTTGGCAAAGCAAGCTATGTTGGTAATGCCGGGCTCTGTGGGGCTCCCCTCCCTTTAGCATGTAGAAAGGAGGGAAGCGATGCATCAGCGACGCCTATGAACGAGGATACTGACGACTTGGATGTAGTATCGTTTTATAGAGGCATTGGACCAGGATTTGCTACTGGTTTTCTGGCCATTAGCTGTTTTATATACTTCAAAGAGGCCATAGTAGGATGAGTGCTTTCCAATGTTGTAATATCACATGCCGTTAATACTCGAATGCCGGCTTATTAAACCATATACAGTATAACACTCAGAGTTAGAACAATCTCACACTCCATCACAACAATAGTACTAACAATTCCAATCATTTTACCTCCACATTACTAATTCTTAATTTAATATTAAAATATCCAATGCAATCAATCAGGACCACACCAACTTTATCTATTTTTTTTGACTTATATTATTCTTTCATGTAATTTTTTTGTTTATAAATTAATAAAAATATGTGAACAATCTCACACTCCATCACAACAATAGTACTAACAACTCCAATCATTTTACCTCTACATTAATAATTCTTAATTTAATATTAAAATATCCAATCCAATCAATCAGGACCACACCAACTTTATCTAATTTATTTATTTTTTTGATTTATATTATTCTTTCATGTAATTTTTTGTTTATAAATTAATAAAAATATTTATTTCAAAATTCAATAATATTATCAATTTCAATTTAATATAAATAATAATATTATTCTTGAAAGTCAAATTAATCATACATTTTTTTGAAAACTAAATTAATAATAAAATTAATTTAAAAAATTTATTTAGTTAAAATTTGCTTAATAAGAATAAAAATGGTGTTGTTAATGTTAGATAATAAAGGTGCATTCCAAATATTAATTTCAAAAATATTAATATTATATTAAAAAGTGATATTGATGTTATGTTAAAAATTAATATTATTTTGAATATTATCTTGAATATTAATAAAAATATATATTCTTTTCTACATTAATAATATTCTTTTAAATGACATAGAGTTGTTTTAATAAAAGTACGATGTGCATTTATTAATTGGAGTATAATGACAGAAAATAAGATATAATAATATCATGAAATATAATATACAACTAGAAAGTACAAATACAACATGAAATATAAATAAAATAAAATAAGTCACACGTAAATAATACAACATTAACTTTAAAATTAACACGCAACACTTGAAAACCAATGCAACAATATTGATTCATAAGTTATTATCTTGACCAAACTTTTGCTAGACATACTTGATCAAATCCATAATAATCGATGATGATAGTCCTTATCTTGAATTCTAATCATGTTTTGCATATACATGGCATGATCCAAAATATGTTCACAAAAATATGGTTGTTCCACGTCACTATAATCAAGCTGTGACATATCATATTGGAGCAAGTATATGTCACGCTCATCTTCAACAATCATATTATATAATATGATACAAGCATGCATAGTGTTACTCAAGGTTTGTATATCCCATAACCTTATTTGGTATCATATAACAACAAAACGTGCTTCTAGAACTCCAAATACTCGCTCTACATCTTTCTTTATTGACGTATGACATTGTGCAAAAAGTTTATTCTCTCACCTTATGGATGCCATATAGATTTGATGAACGTAGCCCATGGTGGGCATATACCATCCATGAGATAGTAGCCTAAATTATAATAATTATCATTAATTGTAAAGGATACCAGTGGAGCCCAACCATTATATATATCATCAAATACAAGATAATTATATATTCACATTAACATCATAACATGTACAAATAGTACCAAAATATGAGTGTTATCTCTAGAGATTATACGAAGCAACAAATTCAAGAACGAGCATGAGGTTCCCACCACCTAAATAATATTAATCCTACTAAGCTATAAGACAATTCTTTCACTTCCAGTGCATACAATTTATGCTACCAAGTATTCTTGGGAAGCGACATCATTAACATGAAATAACTTAAAAGAACCCTAACGGGGGTAAATAGGGTTATAAGAATGGTAATAAGTAATAAATAAAATTTTGACATAATATATAGTGGTTCGATAATAGAATTTTTATATATCCACTACCAAAAAGGTTTGCCTTTTGGATTTTGAACCTCCTCTATGTGTTATTGATAATCACTCCTTTCTTGATTTATAAGCCTACAATTTTAATGTCTTTCTAGGATTTGATTTATAATTTGACCTAATTATCCTCTCAAGGTTTATAGATATACTTATCCAATGGCCTCTCTTAGAAATACTAGGAAACACATAACCTCAATATAATGAGTTTTGAAGAGAATTGTGGTTGATTACAAAGTATCTCAAAATTGAAACAACTATGAAATTAAATGAATGATTTATGAGTGTAATCTAGATATAAAGAATATATTTTACAATTAGAGAACAAATACAGCTAATTAATGCATAAATACTTTTGAAAATATCTCAACTCGAAATGAATATAAAAGTGAGATATAGAGAATCAATTACAAGTAGGAGTAGAGGATTAAGTTATGCAATTAATTAGAGCTCAAAAGTTATTTTTATTTTTTTCTCATAAATGAAATTTATAGTTATGGCCAACAATGTAGTTGTCTAAATAAAAATAATATATCCATTGTGTAAGCAGTGAACACAATTTTTAGTATTTAATGTTTACCAATCAATCAGCTCATGGAACCAGTTGATCGATTATCCTAACCATTCAATCGGTTAATAAAACTAGTCAAATGATTATATTTAAACCTAATGCTAAAATTTTACCATTACATAAAATAGTTGATTAGTTATTGAAACTATTTGATTAATTTCATGCTTTACATTTTTGGTCTTATGAACATATATGAGTAGTCAAATGGTTTAGCAGGCCATTCGATGTGTCATGTTGACCTGCCAATTTCTTTGTTCGAACCAATTAATTGGTTTAGTTCCTAGGCAATAATGATTTTTATATTTTATCTCAACCCTTATCATGGTTGATCAAACTAGTTGATCAATTTCCAAAACTAGTCGATCAATTTAATAAAACTAGTAAAAGCTTTTAAAAAAAAGATAAAATAGGTTTCTATAGGATTAAAATCCATAGCCTAGTTAGTTAAACTAGGTGATCGATTTATGAACCAATTGATTAACTTGATGAAACTAGATTAAGTGTTCAAATAGAAGTAAAATGGGTTTAGGCATGAATTGAACCCATAGCTTGGTTAGTCTAACTAGTCAATTAGTTTGATGAAACTAGTTGAAGTATTTAACCAAAGGCAAAACCACTTTTCTCGGTACTAAAAGTCTATAGTAATCAATTAACCAACATTTAAGTTTTTAAAAGCATTAAGTCATAGGTTTAAAACACAAATTAGGTGATCGATTGCGAGAGTAGTTGACTGATTCTAAATAGAATTAAGCATGTTAAAAACACTTTAGAAATGATATAGGGTTTAAAACCAACAAAGAATTGATATTGAAGAACCTTAAAGGAAGATTTTAAATCATCTTAAGAGATTAAAACCAAAAGTGTTATGATCAAATGACTTTAAAAGATAATCTAAGACTTAGAATGTACACCTTAATGCCTTGAGTCTTAGTAGCTTGATATAATCTTCTTTTATGCTTTGAAACTTGATTATTCTTTTGAATATTATACTTGAGAATTGATTTGGGTAAGTGTGTTTTAACATCCTTGTGATCAACATATTTCATGCACACTTAAACAAAAACAAACATGCTAACTGCTTTAAACTCGTTTGTTATCACCAAAAGAAGGATTAAGACATTTATTGACTTAGTAGGTTAACACAACTAATAGAGGTCAGACGAATTAGGCCTCCTTATGTAATCTAGTGTAAATTTAGCAATGAAACTTAGAGAAAAATTGATAACATATTCTCTTGTTGTAGATTCAACAATACACATATATTCATCACATGCATTGGCTGACATTCTATATGCCAACATTAATAAAGTATCTATGCACTTTTATAGTGGTGATAAGCCTCATCTGCCAATTTTTTAGACTCTTTGTGTAAAGTATGAAGTATGGATACTTAGAGTTCCACTATAAAAATGAAAATATGTCTTCTAATTCAAAATATATGAAAATATTGATTGGTCGTGCACATAGATTCTCATAAAAGTATTTGGCATATAGGTGATCATGTTCAACTTCATGCTCCCTATCTATGTAAATATATTGTCTCACTCTTCTTTATGGATCCATAGAATATTCCAATTCTCTAATTAACTTAGTATTGTGGGGTAGAAAATTGTCGATGTGTGATTAAGTTTCATGGATCATTTTCCTCATTGTTTTTTGTTGAATAATGGATTCACTCCTTAGTTATGCACTAATTCTATTCAAATCTACCTCAAGTGGATCAATTTAAGGTTTATCTAATGAAGAACTTGAATAAATTTTTGTAGTATTATTTGTAATTTTTTATAGTTTATAGAATGGATAATAGTAATTGCTTTAGATTATAAGAGGTTTTGATGCTCGTTGGTATATAGAGAAAGGTAGGTTATGTGAGGGTGCTTTTTCCTTCACATTAATACATCTCATGTGAAATTTCATGAAACTTAGGTGTTTTGGTATCAAATAATGCCAAATGTGGCCTATTATTTTCAATAATGGTAGCCATTTAAGAGTAAAAGATAGGTTATTTTCGTTTGATCATGTAGGTAGCAGATGTCAACGAATTATGGCATCCTTGTCTGTTGAAACATAATATGGGAGGGTAATAACATAAATGCATTCTCCACTAGTAAAGTAAAGATGAAGTAATTGACTAATAAAGTAGCCATGTGATATGCATAATGATAGATGTTTTTAGCTTTAGTATTAACCATAAATTTGAAATAATAGACTAAATTGGATAGACATAGCCATGTGAGGGTAATAATGTAGATGCTTTCTCCAATGGTAATGTAGAGATAAAATAATTGGCTGATAAAATATCCATGTGGTAGTCATAATGATAGATTCTTTAGTAAAGTGGATAACATTACACCGAAACTATGTAAACTCAGATGAGAAAAAACTTAAAAGTACAACAAAAACATTAAATTTACATTCATAATAAATGTATATGAAAAGATAAATAAAAAATTACCAAAACCAAACACAAGATTTCAGTAACACCTTAATATAATTTCTTCTTCACACATCCCCTTGAGTTTAGAATTCATTGTACAATTGCTCATACTTACTATGTTGAAGTAGTGATCTACCTAAGATAGCCCCTAATTTTTTCTACACAATGATTTCTTTTGTCAATGTAATTGGTTTTAAAAACCCATAAGGAAACATAAATGGAAACCTAGATTCAAATAAATAAAAATTATTTGTTGGGTCTACTGGAAATAAGAATAAAGGATAAAAATGATTTAGGCATAAAAAATAATAGTTGTTCGAATTTAGGATTCCTAAATAACTATAACTTTCAACCTAATGGATGGGTATAATGTTTGTAGGATCCTAATGTCTGTGTGGTTTCCCTCATTTTTCCTTGCGATCAAGGTATTTTGATCTATGTTACTAACCTAATATCCTCAAGCTCTTTCCATATTACATTTATATATGTAAAAAAAAACATTGATGTTGGGTGTAGAGAATTATGGAAATGGCTCTACAATATTAATGTTCTATCTTCCCCTTAGTATCTCCTTGGTGACTTTGACATCTTCCTAGATCAAGAGGAGAAGTTTCAAGGCTTATCACCTAACCTAATTGATTTACACAATTTAAGACACTACCTTATGAAGTTGTCTATGGTGGCCTTCTCTTTTCTTGGTTTTACCTTAACCTAGTGTAACAATCATGTGGGAAGTGAAAAAATCATTTCCAAATTAGATAGGGTTATAGGAAACCTTTATTTGATGTAATAGTGCACAAAATCTTATGTAAGTTTCCGACCTATCACTTTCTTTTATCATAATGTTGCTACCTAACACTTTCACTAAGGGAATGTGGCCCATCATGTAAGATTGAAATTTTTTTAACATGTGGTGCAACCACCCAAACTTTCTTTAGAAATTTGAGCATGTGTGAAACTTTATTGATATCCCTTAAGCTAGCACTAAAATTTTTATGTGTCTCAATAAATCAAAAAAGTAAGGCTTTGTTTTAAAAAAACTCAATGAAGATCATTTTATTTTCATCTCTAGCTCAGTTGTTCAATTATGATAAGTATTAAAGAGAATACAAGTAGCTCTAGTGGTAGATCTAGTTAATGTCAATTTGCAACAGCAAGAATGGGATGCATGGAAAATGTATAACTATTTATCAGAACTTAAGGAGAGTTTTTTGAAAAAAAAGTCTAGTGCATTGGCTAAATGTTGGGGAAACCAAAAACCACTTGTTCTTCACTTTAATGAAGGTTAGAAAAAATAGAATCATGGTGCATCAAATTAAAAAGGAATATGGAACTTGGAATGATGATCAAAAGGGTTTCCATAACTAATTTCAATAGTTGCATATGAAACAATGAATAAGGTAACATGAAATAACATGATAAATTAAAATTTTGCATAATAATTAATAGTGGTTCAAGGGGCCAATGCATCTCTAAATCCACTACCAAAATGGTTTTCCTTTTGGATTTTAAAATGTTCCCTTATTTTGTGTTGATAATGATCACTCTTTTAGGTTTAAAGGTTTATGAGCCTACAATCTCAATGACCTCTCTATGACTTCTAGACATACACAATCTCTTGATAATGAGTTTTGAAGAGTGTTGTTGTGTTTACAATTTATTCCTCACAAAATATAGAAATGAAAGTGTATAATCAAATGTGAGGGAAGTAAACAAACTATAAGAATAAGTATTACAAGTGTAAGAACAATTCAGCTAAACATGAAAAATAAATAAATTTGAGCACTAGAGAAGTTTGATTTAGATTTAAAAATGTAAAATCAAAACTCTTTTTGATAAGATTTGAAAATGATGATTTTATAAGACTTGTGTTAAGTTGATTGATGCTTATTAAAGTTTAACAACTGTTATTTATAATGCTAAGATATGAAAAAAAAATGGCATTAGCCTTTGGGTGTAAAAAGTACTCCAATGGGCAAAAAACTTCATAAATTCCTAGACCAATTGATTGGTTTTTAAAATATTCGATTGGTTTTGAGAAATGAGTCAATTGGTGGAACCTTTCTCAACACTCCGCACCTTTACAAAAAAGACCATAACTTGTGCTATAGAGCTTGAAATTAAGTACCCTTTTTTCTTTAAAGAAAAACCAAAAGTAATGTCTATATAATTTATAGTGAATTTTAAAAGTTAAATCATATGAAAAAATACTCACAATAAAATCAATTTAAGATAAAATTTTACACAAATACTTGAAAATATTTTTTATGCATGATTTTACTTTAAGAGTTTTCAAAATAATTTTTGAATAGGATTGGAAGTATCAAATCATTGAAAAATCTAAGTGCTCAATGTGTAAGTCATATGTACGTAAAACCTAAGACTATAACATACTCTTTGAAGCTTAAATCTTGGTTTTTTTAGCACACTTACTTATCCTTTCATTGTTTGTGTATTCCTCATATGAAATTGATGTTCTTGAAGCTAGAGTATTCCTTTTTTTTCCTTATTGATCTTTTTCTTGTGCTTGAGATATGATTTGTAAACTTCATCTCTTTAGCACTCCTTAACTTAGTTAAGTGTTGAAAACTTTAACTTTTGCTATGATGCACATGCACACTAAACAAGATAAGTAAAATTCATAGTTGAGTTTGCTATCATCAAAACAAAGGTTGATTGACCTATGAGTGAGCAATCTTCCCCTATTTGTTGATGACAAACAAAAAGATACCAATATCATGAGAGATTAAGTATAGAAATGTGAAAGTAAAAATCATAACAATTGCTCAAATCAAATGGATTTTATATTGGCGATGTTGTAATAAAACCACACAAGTATCATGTTAATAACAACATGATGATCAAACAAGTCAACACTTAGCATCTTTTCACCCCTTTCCCCCTTTTGTCATCAAAAAAGGGAATGGGATTCATCAAACTATATTTCCAATCAAAAGATAAGTTCATATGGAGTTAAATTGATAGGGAGTGAAGCTCCCCCTCAATACATGAACATTCTCAATTAAAGCATGAAGAGATTAGTCATACATAATATTATCAAGGAATAACATCTGTGAAACATATATGACATATCTCCCCCTTAAGCCATGCCTAGGGTTTAAGCACAAATGATCAAGATGCATACTCCCCTTAAGGGTATTCATAAAGTAACATTAATAGAAAGATAATATTAGAATTACTATGATGCCACTATTTCAAATCACATGGGTAATAAATTAAAGCTATAAGTATCAAGATTTATGCAAATAATTTAAATATGATAACACTAAAGCTCATGAGTAATTGTGATATTTATAGTGATATTGAACAAATTATTCAATGATTAATAAAAATAATAAAGAAAAATAAATTATATGGATATAAATAGTAGAGTTACGCATGGTTTTGTTGAAGCAAGAGTCAATCACCTCAAAAAAAAAATAAGATGAGGATGGGTAAGAATTAAACATTATTCGGCAAACATCCTTCTAATACACCAAGAAGTAAGGAGTGAAATTTGTATTTCCATTTTCAATTAAATATATGCTTCTATTCTTCTTGTTGTTCCCTACACAAAGTAATCAACCAAGTGCTCTAGGTACCTAACTTTTCTTAGGTCCTTGGGGGTTAGTGATACGTCTTTGAAGGATGGTTCCCTTAGACACCTATACCTCCTTAGAATTTTTAGTAAATCTACCATTTTTTCATGATGAAGCAATATGACCATATTTCCTACATTTATCACAAAAAATGGGTGAAGGAGACAATTGATGAGCCTTAGAGGCTTTTATAAATAAGCCTTTATTAAGGGTTGTTATCTTGGGGATAATGTATCATTGGTCCATGACTATTTATGGAATTATAACAATAAAAATATTACTCTATGATGTATGATACAAATAGATCTTGATTGGTATACTCAAAAAATGAGAGTTTTGTTCTCGACAAACTAGTTGACTAGTTTGCCCAAAACAAATTGTCGGTTATCCTACTATTTCATATCTATTCTTGATTTTGACTCAAATTCCTTTCCAATGTTTATGAAAACTTTTAATTAGAATCCATTTGTGCTTATAAGTATGTTTTCATGGTTTGGGATTATTTTTATATTATTTAGATAATTCTATTATTTAATTTAGTTATTTTTTCCAAAAAATACTTTTAAGACAAGCCCCACCTTCTTCTTTATTTGTCACCTATCCCTCTCTCTTCTGGAAGTTGGGGTGAATGATTGACTTCCAAACTCACCAACCCACTACCATGTTCCTTTATGACTGCACTCAACCCCTTTATCGCTCCATCAAGTCAACTTTCACCTCTTGATTGGCCACACTCAGCCTTAACAGTCTCATCTCCCTCTCTCCTATGAATGTCGACCAAGCCCTACCTCTATATCCTTCATTCCTAATCCATTTTCATTCCTCACCTATTGTTCTTATTCTCTTCTCCCTTTTCTTTGTGGAAAATTTTTCCAAGTGTTGAGCATTACTTCATTCCTTCCCTTCCTCCTCTCTATTAAGAAAAACAGAGATTTACTCTGATTTTATCCCTTCTTTGGTTGAGCATTGTCTTCTCTTTCTTCTTCTAATATTGGCTTTATTTATCCCTTGTTTTCCTTAATGAAGGAAGAATTAAGGTTTGAGAAAGGTTAAAGATTTTAGTTCTTTTCTTTTGGCATCTTGTTCTTGAGAAAAGGTTATGTTTTATGATCTTCGTCTTCTTCTTCTTCTTCTTATGATTTTTCTTTGATTTTTAATGGAGTTTTGAATGGGGATTTTAATTTTTTTGACTTTAATTCTCATAGAAATTGAGGCTTTGCTAGATAGCCATCAAGTAGAAGCTTTTGTGCTAGAAGAATTGCTTCAAGGTAAGATACTCTTATCTTTAACATAAATGGGGTTTTGTTACGTATTGAGGTCCCATGTGCCTGGTGTGTTTTGTGTGAACATGGTATAATTATATTATAAAATGTGAGAATGTAGTAGAATTTCTTCCTAAATTTAGCTTTTTTTGGTGTCTCTAATTTTTATACATGAGTTGGCTATTTGAGCATGATTTGTTTAAATGCCTACATTATTATGTGTCCATATTATTCTATTTGTGCAACATGTTTTTAATGTGTTTTATAACTTAGAATCATGCTAGGATTAATATGATAAAGTTTAGTAAATTTTGGTGTGTGTATCATAAGTTTGGGTAACATTTTACCCAAACTAGTCGATTGATTCATCTAACCCATCGACTAGTTGTGTGAGCAGTTGCATGGTTTGGAAATTTGGATCGGTTGGTTATGGGATCAGTTTACTGGTTTGATAAACTAGTTGATTGGTTTCAATGAACGGTTAACTAGTTTACCAAACCCATCAACTAGTGACCTTACAAAGTTTACTCTTTGCTTAGACCCATCAACCGATTAGACCAAATCCATTAACTGGTTTCTATGACCACTCAATCAGTTTGTCAAATCCATCAATTAGTGACCTTTTAGAACAAAGTAGCCTAGTCTCTACTTAGACCCATCAACTAGTTGGGCCAAACCCATCGACTAGTTTCTATGAACAGTCAATCGGTGAGACCAACTAGTTGACTGGTCCTATGGTGTTATTTTGGTTTAGATTTGGTATGACCAGAGCTCTTCACTTGTCTTAGGGACCAATCAACTAGTCTTGTTAAATGTTGCCTAGTTCTATAGTCAATTATTGTTACTCTTTTTTGGTCTTTGTGTTAATACCTCCATATACTTACAAAATTTAAATTGTGATTTCAACTATGATTGCCCTAGATTTAATAATAATAATAATTATTATTATTATTATGGTGATATTTTTGACTTGAAATAGTTTGGTGTCATCTTTAAAAACCTAATTTGTCCAATAATGGAATTTAATTATTTTTGGTGTTATCACTTGGAAATACCCAATTGATGGCTTTTATGTCTTATGATGTGTTTGGTGTTATCACTTAGAAACACCCACTTGATTATTTGTTGATTTTATCTATGATTTGTGATATCACTTGAAAATATATAATAATGGCATAAGATTTTGATCAAGCTTTTCTCTCCGACTCTTGGTGTAGCTAACCGAGAGTTAGTAGAGGGTGACCAATACCTATTTTCCTCTTTACCAGGTTACGATCAATATGGGGTATGTGAATGTTTTTGAGGTGTAGAATTATACTGTGGCAGGTAGGCATGGCATCGGTTACTAGTACAAATAGGTGAGGTATCCAAGTACAAGGCCCCTGGAACTTCATATTGTCCATTGCTTAGGTTGGTGTGGTATCCCAAATTTTTAACCCTCACAGCAGAGACATTCAAGGTGTGGTGTGTGAGGTATCCTAGTATAATCCCCCTTTGTGTACTTCGACCACATGTGGTGGGTGTAGGATCCTAATTTGTGTTATCCATCGCAGTAGGTGCACTCGATATGTGGTGGGTGTGGTATTCCCAAAGAAAATACCTTTCGATGTATCCTAACCCTGTGTGGTAGGTGTGGTATCCTTGGAAAAATTTCATTCGATATATCATGACCCATGTGGTGGTTGTGGTATCTTATTGTGATTATTTGTGTTACCATGATTTTTTTTCATGGTGGAGAATTAGGTGTGGTCAAACGAACTATCTTGTTAACTGAAAAGTGCATGATCACTAAAGGGATAATTCTAATATGGTTTATATTGTATAGATTGTGATACATTTACCGTATTATTATCCTTCCATGATTTCCATGTAAGCAAGTCTTATTGTCTTGCTACCATAACTCTAAGTGTTAATTTGTATTGGTATTTTTATCATCATGTCATCATGTGAATTCAATGTGATGCATGAGCCTTACCATGTTTTTAGTAGTATGTTTTACTAATACTTCACCATACTGATTCTATACTTATATGGTCACTATGGTCATCTAGCTTTTGGTCTAAGGAGCAGGGGATAATTGTAGGGGTATGACTTTCACTTAGAGTATATTGAGGGTGATGACATGGGTCATTAGTGGGCTGTTGCTTAGGTTTAGAGATTTATGTTCACACTTAAGAGTTAGGTTAACTAGTTAGAGGCATTTTACCCATTACGTTGGGAAGTTTTTGTTCTTCTTGTTATTTAAACTCTTAGCTCAATTTCCTGTATTTGGATTTGTAAACTATCATATTCTTTCCATCTATATTATTGTTCTCACCTTTATTATCATGTATTGTTGCATTAATATTATGAGCATGCATATTTTCACTCATTGTCCTATTTAATCTTACATCAGGCATGGACAAGGTGATGATCACACCTCTCTCATGGTTGATGTGGCGATAACATCCCTGGTTTTGTTTTCTGAACTCTTCTATATTGTCTTAAAAATGAAAATTTCTTGTTCAAAAAATTGGGGGTTGTTATAAGATTGATCTAGGGATTGCATGTTAGCTCATAACAAAGTTTCCTATTTTTTAGTGAATTAATCTACCAAGCAAAGGAGGAGCTTCTATGAATCTCATCATTGCAAGCAAGTAATTTCCCTTTTAATTACCATGGACTAGTGGTCTCTTCTTCAAGATTCACTACCCATCAGTTATAAGATCTTGTTGATAAAATCACCCACGGAGCTCAGCATGGGATTTCAATATTACTCTCTTATGGAGAATGGCTACAACTCGTCGCTAGTGTGCTATTTGGCATCCAAATGTTTGGTGCCAAAATTTTTATCTCCCTAAAGCTCTTTTGAATCTTGTTACTAATATATGTCGCTTGTGTCTCTAGATAAGAGGGAATGATCTTAGTAAAAAAAAATCACCTATAGCTTGGTTTACCTATTCTTTTTCCAAGAAGGAAGGGGCCTTGGGAATTTTGGACAAAGAAGCATAGAATATGGTTGCTCTAGGGAAGCATCAGTGGAAATTGAATTATGAAAATAAGCCCTTTAGCTTCAATGGATTCATAGATGTTACTTACATGGGTGTGACCTATACCATTATGTATTATCCAAGTAGGCCTCGTGGAAAACCCGAGGCATTTTTCTTTTATGTCCTATATTTCTTCCTAGGATTGATAACTATAACATATATTTTCCTTATAGAATTAGTGAGGTGTATGATCAAATTTACAAAAAGGGCATAATCAAACCTTAATGGGGGTAGTGTAGAAGAACCCAACAACCCTAGATGCCACTTTACATTTTGGCTCACATCTCATGAATGCTTAGCAACTAAAGATCTTTTGTTAAAGTTGCATGTAGTCCCTAATGATCGTTGTTTTTTATCAACATACATAAATGGTCCGACATATCTTCATTAATTGTCATCATATGTAAAATTTAATGGATACACTGACATGTATGGGGGTTGGAGATTGAACAATTGGCATAAACTCCAGATGATGTGGCTCATACCCATGGATGGGCAAGAGCAAAACCAAAAATACTTACAGTTTTACAAGCTATGATAGTATATAAAATTTGGAAAGCTAGAAATAGTGAGGCGTTATATACCTAGAGGGGTTTATAAAAGTCTTTAGCTATAACTATCAGTCGGAGGTGTCTACAAAATTCATGGTGAGGGAAAGTTAAGAACTATGTTCACCTATTCAATGAGTTTGCATCTATTGCTTGTAAATAACTTCTTTCTTTAATAATGGATATGATCATAATTCCAAAAAACATTATAGGAGTTAAACTAATAATAATAATAAAGCTTTGCAATCCTTTCTAATTTAGTATTTGAATATGTGGTTTATAGAGAAATGACACATTAAATTATTGGACCTTGAATAAATATTAGATTTATTCATAAAGTTAAAGTTGTGGGTAAAGTTAGTATCTTGTGATATATGGAAGATAACTTACAAAATGTTAAGAGATTGTTATCATGATTTATGTATTAGTTTCATCATAAAGTTTATACTAAGACAAGTAGGCTATGATAAGAAACTAATTTTTATGGACTATGTAAGAGAATATTAATATATTTTTAGTTTTATATATTACTATAATTGTTTTAAAATATAAAGTGGCTTGTTATATTAACCATAAAGTATGGTCCATATGAAATTATATATAAGATTCACTACAAAATAATTGATTTGTGCTAATAGGGCCTTATCTATTGGTAAAAGATATCTTTTTTTTTTGCATAAGTTATTACCAATAGAATTCTTTTTTTTTTTGGTGACAAAACTATGGGTAAGCATAAAGTTTTATCTATATATATATATATATATGTGTGTGTGTGTGTATGATCTATTGGGAATAATTGATAATGCCTACAGATATTTATATGTTAGTAAAACTTATGCCCATATTTATATCCACAAGTAAAAGTATTAATTACAAAATAACATCTGTGACTAAACATATTACCCACAAAATAATATCTGTAACCAAAATTATTATCCACAAAACAATATATGTGACTAAAAGTATTATCCATAAAATTATATCTATGATAAAAAGAATTGACCACACAATCATATCAGTGACTAAAAGTATTAAACACAGTAATATATCTATTACTAAAATCTATTGCCAACATATATATTGTTGGTTATACATATTTTACACTGTATATATATACATTTATTTCTATAGGTGAAACCTTTACAGAAACATACAATATTTATTGATAACAACTATTACCATAATGTCCATATGTAGTAACAATTTATCCTAATATAAAATTAACTACACCATATATAATTATCATTGTGGAGTACAAAATAGTTAGTAGTTTAGCTCCCGAAGCCATAACAGTCCTGTAAGTGCAATACTATATATACAACTTGTAACATAAACTATTATACAAAAATATCTTCATACACTGATATACAAAAGCATCAAGCATTTTTTGTAAGTTGAAAAGCAAAAGCACAGAGCTTCTTTATAAGCTGGAATATATAGAAAAGCACAGAGTATTTTCATAAATTGATATACAAAAGAAGTGATCATCTTCATAAGCCAACAAAAAAAAGCATCAAGCATATTCATAAGTTAACTCACAAAAGCATCTTTATAAATGTATCAAACATCATCATCTTCATTCTCATCTTCAGCACCATCCTTTTCATTCTTGTTATCCTCCATTTGATCACAATCATCAACTTGTTTTCCTTAAAAATATATATGCATTTAACTTAACCAAATTAATCTAAATTCATATCAAAAAGCTAGAAAATGAGGGTATTTTAAAGCTTTCTAAAAATTAATTTAGAGAGCCACATAATATATTCATAAGTAAAATCATATACAACATGTATAAATGTTTGATATAAATGCAACATATTGTAGCTAGCTAAGGCTTGATACCAATACCAGTAGTATGAAAAGTTTGATTACATCATACACTATTGTTAGCTATTATGTTCTCCACTATAATTATAGCAAATTCATAAATAATAGATGAGAAATTTAAGGCTAAGCTTTCAACTCAATCAGTAGTGTAGTAGTGAGTAATACTAATAAAGATAACAACATATATAATTGTAGATAAATTGGGAAAATTGGAAAAACTTGGTAAAAAGAAAAAAGATTGGCTAGAAAGGACTAAGAGGAGTGGAATGGGCACAAAAAAGGGGATATAAATATTTCTTCTACCATGAAAAAATTCATTGTAGTAAATAAAGAAAAAAGTTCATATATACACTTGTTGGAAATAAGAACACTTGAGAACTAATCAATTTAGAACAACTTTGATAATTCTACTAGATAAACTAATTATCTATTCACATAGAAATGAAGGGTAAAAAAAATGTGGAAAGTAGGAAAAATAAGTTAACATGGAGAATGGAGTAAATTAAAGAATTGGATTTTAAATAAATACTTATTACACAAACCTAACATGTAAAATTCCTCCAAGAGATTTTGAGAGTATATAATGAGTTAGTTAATTAAACATGCATTCCTATAACTACATTTTCTTTTATTTTATTAAATTTCTCATTTTTTTTAATCTTTATCTTTTGATATTACATAAGTTACTATTCTTTTGATATAGGATGCAAATCAAGTGTAGAGGCAAGGAATTGTGTTGTGGTTGGCTGTTAAGGGGAGATTAAATATGAAGGACAAATTGTGATACCTAGAAATAACCTTTGAGTGTCCATTATGAGGTTACCAACTTGAATTGGGGGAAAAATCAGACATTGGTTGGGTATTAGAAGAGGATTTACCACAATATATATTGTTGTGAGGTTCATTAGGAAGTGGAAGAAAAAGAGGAACCTACTACATACATAAGCTAGAACCTTGAGGTATTATAAATAATTTATTAGATCCTGATGAATCAAAATTTTGCTAATTTTGAGAATCAGATGAAAGACATAGGGACCATTATTTTCAAGACAAAAATGGGAGTATATATGATCTTGTCAAGCATTCCCTCTTATCTTCTTGTATGATGTGTAAACTGAAATAGATGGGGTAGGTTACAGAGTTTTTAATCTATTTACAGGTAAGGTTGGGAGAGGATTTTCATAGTTAACCATAACTAAAAAGGGAAATTACTGAAGTGTAAGTGACAACTGGGGTCTGATGTAGCTTATATTTGATATTTTTCTTGCTTTTATAACCTTCATTTTGCCTTTTATGTAGTGGGTATACTACTTTCCTATCATGGAATGTAAAGGATGGGTAAGAGATGTTTGTGTTACTATTTTATTTCTAGGGTAATATTAAACATGTAAAATGGTGGTTGGTTGTCTAACGTTTTATAGTAATAGCCAATGGCTACTGATTATAGTAGTTATATTTGGTGATACAAATTCATTTAGCTTGTTTGTGATAAAAGGGAGATTTTTTCTACCCTATTTTGTAAATTCAACATAGTTTTTCTTTTTTACTTTCTGTATGCCTTGTTGGTATTGTAATTACTCTATTATTTATTATGACCTAAAGCCCCATAAACCACCTTATTATGAGTAAAAGATATAATGTTGTGAACAATGACTAAGACAAAATAAGAAAAGTAAAAAAACTCTCCTAATACCAATTTAGTCCTCCTTACCAGCTCCAACAAAAACCAGAAGAATCTTAGGCCATTATAGACACAAAAGGGAAAAACCAAGTACCTTAAGCTATAAAACATTAGTTTTGAGAACTTATAGTTCAAAAGCCCTAGAAAATACCCATAAACCCACAATTCATACAAGCAACCTATCACCAAATCAATACCTTAAGGAAAATGACCAACGGGAAACTAAAAAAGACCATATAATTTATTATAGTTGCAACATATCATATGCAACATTAGTTTCATATTCATAGTTCAAAATAGGAAAGAAATGTAACCTAACTAAATCATCAAATATATTTTATTAATTAGTAGTTAAAAATTAAATCTTTTAAAACCATCCATTCATCAAATATAGCAATAACATATTCATAGTTGTAGCCTCTAAGTTGAGAACAAGGAAAATATAGCTAATCAAAAAGTACATCTAAAAATGTTGCATATTTAATATCAATAGCACCATTTCTGATGATGCAAATAACTTATTCAAAGGGGAAAAAATCATAAGCAAATCATCAACATTGGCTATTAGAAATATATGAACAAGAAAATAAAAATATCATCAAGATTCAAGTATTAACTATAAATAATAATATAATTAAGTTTCTCTATTAAAATGAGTGCAGAAATTGAAACTTATGCTGCTACTACTCAATAATCCTTGTTGTTCGAGCTATTGATTCAAAAATAAGAGGGGGAAAAGTAAGAGAAATCTACTTTGAGTAATATATGAACCAGAAAATAAAAAATCATCAAGATTTAAGCATTAACTATACATAATAATCTAATTAAGTTTATGAATTTAAAAGAGTGGAAAAAATTGAACCTTTTGTTGCTGTTGCTTGACCTAGTTGAGGATTTATCGTGCTACTTATTGCCTTGTGTTTTTGAGCCTGACCCTCCATTGCCGAAGCTAGGAAAATGAAGTGAAGGGTGGCCAGCAATGAATATATGAGGCTTACGATGGAAAACGAGAAGACAGGAAGGGAAATGAGAAGAATAATAAAAGGTGGAAGACGATAAGGGAAATGAGTAGAGAAGGAAACAAAGATCAGCCAAAAACAAATCTAAACCCAATTACTACAATAGAAGAATGGGCATCACATCTAGTGTTTTTTTTTGGCACAAAAAGTTACCACATTTGATGACCCAATAAAATAAAACCAAATTATAAAATGTTGACAACGATGAGAGGATGGAGTGGAGGCTATGGTGGCATGGTCGAGCAATGACAAGGTGGTGGTGTCGTGGTTGATAAAGTACAGGTGGAAGGGAGTAGGAAGAATCGGGGGTTTAGGTTTCCAGATAGGAAAAAAAGGAACGGGAAGAAAAGAGAGAAAGGAAAGAAAATAAGGAGGAGGGGTGGGGATTGTCGGTATTGTGTAACGAAAACTTTTTCTTTCTAAATACCAAAATATCTAAAAGGAGTTATATCAAAAATATAATTTCAACTATATTAAATTTAATTGAAAGATTTTGTAAACAACATTTTAGGAACAAACAAAAGACTTATCCGATAAAAGCTTTATTAAAATAAATCGGAACACTTATTAAAATAGATATATGATTTAAATTAATGAACCCATTTAAAATAAAAATAAATATTTAAACTCATAAATCAATACTAATATTTATAAAAACTAGGTTTTTAAGAAGCGGGCTATTACACTATGCTAACCTTCGGACCCCCTAGTTAGGGTGCACTATCCCTAAACCCCTAGCTTGCTGACCGCTCAACAAGAACCCTGTCTTATGTAGAGTTGGAAAAAGTTGACCCAACCCAACACTAACCTAATAATAAACCTAACCCAACCATAACCGAACTCATAACTCGTTATAGACCCAACCCGGTATTGACCCGACCTGACATACACATGACCCGACGTTGACCTGACCAGACATCAAAATATATTATAATAATAATAAATTACATATATTTAATTATTCATTTAAAGCTTTTAGAAATATAGTGTTTTATAAATTATACTTATTTTTCATACTTTTACCCTAGACATCCTTATTTATTAATGATATCCTAATGAATTTTTCCAGACAAATATACAACATTTATCCTAATGAATTTTTCCACACAAAAATACAACATTAAGAAGTCAAAATAATAATTTAATAAACAAGTAATAACTAATAACATATTTTTAATTACATTCTTATATGAAATCAAATTTAATACTTACTTACGAGGTTAATGAGTGTGAGTAATTTTGGTGGTGAATGTGTATATTGGATAATTTTTTAATATCTTTAATCTTCTTTGCCTAACTATTTTTACGAGTTCACAACTTGTAAACATACACATGTCCTATAATATCAAATGAACTTATATACATAATCAGTAATATTAATCCACTAGCAAATTAGCAAATTATTGATTTATTATATTATATGTTATTACTTATGGTATAAAATAACATTTTTTCTCTAATTCCGTCATCCATGACATATATAATAAGTTAACAACTAACAAGTATCAATCTATCATTTGAATCATTTTGATCATTACTTCATGTTTTTATATAAAATAAAATATTTTATGTATTATCAACCTCATTTAACTTGACAAATGACAATATCTTCTAAAATTTTCCAACATCTTCCTTAACATGCAAGATAAATTATTAAAAAATTAAAAACCAAAATAAAATATGATTGTCTCTAATATTTACAATATAATAAATGATAATTATACATTGTATAGTTATATTATGATAACCTTTATTTTATAAAATTATATTTTTTTAAGTAATCAAATAAATGATAATAAATGATAAATATCTTTGTTAGATAGAATCATGCAATGTTTTTTATTGTTAAAATTTATAAATATCTTTATTATTTACTTGTGAAAATAAAGTGCATCTAATATTATTATTTCATTTATCTGTACTAGTAATCTTATGATTGTCTTTGTTTTTAATATTTACAATGTAATAAATGATAATTACCTAGATTTAAATTTGACTTAACCTGACATGACCCATCAAGTTAATTCGTAACTACTCAAACCCAACCAATTAAATTACACAAAATGACTTGACTCATGAAGTTAACCCAAAATAACTCAGATCCAATGGTACCAACCAGTCAAATTTTATAAAATGACCGCAACGGCCAGAACCCACCTAGTAAAATTAACCAAAAAATGACCCGAAGCCGACCCGACCCTATTAGTCAAGTTAACCCGAAATGACCCGAACCTGAGTTTGCTTAATGTGAACTCGACTTGACCCAAAAAATGAACCCAAAATGACATGAAACTACAACGACCCAACCTAACCCAAATAATCCAATGACCTGAAACTACTAGAATCCAAAATGATTCGACCCAATCCATAAAAGACAAATAACCTAAAATGACCTGACTCGAGAATGACCTGATCTGCTGTGACCCGACCCAAACCCAACCCATCGACCCGATTGCCACCTCTAGTCCTATGTTATTCGAAATGCAACTTAACTAATTATTATTTTTATTATGATATTTTTAAAAATAATTCTTACAATAATAATAGTTATTTATTATTATTGCTATAATATTATATTAATTATCATAGTTATATTATAATAATATTAACAAATTTTTATATTATTTATTATAAATATGGCTATATATTAATATTATTAGTATTTATTATAAAAAATAGGCAATTATGATAATAAGAGATTTTTGGATATAACAATAAGTAAAATCATTGTCTTCCTTAAATACTAATATCAAAAAATATATGAGTGTGTATTAGTTTATGTTAGTATAATGCCACTAATACCCACACATATAAAAGTGGGCAAAAGATCTATTAAAAACCCATTGCTTATAGCCCATAAAAAATATCTATTGGTATTAGCAACTTTTACCAACAAAAAAAAAATTCTATACCTAAATTTCTGTTGCACATGTCAATTAATTTGTAGTGAAAATAATTAAATATTTTCATCAAATTCCATTAATAAAGTCATTAAGTTTAAGGAAAATGAATTTAAAAAAAATAAGAGATTTTACAATAATTATATAAACAACTATAGTAATATTAGGCCCAAAAAGATCTAACTAGGGGTATAACACCCATAAACTCCCAATATTGTGTCGATCAAGCAGTGAGACCCCATCATATAGGTCATTCGAAGGGCGACTTGATTGACAATTACTTTTATTATAATTTTTATTGTTTTAAGAATAATTTTATTATTTTAATTATCATAGTTATGTTATAATAATATTAACAATGACTATAATGTTAATTATAAATATGGTTATGCATTATATTATTAGCATTTCATATATAAACTGACAATTATAATAATAAGAGAAGTATCTCATGTATAAGATGAATGAATGTGTTGCGCCAATGGATATAACAATAATTGAAATATTTGTCTTCTTTATATACTAATACCAATAGATATATGAGTGGGTAATAATTTTGTAGTATAATACTACTCATACCTACAAACATAAAAGTACACAAAAGATCTGTTGGCATAAGATACTATTACAAATAGATAAAAAATTTATACAAGGAAAGCTTTCTTTATTATCCATAAAAATATATTTGTTGGTATAAGTAACTTTTGCCAATAGAAAAAAAAATAATATAAAAATTTATGACTAAATTTCTATTGGCACAAGTTATATATTTGGTAGTGATTTGACCATAAATTTATGTTATTAGGGTCTCAAGTTAGTAATATAACATAATTGTTTATTCTCTTATTTCTTGAGGGTAAAAAAAGTAGTGGGATGTATATAAGTTATATATTGACAAAGAAGACATGGTCATGACACATCTATAACAAAAGGGAGGGTGAAATCAGTGTAGTGTTTTATTTTGAATGTGTTTTTGAAGTGGTTTATTGGTCAAGCCCATATTAATGTTTATAAAATCACTTGTTTGTTCAAAAATTAGACTAATACTAGTCAGATTTTGCATGGTTCTTCTCCTCTCCTCCACTCATCTTTGTACACTCATACACATTGAAAAGAGAAGATATGATTAAAGGTTATTGATTCTCCATTCAAATTCAAGTAATTCAAGGAGATGATTTATTAAGCGGTCCCTATTCTATTCCCGTCAAAAAATACTATCTGATTGAAAAAAAAAGTGAGTAGAAATGATAAATTCACATTCCAATCATTTTTTCCTTACTTTTTGTTGTAGTCAATATAATCAATGACGGAAGGTTAGTGATCATGTACACCATACATGTATGTATGGTGATTAATTCCACATTCGATTGAGAATTCATGTGATTAGGTTTTCTGCACGTGATGATTCATTGGATAGTGCACTGCTAACTTTGCAAGAGGCAACCCATTGCTAGTCAGCCAGGACGACGGAGAGCACTCCCATCAACATTTAATTACCTTGATAAATCCATTCCATTCTTTTTCCATCCTTCCCACATCCCATTTATGTAATTTTTTTGTCGTGTGGACTATTGTCGGCCGGAGGATTGTCGAGGTTGTTACTATTGCATGTTTGGGGTTTTTCCTAGCTAGATAATTAGCGCTCCTTTAAACCCTTCAATTTTTTTTTATTCAATAAGGAGGATTAAAAATCCAAGACTCAGAGTGAGTACATAAACAAGGCGTACAGAGCCTCCAATACGATCAAATAATGAATATCTACGAGGGGTGTGTCTGAAAACTGTAAATCAAGCTCCGACGAGTGACCCCCTTGGGCTAAGCTATTCTGACATTGACCAACATCCATTTGTGACGGCTTTGCATGCCGCCACCAAGCTGGCATAGGGGTGGAGGGGTGCTTATTTGTCTTCCACCAATCGAACTGCTACAGAAGAATCATTGGACAGAACTGCATACTGATAACCCTGCTCTTTGGCCTGTAATAATCCATGATGCATCATCACTCAAAGCTTTGATGCGAGGATGCTACCAAACCAAACATTAGGTGTGAAACCGAATAACTAGTGACCCCACTAATTAATTCACCTTATCTCACCACCCATTTATGAGCCAACCCGGGTTACGCTGAACACTCCCGTCAACATTCACCTTGATAAATCCATTCGATGGCTCTTTCCATTCCACGTCCGTCCACTTCTTCGCTTGTCCCGGACCCCCGGTGTTAGAATTACCCTTACCCTGAAGTAAGCTTCATACTCTTCCCGTGCGAAAATCCTCGTCATGGCCACATACTACACTGCTGAGCTGGCATCATATCCAATGCCACGCCTTATCCGACTCACATTCGTACGTAAATAGGCAATCATGTGAGGCTAGCCACAAAAATGACCGAATTTTCTGCCAAACCTTCAATTTTAAGAGCCCTCTCCAGCTCGTACTCGTACTCGAGAAAGACTCAGTCTTCTCGTTAAACAGCAGCATATGATACGCCGACAAAACTATGAATGTACCATCACTAGAAAAGCTCCAAGATGGGACTTGGGGTGTCTGTATCAGTATTATTGCCATTCACCCTTACTTTGGTGCAGGGAGTGGGAGAGAACAACCAGCTCAGCATTGACATGGTAGTATCTGCCAATCTCTATTATTTTGTTATTTCCAACTTTTCTAACTCTGTTATTTTTCAAAATTCCGTTAGTTTTGATCCTCTCTCTCCCTCTCTCTCTTGTTCATATTCTATAGGCTGTTACGGGTTGTTATTGTATTTCGATGAGTATATATATACTTGGTGTAAACAGAGGAATGGAAGTTTAATGAATATTCATATTTCCTCCAATTCCCTCTCTGTTTTATGTTATCACTTGGATTCGAAGGCTTTTCTCCCGTAAGTCCTACGGTTTGATTTCATCATTCCTCTCGGTGGCCTATCACCCTGAGTATTACCTTGCTATCAGGTGACTACAACATTGGTATCAAGGCTTTGCTCGATCCTTGGTGATTAAGGATGGTAGAAGGTACTCGATTGCAGACATCCATAAAGGACCTTGAGAAGAATCTCAACCAGCAAATGGCAGCAATGGACCTCAAGCTTAATGAGGTTTTTATTACCGTGAAGCAGTTGATTGTGGATTCAATGGGAAAAAAACTATTGAACAGGAGCTCCAATGGAGGACTCCAGTAATTAGACAAATGGAGCTACACTCGATGATCGACCTCATGCACAAGTTTCCTTAGCCTCAGGAAATGCAGGTAATTTCTAGTACAATTGTGCCACCCGTCTCTCTAAGATTGACTTTCCCAAGCTCATGGGTGAGGGAGGGTATCAAAGAGTGGGTTTATAAGTGTGAGCAATTTTTTTGAGTAGATAACATGCTTAAGAATGTGAAGGTTACTGGTTATTATTCATTTGAAAGTTAAAGCTCTGCATCGTCACCATGCTTTTATGAAATCTCAGTTAGTAGCCACATTACCTAGCTAGGGTGAATATGTATGCCTAATCTATAATAGACTCAAAGATTTTTATGATGATCTTATGGTAGAATTAAAAAAGATACATCAAATAGGATTAGTAGGGGCTTACCATGATATGTTTGATACTGTCATGACTCGAGTTAACTTACTCGAGGACTATTTGGTGAGTTGCTTCATTACAAGGTTGAGGTTTGACATATAAATGCACATAAGGATGTTTCAACCTACGAGTGTGAGACAAGCTTACACCCTCACTAAGTTGTATGAGGTAGCTCATCCCAACAAGTCATCCTTCTCCACCAAAAATATAGCTCCCAACTATACTCAGTCTGCTCACAAAATCGACCAAAGAACCCTTTCCTCACTAGCCACAACTCCACCCTTGCTCCCAAAACCCAATACCTAAATTGTTCCTCATAGGCTTACTCCAAATTCTAGAGCCCTAACATCCATAGAAATGAGTGAAAGGAGATCTAAGAGATTATGTTACTTCTGTGACAAACCTTTTACACTTGGACATCACCTCAAGCACAGGAAAATGCAGCTCTACTTCATGGAAGTTGAGTAAGGGAACATTGTTAAAGGTGAAATTTTAGAGGATGGGGATAATGATCTACCAGCACTATCTAGTGAGTTTCCTCATATTTCTATTAATGCCCTATCAGGAATTGCAGGCTTCTAAACAATGAGGGTGACAGGGTATTTCAATAGGAAGCCCTTGTACATTATCATTAACAGTGGCAGTACCCATAATTTCCTAGATGATAGGATGGCTACCAAACTAAGATGTAGACTAGAAGCGACAAAATTGATGTTAGTGGTCATTGCAGACGGTAGTAAGCTTAAGGTTACATCACAAGTGAGGCAGTTTCCATGGGAACTCCAGAGATCTACCTTCTAAAAAGATATGATGATCTTACTATTGGAATGCTATGACATGGTGCTTGGAATTTAGTGTCTCATCATGTTAGGACCGATACTTTGGGACTTTTACTAACTCGCCATGGAGTTTGTGTTTCACAACAAATGGCATATCCTTCAAGGAGCCACCACAAAATCTTTTAAGTCTCAATTAGCTACTAAGGTTTTTATCCAAGAGGAACAGCTCTCAATGCTACATGTGTAAACCCCAAATGTAGAGGGTTGAACAATGATGCTATATTCACTAACTATACATTCTCAAGCAGATACATCGCTCATGGTTCCCCCCTTAGAAAATCTTCTTAAACAATTTGAGAGTTTGTTTGATGAAAAGAAAGACCTACCACCCCGAAAAGAATGCTTTGATCGCCATATTGCCTTGCTAGAATAAAGAAACCTTGTGGATAAAATGCCCTATAGATATGCCATACACAAAAAGTGTAATACCTATATTTTTTTAATTTATTTTATTAAGCTTAATTATTTTATTAGCTTAATTTGATGAAAATGTTTAATTATTTTAATTTTGCTTTATTTTATGGATTTATTAATGATTTTGATTTCATATTAGAATTTAATTAATCTTTATTATTGCAAATAATTCTAGATAAATTCATTCACTACCATGATATTATTATGTTTATATGATTTTAATTTCCATTTAAAAAATATGTATTTTCTTTCTTTCTCGTATTTTGATTTTTAGTACTTTATATTTATTTTCAATTCTAACTTTATTGCGTGATTACAACTTTATTTTGAAGTTATATTTCATTAATAAAATAAATTATTGAAATTATAAATAAATTTCCATTGAAATAGTAAAATAATTTTAATAACTTTATTTATAAAAAATATTTCTAACCTTGAATTTATCCCCTTTTTTTTCGAATTCCTTAAGATATTTAGAAATTTTTAAATTAAAATTATTTTTGTAACTTATATATGATTTTCTTTCCAAAATTAATTTTCTTCCATTTTACCCTTTTTGGTCTACGGATGACCATTTTATAAATTATTTAAATTAATCATGGTCTCTTAGAATTTGATTTAAATATTTTATTATATTTTTTTAAATATTTTTAGACGTCTTATTATGTATTTTCATAAATAATATAGATTTCTATGTTTGTTAGCATTTTCTTTCAAAAGCTTTTTCGAAATTCTTTAATTAGCTTTTATATTTATTTTATACTTTCAGATCCTTATGAAAGGGTTTTCGTTTTATAAATTTCAAATATGTTTATCTGTAAATATTTTTCAACTATTTTATAGAATCTTTTATATATGTGTGTTTCTACAAAAAAATACCTCACCGGACCGGTCGAATGCCCCCATCCCCCTTTTCTCTCTTCTTCTCCTTTCTCTCTTTATTTCCTTTTCTCATGCACTAGAACTCCAACCTCCTTACTCCCTTTCCTTTCCCCTTCATTTCCCAACACCACCACAACACCATAACCGCTGCTAGACAATACCACCAGTTGTCCCTATCCTCATCATCAATGCCAATAATGGCTAGGCAGAGCAGCAGTGATGCTGTGACAGTAATAGTTACTCATAAAGCCAATAGCAGTGCACCATCGTCCAGCCACCTCCACTGCACTTGACCACTGGCTAGTGATCCTTGCCCTCTAACGAAGTTCCATCAATCCTCAATCACTCTAATTCGCTATATTACGTTCAGTATAAATTACCCCAAATCCTAACTTTTATTTTGATTAATTTGGTATAAATTAGATTATGATAAGCTAAATTGGTTGCTATATTATGTGTGTGTGTGTGTGTGTGTGTGTGTTGTATAATTGATTTAGAGTGGTTAATTGTAGTGTATGTGGTTGATTTGTGAAAATTAAAATTTTGACCTAATTATGTTTGGATTTTACGGATTCGTCCAATTAACTATTTTTGATAAATTGATTATACAATATGTTGTACAATGTATCTAATTTCATTAATTATTGAATTGGGTATTTCTTTTATTGGTTTTGATCAATTGATTATATAATATGTTATACAATATATCTAATTTTATTTCTAAACATTCAATTTAAATAAATTAATAAAATTTTATCGACTTGCATTTTTGGGCCTAAATGAAATACCCTAAAATTTATTATTTTGGAAATAAGTCATTAAATAAGGATTTTTGGAGAATCTACTTAATTGGTTGCTCTTGTTTAGAGAAAAAGGGGTTATGTAGGGCATTTTAATAGGAAATTAAAATGATTTATAAAGGATATCTTTATATATGCATATATATATGTACATATATATTTTTGGGCCTTATATTAGCCTAAAAGGGAGGATAAATATTTTATTTAATTATTTAAATATTCTTACTCTAAGCACCCAAGGTAATTAATCTAAATATTTATGTAAAATAAAATACTAAAATAAAATAACAAAAAAATAATCCTTTCCTCTTTTTTTTCCTTCCTTTTTCCTTTTCTTCTTCTTCCTCCCTTTCCTTTCTTCCTCTTCTCGCCATTGGGCCAGCCCGCGGCCCAACCCCCCTTCTTCTTTCCCTCCTTCCCCCGCGGCCCAGCGCCGTCCATTTTCCCCCTGGCAATGCAACGCAGCGTTTCGCTCATCATTCCGCCGAAACGCTGCGCCCCGATTAATGAAAGTAACGGTTACCTGCCAGCTATACTCGACGCCGCGTTTTGTCCATAACTCGCCCGAAACGCCGCGTTTTGGTAGGGTCTTTTGACCATTGCCGAACCGGCCGGTCTCCCCCCTCCTTTTTCTTTTCTCCCCGGACTGCCGGTCCGGCCACCTTCTCCTTCCTCCTCGCGTGCGCGCCGCTGCAAATCGCCGCCCAGCCCCCTCTGCGCCGACTGACTGTCTGCGCCGCCTGCACGCCGCCTCTCTCTCTCCCCGACCTTCCAGCCATCTTTCTCCGACAGGCCGACACCCCTAACGCCTCACGCGAGCCTGCTCCTGCCCTCTTTCTTTTTCCCGACCGAACCATAGGTCTGCCATGGTAGACCAGTGCCGCCTGCCACCGACGGCCGGTATGTTGAATTTCTACCTGCCCGTGCCTCCCTCTGCCCCCTCTCTCGATTTTCCCCATTTCGAGCCTATAAATACCCCCCAAAGACCCAGCTTCGGGGGTTTTCGAAACCAAAGCCCAGAACTCACCCTTGCGCCGCCCCTACTTCAGATCGCCACACTGTCGCCGCCGCCCATCGCCACCGCTCGATCCACCCCCGAAACCCTTCCTTGCAACATCCTCCACCAACCCAGGCCTCCCTCGCCCCTCGGTTTGCTCTGCACGCGCCGCCCCAGGCATGCAAAGCACCCTTCCCGACCAAGCTAATCCCCAAACCCCGCCACCCTCCGCCGTGCCACCACTCCCAGCACCCCCTCTACCTCCTAAAACCACCAAGGGAGTTTCCCCAACCTCCCTAGACCTTCTGTTTCCCCTACCAAGCCCTCCTTTCCCTTCCTTTCCCCTCCACCACCTCTCCACCTTCCTTCTCCCCCCAACGTCGCCGCCGCCGCCGCCGCCGTGCGCCGTGCACCGCCACCTGTGCCACCAGCACCCCTAGGTAGTCCTCTAAACTCCCCAACCCCTAAACCTTTATTATACAAATGCTAATTATTTTAGTAGCATTATTAGTATTATTCTTACTATTATTCTTATTATTACTATTATTATTATTATTATTGTTATTATTATTATTATTATTATTATTTAACCTAACCTTGAAACATTTATAACTGTTGGTATTACTAATATTAGTGACCTATGACTTTAGTATTTTTATTTTAATATCATGATCGTTATTATTAATAGTATTACTATTATCATTATTATCATGGTTATCATTATTATTATTATTATTATTATTATTATTATTATTAGTATTAGTATTATTATTATTATTATTATTATTACTATCATTATTATTGTTATTATTATTATTATTATTATTATTATTATTATTATTACTATCATTATTATTGTTATTATTATTATTATTATTATTATTATTATTATTATTATTATTACTATCATCATTATTAGCAACATTGAACTACTACCGTTAATAATAAATATTATTAGAATTACTTTAAATTATTGTAGCTACTTTTATTAGTAGTAGCATGATTAACTACTTTAAGAATATTGACCATACTTCACTTATAAAAGTAATATTACTATTCTTAGCCCTAATGGTAAGTTAAAGAATAGGGGTAAGGTAGAAAAGAATAGTGTCTTGGTCGAAGGGAAAGTAACCCCAGTTTTCCCTCTTATAAGCGAGTCAAGTCGACATCCGGAGGAGGCGTAGGAGCGTGCTCCAAGACCGGAGTCGTGTTAGGTAAGGACGAAGCTATGACCTCTTGCTATGTGTGTGATGTGTTGTGTTGATGAATGATGAGTATGCCATGTTAATGTGTATTATGCATGTGTTATGAATAACCTGTTTTGTGTAGCGCAGCGTGGATAATGAGGTATGATGTGTGTGCCTTATATTACATGAGCATGACATGTTATGTATGACCTTTATGATGTGTTGATATGGCCCTCTAGGACATGCATGCTAGAGTTTGGTATTAGGGAGTGGGACTAAAAGAATAACAAGAGGGGAATGGGAAGTGAGATTATTAAGGGGGGGATATGGGGTAGACCCAAGTACCTCATCATCCATGAGAGAAACTTTACGTGGAAACATGTTTAAAATAAATGAAAGTTGGGAACCTGATAGATGAGATTTATTGATTATTTTCATATTTAAAAATATCATTTATCCCTCATAATTTCTACTAGATTTAATCTTTTCGTCGAGTTTTCCTCCTTTGAATAAGTTTTACAGGAAAGAAAAGAATTGAAGAAATTCAAGGAGAAATCAATGAGAAGAAGAAATCAAGTAGAAAACACATCAAGAAATGCCGAATCAAGGAGAGCAAAGTTGGAAAAGGAACAAATATATCAAGAGAAGTGAAGCTCAAACTTTCAAAGGAATTGAGTGCAAGAGAAGAAAACACGGGGGTCCCGTGTTTCCATAACACGGACCGTGTTATTAGTCCCGAATGGCGGTCGGTAAAACTTTGTCAGCAGAACGGTTGGAAGAAAACACGGGGGTCCCGTGTTTCATAAACACGGACCGTGTTTTCAGTTAAAAATGTATAACTGCCACGCAACTTGTTTCTGATAAAAATGGGATATAAAACAGAGTTCGGGATATCGAAAGGAGGGATCGAATGTATTTTTCTCCCTTTATTCCTTTAGAATATACATGTAATGCACAATTCCAATCTTTGATCTTCTTGAATTCTATTGATGATTTGACATTCTGCACTTCAATTGATAAGTTTCTCTATTCCTTTGTTAATTTCTGTATTTCTATTTTGCAGAATTTAAGTGATTTTTATGCAATTTTACTTGTGATCCTTTCGTTGTTATCTAATTGTTGAAATAATAGAATTTGTGAATGTGTTAT
Organism: Tamarix chinensis; assembly: GCA_030549775.1. Lineage (NCBI taxonomy): Eukaryota > Viridiplantae > Streptophyta > Magnoliopsida > Caryophyllales > Tamaricaceae > Tamarix > Tamarix chinensis. Next base: position 59,804,050 of record CM060176.1, on the reverse strand, counting down.
TGTCATTAATTTTTAATATTTCTGTATAAATGTATGAATTGTGAATATGCAGAAATTTGAGTAAGTAGAACAGGGTAGGATGAATTGAAGATGGAATCATAACTTAATTATCATTTCATAATTTCAATGTTTGATTCTACATGATGTTTAATTGAATTAATGGTCTGAATTGAATGATTCCATATCATAGATTAAGATTCTTGAACTGATTAGATTGATCACCTATTTGGTTTAGAATTTAATCTTTGCTAAGACAATGAAATTAATCCGTAATTGTTAATTAATTTGTCTGTAGTAGCAAAAAGACCATTAATTCGTACAATTGCATGATCCGAGCTTTTGTGATTATGATTGTAGTTGGCTACTTCCCGTTCATAATGCTACTATTAATTGAATCTAGTGTTCGTAACCTAGGTTATTAATTGGATGCAAAAATAAATTGAGAGCATATTCAATTTATTAAGGTCGAGAGGAAGTATAGAAATTATTATTCTGAATTTCTTAAGTCAACATTAAACTATTTAGAATCATTCTTTTATGTGAATGTATGATTTTTTAATTCCATCATCAATTCAATCCTCCCCTAATTGTAAAGTCGTGGTTAAAGCTTTAGTATAATTGAATTTAGTTAGGAATCAATGAAATTGTACCAATGGGTTTATAACATCAATAGCAAAATTAGTGATTAAAACGTCATTCCTTGTGGGTTCGACTCCTTCTTGCCATATACTACGTATTTGGGGATTAGGATTTATTTGTTAAATTTATTGTACATACGACAGTGCACCAAATTTTTGGCGCCGTTGCCGGGGAATTGGCAATTATAATCTCTAGTTTTGTTTTTGTTGTGGTTTCTTATTTTAGTTTTTGATAAATTCTTCACGTGACCTCATCTAATCTTTGATTGTGTGCCATCTTCAGGCATTCACAATTAAGATCATTTGCGATCGAGCATCAAGGACAAATTATTCCAGCCATAGATCCAAACTCATCTTCTCCAATTGCAACTAGGACAAGAAGGAAGTTGGAACAAGCTAATCAGATTCCATCACCTTTTGAAGAAAGTTCCACAAACTTGGAAGAAGACGACATAGAGGATTTGTGTAGTACACCTTACTACATTAATCCACCGATGGCAGAGCGAACTCTCAAGGAGCTAGCTGCTCCTATCTTCAACCCTAATCTTTTATGCATTAATTATCCTGCTGATAATGATACTTGTGAAATCAAACCTGGATTAATACGAGCCTTACCTGTTTTTACAGGTTTTAAAGACAATAATTCCATGGGTTCAAGCTGTTTCACCGACCCAAATAAATTTCTCAAGGAATTCCATATAGCTTGTTCTGGTATGAAACCGAATGGAGTAAGTGTAGAAAAACTTAAACTCAAAGCTTTTCCTTTTGCTTTGGCTGATGCTGCTAAGGAATGGTTATATGATCTACCAGCGGGCTCAGTAAACACTTGGACTGATATGCAAAAGGTTTTCCTTGAAAAATATTTTCCTTCATCAAGAGCAACTAATATAAGAAAGGAAATATGTGGTATTAGGCAAGATGGAGGAGAATCTTTACACGAATATTGGGAACGTTTCAAGAAATTGTGTGGTAGTTGTCCTAATCATCAAATTAGTGAACAATTATTAATACAATATTTTTACGAAGGTTTATCTCCTATGGATCGCAATATGATAGATGCTGCTAGTGGTGGTACTTTAGTTGATAAAACACCCATCGAAGCAAAAAGGTTAATTGCGAATATGGCATCTAACTCACAATATTGTAATAGGGGTAATACTTCTATGTCTCAACAGGTGAAAGAAACCAATATTGCTGAATTAAAAACGCAAGTATCAAATTTGACAGCTCTTGTGGAAAGAGTTGTAGGAGAAAAGATTCCTGCCAAGGTATGTGGAATTTGTTCTTTTACAGGTCATCCAACTGATATGTGTCCTACTTTGCAGGAAGAACAACAAGTAAACGCCATTGGAGGACAACCATTTCCAAAAAGGAATGATCCATTTGCTCCAACATATAATCCTGGATGGAAGGATCACCCAAATCTAAGGTATGGAAACACTCAACAAAGTGGTAACTCATATTTCCGACCACAGATGTATCAAAATCAGCAAGGAGCAAATCCACCTCCCGGATTTTTCCAAATTCCACCAAATCAGCAAAGACCACCATTTCAACCGATGCCTCCACCACAAGTTTCACAACAATCGAGTGGTATGCCCTTGGAAGATTTGGTAAAATCTTTAGCTACCAATACCTTACAATTCCAACAAGAGACCAGAAACGGTATTAAGAATTTGGAAAATCAAGTGAGTCAACTAGCAGATTCCCTTGGAAAAATGCAAGCACAAGGTTCTTCAAAATTTCCTAGCCAGACTGAACGAAATCCCAAGGAAAATGCTAGTGCTATCACAACTCGCAGTGGAAAACAACTATCTGATCCAAGAAAAATGGATGAAGAAGAAAACACAAACAAGGACACAGATGAAACAAAGGTTGAAGAAGAAATTAAGGAAGATTCAACACAAACGGTGAAGACTAAGTCACATTCTCCTATAAAAATTCCTGCTCCTTTTCCTAGCAGGTTGGCCAAAAACAAGAAGGAAAATCATGATAAGGAGATATTTGACATATTCAAGAAGGTAGAAGTCAACCTTCCTCTCATTGATGCGATCAAACAAGTACCCAGGTATGCGAAATTCCTCAAGAACTTGTGTACAAATAAAAGGAAACTTAATGAGAATGAAAAGGTAAGTGTGGGAGAAAATGTATCAGCAATGTTGCAAAGAAAGCTTCCACCAAAGTGCAAAGATCCAGGTATTTTCACTATACCTTGCAAAATTGGAAACACGAGGTACGAAAAATGCATGCTCGACTTAGGTGCTTCAATAAATGTCATGCCTTTATCTATCTTTAACACCCTAAGTCTAGGTCCTTTAAAGGAAACTCGTGTTATTATCCAATTGGCTGATAGATCTAACACATATCCTGAAGGGGTTATTGAAGATGTCTTAGTTCAGGTTAATGAATTAGTTTTTCCTGCAGATTTCTATGTGTTAGATATGCAAGATAATGGCTTGACTAATCCATCACCTATATTGTTAGGGAGACCATTCCTAAAAACTTCAAAAACAAAAATTGATGTCCACGATGGAGTGTTAACCATGGAATTTGATGGTGAAATTATTAAGTTTAACATATATGATTCCATGAAATTTCCTGCAGATGGTGAAGAGGTATCTATGATTGATGTCATTGAAAATTTAACTGAAATAGTGTACCAATTATCATCAGCTGATCCTTTAGAACTAACTTTGACACAAGGAATAGCGACTGAAAAATTGGAAGAATTAAGTAAATTGTATGACGTTGATGAAGAAATCAAGGAGGTAGTGGATGCTTTGGAAACATTTCCGAGCAGAATTGGAAAATTTGTGGATTTGCCATTGATAGTGGATAGGCCTGTACCTTCCATAGAACAACCCCCTGAAGTGGAATTGAAACCTTTACCTGACCATCTCAAATATGCATTCTTAGGAGATAAGAATACCCTTCCGGTTATCATATCTAGTGAACTAACATCTCATCAGGAAGAAAAACTGGTTAACGTATTGAATAAATACAAATCAGCTTTGGGGTGGACAGTTGCTGATATTAAGGGTATTAGTCCTTCAGTTTGTATGCATCGGATTTTAATGGAAGAAGATGTGAAGCCTTGTAGACAAGTACAACGTAGGTTGAATCCGATAATGATGGAGGTTGTGAAGAAAGAGGTTCTTAAATTGCTAAGTGTGGGAGTCATTTATCCAATTTCTGATAGTAGTTGGGTAAGTCCGCTTCAGGTCGTACCAAAGAAAACAGGCATAACAGTAGTGGAGAATGATAAAGGAGGAATGGTTCCTACTAGAGTTCAAAATGGTTGGAGGGTATGTGTTGACTATAGAAAACTGAACTCCATGACTAGGAAAGATCATTTTCCTTTACCATTTATGGATCAAATGTTAGAACGGCTAGCGGGTCATGCTTATTATTGTTTTCTTGATGGTTATTTGGGATATGTGCAGGTTCCCATAGCTCCAGAAGATCAAGAGAAAACCACATTTACATGTCCCTACGGTACGTTTGCATATCGACGCATGCCGTTTGGATTATGTAATGCTCCAGCTACATTTCAAAGGTGTATGGTAAGTATATTCTCTGAATATCTGGAGAAAATTATCGAGGTATTCATGGATGATTTTAGTATCCATGGAGATACTTTTGAAGAATGCCTAGGTAATTTGACCCTTATCTTGAAAAGGTGTTTGGAAACAAATCTTGTGCTAAATTCTGAAAAATGCCATTTTATGGTCCAACAAGGAATAGTTTTGGGACACGTCATTTCATCCAAAGGGATTGAAGTAGATAAAGCAAAAATTGATCTTATTTCTTCATTACCTTATCCATCAACTGTCAAAGATGTGCGATCATTTTTAGGGCATACCGGGTTTTACCGCCGATTTATCAAGGATTTTTCTAAAATAGCCCAACCATTATGCAAGCTTCTTCAAAAAGAAAATGAATTTCATTTTGATGATGCATGCCAAAAATCATTTGACTATTTAAAGGAAAAATTGATAAGTGCACCCATTCTTCAACCACCTGATTGGAATTTCCCATTTGAATTGATGTGTGATGCATCTAATTTTGCTGTTGGTGCGGTGTTAGGTCAACGAATCGGGAAAGAGCCACACGTGATATATTATGCCTCACGCACCTTGAATGAAGCTCAACTTAACTACACAACTACCGAAAAGGAGCTTCTTGCTATTGTCTTTGCTTTGGATAAATTTCGTTCTTATCTGTTAGGAACTGAAATAATTGTTTACTCTGATCATGCAGCGTTGAAATATTTGTTAGCAAAGAAAGAGGCAAAACCACGATTGATTAGATGGATTCTTCTACTTCAAGAATTCAATATTCGCATTAAAGATAAGAAAGGAACCGAAAACGGAGTAGCAGATCATCTTAGTCGGTTAATCAAACAAGTTGAAGTTGAAGCACCTATCAATGAAGCATTTCCGGATGAGCAACTTCATGTCATTGGGAATGAGATACCATGGTATGCTGACATGGTCAATTTTCTCGTAGCTAAGGTATTTCCCTCTCACTTTACAAAAGCACAGAAAGATAAAATGAAAAGTCAGGCAAAATATTTTGTATGGGACGATCCATACTTGTGGAAACAATGTGCCGACCAAATCATTAGAAGATGTATTCCTGATAGTGAGGTCTTGTCAATTTTACATTTTTGTCACAGCTACGCTTGCGGGGGACATTTTGGTCCCAAACGAACAGCTTATAAAGTTCTAGAGAGTGGATTCTTTTGGCCTACATTGTTTAGAGACTCTCATGAATTTTGTAAAACGTGTGAAAACTGTCAAAAGACTGGGGATTAGGTCCTAGGAATGAAATGCCACAAACTCCTATCATAGCATGCGAAATCTTTGATGTTTGGGGTATGGATTTTATGGGCCCCTTTCCATCTTCTTTCGGGTTTAAATACATTCTTGTTGCTGTTGATTATGTGTCAAAATGGGTGGAGGCTAAGGCCACCCGTACTGATGATGCAAAGGTTGTTGCAGATTTTCTTCAAACTAACATTTTTGCAAGGTTTGGCATACCAAGGGCCATCATCAATGATAAAGGTTCACACTTCTGCAACAGAACCGTAGAAGCTCTATTAAAGAAATATCATGTGACACATCGAATATCTACAGCATATCATCCACAAACCAATGGTCAGGCCGAGGTATCTAACCGGGAAATCAAATCAATCTTGGAAAAAATGGTGAAACCAACAAGAAAGGATTGGAGTTTACATCTTAATGATGCACTCTGGGCCTATCGTACAGCTTTCAAAACTCCAATTGGTATGTCTCCATATCGTTTGGTATACGGTAAGCCTTGTCATCTACCAGTTGAGTTAGAACATAAAGCTTTTTGGGCCGTCAAGAAATGTAACATGGAGTCAACTGAAATTGGAAAACATAGGAGACTCCAATTACAAGAATTGGAAGAAATAAGAAATGAGGCTTTTGAAACTGCATTGAGATATAAAGATAGAACTAAAGCAGTTCATGATAAGTTCATTCTTAGAAAGAATTTTGATATTGGTCAAAAAGTTTTATTGTATCATTCTCGATTGAAGTTATTTCCAGGAAAATTGAGGTCGAGATGGATCGGCCCATTTGTTGTGACTAATGTGTTTTCTCATGGTGCAGTTGAAATTAAAAGTGAGAAAACAGGAAAAATATGGAAAGTCAATGGACATCGCCTAAAACCTTACTATGAAGGACATCAAGTGCACAATTTGGAAGTGGTTGATCTTACCACTCCCAATTATGAGAGCTGAAAGACTTGCATTTTGTCACTTGGGACACCCAAGTGTTGTATATAAGTTTTCTTTATTTCATATTTTTCTTTTTACATATTTGGTATGACTTTGATGTACATATTGTTATCTGTGTGGCAAAACATTGGTAGTTTATTCCTTTGTTTTTTTAAAAAAAACAAAAAAAAAAAACACGGGGGGGTCGTATTTTTAAACACGGCCCGTGTTTCTCCTTCTGCAGAAAATTTCAGAATTCCAGAGAGCTCAAAATTTAACACGGGGGGTCCGTATTTGTTAACACGGTCCGTGTTTCTTCTTCTGTAGAGAATTTCAGAATTCCAGAGAGCTCAAAATTTAACACGGGGGTCCGTATTTGTTAACACGGCCCGTGTTTCTTCTTCTGCAGAAAATTTCAGAATTCCAGAGACCTTAAAAATTAACACGGGGGTACCGTATTTAGTTACACGGTCCGTGTTTCTTTCTCTGCAAAAACTGTTCAAAATTCCAGAGAGCCAAAAATATTACACGGGGGTACCGTATTTAGGAAATACGGTCCGTATTTTCCTCCAGAACCCTTCCCCCCCCCCCCCCCCCCCCCCCCGTGTTTTCAGATCTGAAAATAACACGACCCTCTCTTCGTTTCTCTCCCAATTTCGCAGCACTCCTCTCCTTCGATTTCTCCATTTTTTCTCACTCAAATCTTCAATTCATACAAAATCCTACTCCATTTTCATCTCAACTTCTCTTCCCACCTTTAATTTTCTTTCCCCTGTCACTTTATCTCTGTCATTCATAAACAGAGCATAGCCGTTCGTCTCAAAACCCTAACATCCCCCGTCCATTGTTTCATCTATTTTTTTTTGCAATTTGACTTAGGGTTTTCGTGGGATTTGATATCTACATATCATCCTTCCGATTTCTACTTTGTGCTCACCATTTTCACGATTTAAGATGGCACCGAAAAAGAAACAACGTGCTGAAGGTCAATCCTCGAGATCCCAATCATCACCAACGCAAGCAAGACACCGTCGTAATCGTCCAAACGATTTAGGTATCATTTTTACCTCCCCCGAGCAACAAGAAAGGTACGATTACCTATCTCAGAGGCGTATCACTGGTACTAGATATCTAGATGATGGATGTTTGCACACATTGGGCATTCATAATCAAGTCATGCGTATGCTCGAAACTATAGGTTTGCAACATTTTGTATATTGTACTAATCACACCTATAGACGTTTGACTTTAGAATTTTTAAGTACCTTTGAATTGTGTGCTGAAATTGGTGATATTGGTGATACAAAGAATAATCAAGGGTATATTTCTTTTCGTCTTTTAAATGAGGATAGACAATTAGCGCTGCATGAACTTGCCCACATTTTCATGTTACCTTCACAGGGAGTTAGATTCATGTTACCCTTGTTTTATGCCAACCGTTTTTTCGCAAAAATAGGTGATACAACGAATATGCCTACTCCCGATACATTCCGCATTTCTGAAGCCAAATCCTCTAGGATTTTTAACCTAGTTTTCCGATACATTCAGAGGCTTTTGGCTACTACCATATTTGGGAGAGGCGATAGTACCGGAGTCGTTCGTTCAATTGAACTTTTCTTTCTCTACTCCATGCTTGAACATTATTCTGTTGATACTGCCTATTTTATTGCCAAACAATTTCAAAGGGTCAGTAATTCCAAACAAGGGGACATTGTTATCGGGGGTTTAATCACCACCATCTGTTTGAGTTTGGACATACCCCTTCCAGAGGATATGCCTATTGAAGCCATGAGTACCCGCATTGATATAGAACATTATCGCCTTACGCATCTTATTGAGCGTAGGAATAATGCGTGGTACCTTTCTTATCAGGGGCGTGTTTTCTTTCCTCTTCCTAACCCTTCCAAAACTGATCCTTTAAATCCTTTGAATTGGCAACCAAATGAAGATGAAGATAACCCTACCCCATTAGCAATTGAACATCCTATCCTACCTCATGGTGCTCATCCACCACCACCACCACGATCCCAAGCCAGCTCTTCTTCCTCCTCCACTTTTGTTCCCGAATGGCATCTCCAATTTCAAAATCAGGTGTATTCCCAATTGGATTCCATTCGCGCTAACCAAAATCAAATGATGGAGATGATGAAGACTCTCTATGATTTCCATCTCGGAGCCGAGATCCTCCTCCACCTCCCTCTTGAATTCGAATCTTCATTCTTTTTTCTCTCTTGCTTTGTTCATTGGGGACAATGAACACATTAAGTAAGGGGGGGTGCATTGGTGCATTCGTATTGTAGGCTTGTGATTACTTTTTCGTTGAAATAGTTAGTAACTATTATTTATGTTTGTTATGTGGTAGTTAGTTAATTAAGTATTAGATTTGAGTAATCCATATACGAAGTAAAACAAAGTATGGGACTGAATTATTTTCAAAACGGATAATTTTATATACTTATTGTATGTTTTGATCAACATCTTTTGACACCTTAAAGATAGAAATTGAAGATGTGATAATAGTGAAGGAAAGAAAGTTAGAATGATTAGAGATCAAATCATGCATTGACTAAGAATGAGATACAATGAAATTCAAATTGGTGATTATAACATGGTGAGCGTTTGGGCCTAATTTTTGGATACATTGCTTATCCAAATTATATTTCTCTTTTGTGTGGATTCTCCAATGATATGTGAAACTAGAATTTGCCATTAGTCTCTTCAAGACTGCATAGAACTTTAGAATATTTGAAAATGATAAAGGCACTCTTCTTTCTTTGTTAGCTACAAGGCCAAATAACCTACCTTGAAAAATTGTTATCCATTGCATACCCCTTTGAGCCTATTGACATGTTTTTATTGATTTAAACTTTATTAACAACTAATCTCCATATGTTTTTCCCTTCCTTATTCTACGACTAGTGGAGCAAAAATATTTTCAAGGATAACTTTTGTTTTGTTAATAAGGTGAAATCTAAGTATGGGGGTGTGATCATAAAAAAAAATGGAGGAAGTAGCTAAGCATTTTTCTATTCAAAAAAAAAAAAAAAAAAAAGAAGAAGAAACAGGGAATAAAATTTCATGTCTTTTGATGTTGTTTGGTTGAATGGAAGGGTTTCAAGAATTAAAAAAAAAAAAAAAAATTTTGCTCCTCTAGTTGGTAGAGTCTAGCTACAATACCAAAATTCCATCCCACCTTAGAACCCTAGCCCCATTACAACCAAATTTAAGACCTTTTGATTCTTATATACTTTAGTTCTTTTCAGTGGTGGCGAATTGAGAATAATGGCAAACATATGGGCGATCATTATCATTTGGAGAAGATTTGAGAGTAAACACATCATACCCTATACACTAAAGAGTGAGCGTTCCCACATTCCGAAAGTAAGAATTTACCAAATTGAATTTCATTAGTCTTGATCTAATTTGCATGATGAGATACTAATTATTATAATTTTCGTTCTTAAACCGTTTGAGCATTTGATAAGACTGTTTTTAAGGTGATATAAGATGTGATCCAAAAATATTTCTATCAGTGATATTTCATGATTTACAAGTAGTTTTTTCAGTCCCAGTCCGAGTTGAACTTCGTACATGAATAATTCCAATCTAATAAATTGTGTATTCCATGATCTGTTTCTCTTACATTTCTTGATGTATTCATTGCATGTTATGATATTGCTTGAGGACAAGCAATAATTCAAGTATGGGGGTATTTGATAGATGAGATTTATTGATTATTTTCATATTTAAAAATATCATTTATCCCTCATAATTTCTACTAGATTTAATCTTTTCGTCGAGTTTTCCTCCTTTGAATAAGTTTTACAGGAAAGAAAAGAATTGAAGAAATTCAAGGAGAAATCAATGAGAAGAAGAAATCAAGTAGAAAACACATCAAGAAATGCCGAATCAAGGAGAGCAAAGTTGGAAAAGGAACAAATATATCAAGAGAAGTGAAGCTCAAACTTTCAAAGGAATTGAGTGCAAGAGAAGAAAACACGGGGGTCCCGTGTTTCCATAACACGGACCGTGTTATTAGTCCCGAATGGCGGTCGGTAAAACTTTGTCAGCAGAACGGTTGGAAGAAAACACGGGGGTCCCGTGTTTCATAAACACGGACCGTGTTTTCAGTTAAAAATGTATAACTGCCACGCAACTTGTTTCTGATAAAAATGGGATATAAAACAGAGTTCGGGATATCGAAAGGAGGGATCGAATGTATTTTTCTCCCTTTATTCCTTTAGAATATACATGTAATGCACAATTCCAATCTTTGATCTTCTTGAATTCTATTGATGATTTGACATTCTGCACTTCAATTGATAAGTTTCTCTATTCCTTTGTTAATTTCTGTATTTCTATTTTGCAGAATTTAAGTGATTTTTATGCAATTTTACTTGTGATCCTTTCGTTGTTATCTAATTGTTGAAATAATAGAATTTGTGAATGTGTTATTGTCATTAATTTTTAATATTTCTGTATAAATGTATGAATTGTGAATATGCAGAAATTTGAGTAAGTAGAACAGGGTAGGATGAATTGAAGATGGAATCATAACTTAATTATCATTTCATAATTTCAATGTTTGATTCTACATGATGTTTAATTGAATTAATGGTCTGAATTGAATGATTCCATATCATAGATTAAGATTCTTGAACTGATTAGATTGATCACCTATTTGGTTTAGAATTTAATCTTTGCTAAGACAATGAAATTAATCCGTAATTGTTAATTAATTTGTCTGTAGTAGCAAAAAGACCATTAATTCGTACAATTGCATGATCCGAGCTTTTGTGATTATGATTGTAGTTGGCTACTTCCCGTTCATAATGCTACTATTAATTGAATCTAGTATTCGTAACCTAGGTTATTAATTGGATGCAAAAATAAATTGAGAGCATATTCAATTTATTAAGGTCGAGAGGAAGTATAGAAATTATTATTCTGAATTTCTTAAGTCAACATTAAACTATTTAGAATCATTCTTTTATGTGAATGTATGATTTTTTAATTCCATCATCAATTCAATCCTCCCCTAATTGTAAAGTCGTGGTTAAAGCTTTAGTATAATTGAATTTAGTTAGGAATCAATGAAATTGTACCAATGGGTTTATAACATCAATAGCAAAATTAGTGATTAAAACGTCATTCCTTGTGGGTTCGACTCCTTCTTGCCATATACTACGTATTTGGGGATTAGGATTTATTTGTTAAATTTGTTGTACATACGACAGTGCACCAGAACCACGCATGGGGGCTTTAAAATCTGACTTGGGGTGTCTGCATGAGGTGACTAACTCTTGCATGGGGGTGTGTCTTACATGAGAAAAGTTGAATGTGGGAGTAAATGAGATATGGGGAGAGTTGTAGAGTGATTAGAGACTTGGGGATGAAAAGAGAGGGGTTACTTGTGGAAGAAGTAAGGCGCTAGGGTTTGATGTGGCCAACTAGGGTTTTGCTGGTCACATGCCCGATTGAGGAGTAAAGTAATATGCCTTAGGGTTGACTTGATAAGGGTGAGATGTGGAGAGAAGAATAAGTAAAGGGTAAGGTAAGTGAGAAGAGGAGGGGCCACATAGGCCCAACTAGGGTTTCCAAGGGGAAAACCCTAGAGGTTGAGAATTGGCGAGATCGATACCGTAGGGTGTTGGGTTTAACCTACACTTCCAAGAGCTGGTCCTTCACTACGCGTGAGCTTAGGGGAGAATAATGTCGGGGTGTGATTTGGGGGTGCACGAGTCTCAATGTATGGGATGGGCCTCTTGGAGGGAAAGCAGTAGAATGTAGTGGGCATGCATGTCAAGGGTGTGTTGTGATTCAATAAGATACGGATAAGACATTAATTACGTAAAGCGAAAGATGTTGAGCCGAGCTCGTGATCCGGTCCACCGGCAATAATAGTGGATCAGAGGCGTTCTGCCTTGTGCGTTTATTTTCCGATCCACCAGCTATAATAGTGGATCAGAGGCGTTTTGCCCTGTGCGTTTATCTTCCGGTCCACCGGCTATAATAGTGGGGGATCTCGTGCTCAACAAACCAAACGAATAAGTTAATCCATGGGAAATATACTAAGTACTTAAAGCGAAACACCATGTGAGTCGGGGCCGTGATCCGGTCCACCGACTATAATAGTGGATCAGAGGCGTTTTGCCCTATGCGTTTATTTTCCGGTCCACCGGCTATAATAGTGGATCAGAGGCGTTCTGCCCTGTGCGTATATCTTCCGGTCCACCGGCTATAATAGTGGGGCTCCCGCACTCACATGGACTATTAAAGAATGTGTGGAATGGACTTATTATCATTAATGAGAATAAAAGGATAAAAGCACCGAGGAAATATTTGGCCTTGTCCTGCATGTTATTGTATGTTATCTATGTGCTGAACTTGTATCATATATCCTATGTGCTGGCCTTAGCTCGTCTGTTACCTTACTCAGTACGTAGCGTACTGATCATCCGTTTCATGGGTGCTGCTCATTCCCACGAGCAGAGGACCAATCTGACCTTGTGTAGGTAGGAGACCACGTGTTTGATGCCTACGATACCTACGAGGCGTCAGGTGGGACCGAGTGATGAGTCTGTCCTGGTTGGGGGCCGAGAGCGAGTTGGCCGGACCCTTTTATTTTCCTTGCTGTCTTCTATCTTAGTTTGTTGCATTTATATTATGTCTGTAATTTGAAAGTGGGACTTTTATGTTGTAATCTTAACGACACTCTGTCGGTGGTTGACACCTCGTTTTCATGAACGCTTTGTGATAACGGTGCATTTATGTTTGATGTTTCTCATTTTTGACTTTCTGATTTAGCCTTAGCACTTAGCATCGGGGCGGTAGAAGTGAACCGGTCTGGTGCTAAGTGTGGCGGTAACACTCCCAAGTTTATAGTTTTAATTCAATTGCTTTGCGAAAACCTTGGTCTTAAACGAAATTTTTCAGTAGTAAATTTGGGGGTGTTACACTAAAACCCTAGATTTCAAAGAAAATTATGAAATTGGTCATTTGTATAGTTATTTTTCTAAAATTGAATATATAGAAATAGTTGAAATGATCTTAATTGCATCCTAACACCCTCAATTGAAATTAATTGATTTGAATTATTTGATTTTATGTCTTGGGCTTTAAAACCTTAATTTTGGGTAATAATTATCTTAAATTGGCTACTTGTAGGAATATTTTATTGAAATTTATTATCTTGATTTATTTAAAACTAGTTTAATTGTACTTTTAAGCTATCAATTTGAGGTAATCGAAATTAATTAATTTTTTTACAGTTTAGATATAAAAACCCTAATTTTTTAAGATGATTTTAAAAAAATAATTTTCTTATGATTATTTCACCTAGTAGATTACTAGCTTTGATTTAAAACTATTTGAATTATATTTTTATCTTATCGGTGTAGATTGGATCTCTAAAAATGATTGGTTTGTGTCTTTGATCCTAAAACCTAATTAGTTTATCATTTTCTATAAAATTAAGTTATCATTTATTGTCTTTTCCCTGGTTTTCCAAATCAAATTGAAGTGCCTTAAATGATATGTGTTGAACCTAAATTGTTTAATATTTAATTTTAAATTTTAATTGAGCTATGCTTGTGAGTCTTAGGTTTTGGACACATTTTCCAAGAAAGACTGTTTGTGTCTCCTTTTGTTGATTAAATTAGAATACTCGAATTATTGATTGATAAGGTTGTTTCTAACCTAGTCTTACATTTTCTATCAGAGATCTAGAAAAACATTATCATGGATTATCAAGCTCTCGATATATATATATATATATATATATATCTCTTTATCAATTTGCTTAGCTAGCTTTGGATTTAAGTAAGTCATTACTTACTTATGGCACAATCTGGAATGTATATCATTTTGAAGTAGAAGGTGATGAGCATACTTTATTATTATTTAAGTATGTCAAGCATATATTATGCTTTTGTGTCATAATTCTATGTATGTATGAGTTTATAACTTGAATGAAAACACATGTTAGTATGCCTCTTGATAGTTGCATGTGTTTGAGCATGTGAAGGGTTGAGCATGATTATTTGGTTATCATGCTTATCTAATTATGAAGCATTTATTGATTTTAGAGTATGTTCTAATGTGTTTAAGTTATAATCAGTTTAGAAAACTACATCATTGGTTGAGTATGGATTGAAATTGTATGATACCTTATGCTGGATTTTTATGCCATGGGACTATTTGACTCTAACACCACTTGAATTATTCGACTTTAATGCCCCTTGAAATTAATTAGCTTTAATGTCACTTGAATTGATTGGCTTTAATACCGCTTGAAATTGAATGCCTTTAATGCTACTTGGAATCAATTAGCTTTAATGTCACTTGGATTAGTTTAGATTTAATGCCACTTGTATTGGATTGGCTTTAATGCTACTTGAAATGAATATAATAACGGAAATTCATTGTTTTGATGGAAGCGATTTGAGTGTTGTTATGTGGGCTTGATTTATGCTCGGTTGAATGTTTAAATAAAACATTATTCACTCAAAGTAAAAGATCTTGAGTCGAGACTTGTATCACTTAGGGTAGCTATCTGAGTTAGGTTCGGTATTTGCTTGGTATCATTCCATTGTTTTTCTCTTTCTTATTTAGGTGGTTTACGATATGGTACCATTCTAGTCTATAAGTGTCTCTATATATTTCATCTCAATAGGGGGTATGCATACTTAAGTGATTAGGTGTCTTATTTATTGTTGGTCTAGTTATATTTCTAGGCAGGCTATCTAGGGAGATTACCATTTGAGTACTAGATTAGTTGTGACAATCTCTTTAAGCTCTGTCCTTAAGATAATATAATCAAATTGTTATAACCACAATAATGAAATATAATAATCACGTTTTCTCATTCACTCATTGAATTTATATTCCATTATCCTATACATGAATCTTAGTTATCTTCCTTACGATGGTGCTACCATATACACGTGTTTGTACCTAGTTATCACATGATCTATTATTTAAATCACACGTGGGCCTTATGTGTAAGAATGCTATTTTCTAGGTAAGTTGTGTTACTTAGCATGCGATCATGATTCCTTTTACACTTGTACCCTATGTGTTATCATGTCTTGTCATATATTTATAAGCATAAATCCATGAACACATGTTTCATCATATGCATCACATGTATAATTTAGCATGATTTATTGATTGAGCGGAATGGTTTATATATCATATGTATAATTAAGCTTGACTATTGTAAGCTAAAGGATTCTATGTTTTATGTGTATCGTGTTTCCTCCCATGAGTTAGGTAGTCGTAATTTACTCCGTACTGGACCCGTACTGATACTACCTTAGTTAAATGGGTCCTGTGAGGATCCACTGATGATGGAGAGTAGACCTCTTATATAGGCTTGAGATCAAATGTTATTGATGGGTTGAAGGCTTGGCTTTGAGAAAGTAGGTAACTTGAGGCTTTATCTTTATTTATCTATATTTACTTTTGAAAAATTTTCAAGTGTTACATTAAGATTTTAATGGTGTTGCAATCAAATTTTGATTTCCCATTACTTTACTAAGCTTCTAAAATCTAGGGTTATTTTATGGGTTTTCTGCTGATTTGATCAATGATGATTTTGTTCAATGAAATTATTCACTTGCCAGTTGCCATTGGATATATCCTTGTGGTAGTTTATCCTCACGATATAGATGTTGTTTGAATTTTAGTTGGACAGGTTTTAGCCTTACATCTAGCATGAGATAAATGGTGGACATTTATCTTTGGTTAAGTGTTGTGGTAACATTCCTTATTTTCTATTTTAGCTTTTGCATTATTCCTTTAAATTTTTTTTTTCCAAAGTGAATTTTAGGGGTGTTACCAAAAGGATTTCATTGACTCTCTAATTAATGTCATTCTTGAATAGGGAATAATTCAACACAACACTAGACCATACGTCTCCCCAGTTGTCCTAGTAAGGAAGAAGTATGTTATGTTGAGGTTATGTGTGGATTAGAGGGATACTTACAAACATACAATGAAGGATACATTCCCTATTCCACTAGCAAAAGATTAAATAGATGAGGTAGGGAGTTCAACTATTGACTCCAAAATAGATCTTTGGGTTGGTTACCATTAGGTAAAGATGCATGTTGATGACATTTTTAAAATTGGCTTCAAAACTCACAGTGGCCACTATGAATACCTAATTATTCCCTTAGGCTTGACAAATGCACCATCCACCTTTCAACATCTCATGAACTCTATTTTTAAACCTTTCTTATGAAGGTTTGTATTAGTAATTTTTTTATGACATTCTGGTGTATAGGCCCAACATTGGAAAGCATATGCAACACCTCCAGTAAGTATTCCTTGTTATGCAACAATACTAACTAAGTGCAAAAAAGATCAAATGTTTCTTTGTTTTACCTAAGTGGAGTGCTTGGGAAATTTTATCTCAAAGTAGGGCATTGAGATAGACCATAATAAGATCTCGACTATAACCTGTGGCCACCCCAAGATATTATAGGAGGTTTGTAAAGGGATATGGTCAGATCGCCAAACATCTTACACTGTTACTAAAGAAGGATAACTTTCATTGGAATGATCAAGCTACCAATAATTTCCATTAATTGTAGTAAGCATTGGTCACTACCCTGGTCTTGACACTTCCCAACTTTGTCCTCACCTTCATTGTGGGGATAGAAACTTCTTCTTATGGAATTGGAGCTATCTTCATGCAAGAGAGACATCCTTTAGCCTTTATCAGTAAGGTGCTAGGCCTTAAACACCATCTACTTTCGGTGTATGAAAAAGAGCTCCTGGTTGTTATCTTCATACTGTAAAAGGGAGGGGGGTACTATCCTTTGGGTAGGCACTTCATAAAAAAATAGACTAGAACATCCTTAAATAGTTACTAGAACAATGAGTTTTAACTCCATTTCAACAAGCTTCGTTAGACAAACTTATGGAAATTCAATTATGAAATCCACTATAAACAGGGGTGGATAATGTTGCAGCCAATGCTCTCTTGAGGTTACAGGGTGCTGAGATCCTAGTACATACTCTCCTAATCATTTAGATTTATTTACTCAAGCAATTACAGAAAAGCTAGAAAGTAGACATAGATATTGTAAGACTCGTCATTGAATTAGAAGCAAACTGTAATACCCCAATTTTTTTTAAACCAAATCCTGTATCATTAATACCCTAATCCTATTCTAATATCTATAAAATCTTATTTTAACCTTATCCAAATTCCTTAATCCTGAAATCTTAACCTAATCTAAGTCTTTGACCTAAATAATTTTTCTTGTAACCTAATTTAAATTTTGGTAGATTTATGTCACTAATTCTACCTATTTTAGCTAATAAAAAATTTATCTAAAACTAACCTTAAATCCTTTTCCCTTTGTCCTTTTATTTCTTTTTTCCTTTCTCCTGCATTCTTCCTACGTCGTAATGATTGACCATTGCCCTCTTCTTACCAATTATAGCCCACAACCATCACTCTTACCCTACTACAACCATCATCATCATCATCCCTCACCATCACCATCTCACATTGTTGTTGTTGCCTTTGACCCTATATCCCTGCTCTTTTATTTTTCACACAACACACACATAACCATCACCATCTCATGTTGTTCCCCTGCCATTTTTCACCCAACACTCCACCATCAATCTCAACCATCCTCTCCATTTTATTTTACTTCATTCCTTTATGCCCCTATTGCCACAACTACATCACGCTCTACATCTTACCCATCACACACCTCCATAAAAACACACACACACACACACACACACACACACACACTTCTCCACCTTTCCTCCCTTATTTGTTTGTCTCATTATAGCCCAAATTGTCTGTCAAAAACCACATACCTAAGCCCCTCTCCTCCTTTTCTTTCTTCCTTCTCCTCCTCCTCCTCCTCTTTCTTCCTTCTTATGCTCTATTTCACACGTTTGAGCTCCTCCACCACCATCGTGCACAACCAAAACCACTAAGCATCACCCAAAGCCTAGTGGACTAACTACAAAGGCCACCCCATCATTCCCTCTCATTGTCGCTAGTTGTAGTTATCGTACACTTCCATTTTACCATCTTCCTCCCTCACGTCTGTCATATATTATATGAAGCACGAAGCATGCATGGCCTTTCTCAGTTGGGTCAGGCTAACCACTCCCCTTTCTTCCTTTTCCTTGCCCGATTTACCTGCCTTCCCCGTTATGCTTCTTCTTCTTCCTTCACCCCTGCACCAAACCAAGCAGCCCCCATGTCTACACATGCCTGCAGGCCTTCCCTTCTACACATACCATTACATCCTTGCTCTCTCCCGCTTTCTCTTCCCTCCCTTTTCTTTCCATTTCAAGCCAAACTCCACCCTACATAGCCCCTCTCACATGCCACTTTCTTCCCCTTATCTTCCTTCCTACTCCCTGCCACCCTATACCCATGCACTTTATTCCCTGCATCCACTTAACCGACCCTGCCTGCCCTCTTCTTTTTCATCTCCTTATTTCCTTTTTCTCTTGCCCATTTTCTTCTCCCTTGAGCTCCTCTTTTTCCCCTACAAAGCCTCCCTTCTTCTTCCCTTCCTTCTTCTCACGTCTCCCCTATTTTTGCTTTGCCACACTCAACTACCACCTCTACCACCCAACCAACCACCACACTAACCCTTGGCCTCCCCTACTTCCTTCCTATACCACCTAGTAATAGCCACTTAGCCCTTGCAGCTATGGATGGAAAATTTTCTTATGGATTCAAGATCCCATTGGGAATTTCCTGTTTGGGTTTGGGTTTGGGTTCGAGGAGAGAATTTGGGGATTGAGTTTGGGTTTAGGCATTTTTAACAAAGATTTTTTTGGGGATAGGGTAAGGACAGGTTTGAGGTCCCCACACCAAACCCGCCCTGAATAATTATATATATATATATATATATATATATATATATATATATATCAATTTTTATAGAATATAAATTAAAATTATAATATAAAAAAAGGCCTAAGAATTGGATCGGGTCAAATTTTAAGGTCTGAGAAAAAATTAAGGATGGAAAATAGATTGGGGATTGGGTCAAGTATATGGATTTGATCCCCGCAAGGATTAGGTTGGGGAATCCTTGATAAAAAAAAAGGGGATCGGGTCAGGTTCGGGGAGTATTTTTCTTATCGAGTCGTAGACGGGGACCATCTCTATCCCTGACCGCCCTGTTGCCATCCTTACCAGCAGCTACCCTTCCTTTCTCTTTTCTTCCCCTTCTTGACCTCTACCCTACACCACCACCTTACATCATTGTCTCTCCTCTTCCACTGCCACCAATGCTCCCCTTCAACCCCCTTAACACTCCTCTACCATCTCCATACCTCAGCCTGCTAAGATCTCCCCTATAACCCCCTCCTTTCTTATCTTCTTTTCCCTTCCTTCTTCTTTTTCTCTCTTCCTTCGCACCACCTTTCTAGCCCTATTGCCACTGTCCTTGCCACTCTAAGCCACCAATCTATAAACCTCAACCACCACCTACACTTCGCCACCCTCCCTGCACCCAGCCACTACCCTCACTCCCCTCTATAAGCCCTTAACCTATGTAATACCCCAAATTGAGTGGTGTGTTATATAGATTGATTTGGCTACTTATATCAACATGGTATACTATTCTTTTGTGATTCTATCTTAAGAACTCCACAGTTAAGCATGTTAGCTGTGGAGTAATTTTTAGGATGGGTGACCCTCTTAAGAAGTTTTAGAATTTTCTAATAATTTCTTGGGAAGTGCATAAGGACAAAATGCTCTAGAAGGATTCATGTTGATCTATGGGGCTAACCGATCAATACAAAAACACTCGAAGGTAGCCCTCACATAGTTGTATTAACTCAAAGTATTATAAATAGCATTAGAGCAAAACCGCGACCGTGTGTTGAACTTGGATGAGCCAATCAGCCACTTAGGGGAACAATTCTTGGGATAAAATGTATTAAGACAGTTAGTAGTTGAGGCATAATGAAGACGTTGCATTACTTGAGTGGGGGTGAATGTAATACCCCAAATTAAGCAGAGCCTTATAAGGATTGGTCTGGCTACTTATATCAACATGGTATACCATTCTTTTAGTGATTCCATCCTAAGAAATCTATAGTTAAGTGTGATGGCCGTGGAAAAATTTTTAGGATGGGTGACCCTCTTGAGAAGTTTTAGAATTCTCTAAAAAAAATTTCAAAAAGTGCATGAGTGAGGAAAAAATGGGTTGAAAGGTCTCTTGTTGATCTATGGGTCTAGCCGATCAATCCAAAAGCACTCCAAGATAGTCTTTGCATGGTCATATTGACTTAAAGTGCTATAATCTAAGCCTCAAATACTCTTACTCCTTTCAGCTACCGCCTTCCACCCTCACTCTCTCATTTTCCCCCTTCCCATCGCGCATGCAACTCACGCTGCTCATGCAGCGTGAGTGTTGCCACATATTTTTAGCTTACTTAACCTAAAATTTTGCAGTATAGATATACTTAGTATTAATATATATACTTAATAATCTTTTTGATAAAACATTATCCTTTTAAATTTCTACTACTAATATGCTAGTTTTGATATTATTTCTAGGTACAAAATTTTATAGTCAAAGCTTAAAATTTTAATCGAGGTATAGGTAAAGTTTAATTATTGCTATAAATAAGGTAACTATTATACCCTACTAAAATGTGTGGATATACATATTCTAGCACATTAGGGTTTTTTAATATATTTGTGTGCATATTATATGGTGTTAAGTATATCATGATTTGTAGCATATGTTGGAAGTTGGAATGAGAAGCATACTATATTGTATCATGTATAGAAATAATGGTTAAGGAAGGAGACTTATTGTTAATCATAATGTTAGATGCATGTATATGTCATGATAAGCTAATATAGCCATTTGTAGTAGAGATAATCTTAATATGGGCCCTAGGGGCATTTTAGTAATTTTTCTTATACAGAGGGTGTGGCCTAAATAGTATGTATGGTAGATGATAATGGGTATTAATAATAAATAATAATAGTTGGTGGTGTTATATGATGCATATGGACCATGGGGGTTATTATTTTATGTGGTAAGGGTATTTTAGTAAATTTGGCATAAGAAGGGCAAATTGGTAATTTATATGAATAAAAAGGTGTAACTTGGTAATTTCATAAACATAAGGGGTAATATGGTGAGTTAATATGTAAGAAGGGTATTTCGATAATTTTAGCATAAAAAGGGGTAGCTTGATAATGTTATGAGTAAAAAGGGTAGTTTGGTAAAATGTTAAATAAGAAGGGCATTTTAGTAATTTTGCATGGAAAAGGGGGTAACTTAGTGATTTTATGAATAAAAGGGGTAATATGGTAAATTAATAAGTAAGAAGGGTATTTTGGTAATTTGGCATAAAGAGGAATAACTTGGTAACTTTATAAATAAAAAGGGTAATATCATAAATTAATAAGTAAGAGAGGTATTGTGGTAAATTTTGGCATAAAGAGGGGTAACTTGAAAATTTCATGAATAAAAGGGGTAAAATGGTAATTTAGTAAGTAAGAGGGGTGTTTTGGTAATTTGGCATGAAAGAGAGGTAACTTGGTATGTATACAGGTATGAGGGGTAATTTAGTAATTTAGCAATTATGAGGGGGTAAAGTTGGTAATTTAATAAGTATGAAGGGTAATTTGGTAATTTAACAAATACGAATGGTATTTTGGTAATTATACAAGTATGAAAGGACATTTTGGTAATTTGATAAGTAAAAAGGGGTAACTTAGTAACTTTACAAACAAGAGGGGTGTTTTAGTAATTTTATATGTATGAAGGGGTAAATTGGTAAATTGTATAAAATATGACAATGGATTTAATAAGCCTCCATAATAAGATATAAGGGATATTAAATAATAGAATAAAGGCTTATGGCCTTAGTATCACTTGTTTAAATATAACCATGTATATTATAAGGATAAGAGTATTCTGGTAAATAAGTGAATATCAGAAAGATAATGCATGGTATAGGGTTGAATGGGTAATTAAGGGTATGATATGATGTTTATTTTGTAATCATGCAACAGATGCTTTAGTTGCTAATTATGCATAAAAATATGTGCTGGATGTGCTTGAAGTACATTTTAGGGTTTATGCGTTCAATGCTCCTTTGGTATAGAGTACTTGATTCTATAACCAATATTATAATTATGATATGATAACCTATTATGGCATGTGAATAAATAGAAATGGAGGATAAGAGGAAGCCTTAACCTTAGGGATATTTTGGTTATTTTGACCTAAGGTGCATGAGCATAATAATTAGAATATAAGATGGCCCAAGTAGACTATTTAAGTTAACATGGGTAATAATATGTAACACCCCCATTTTTACTGCTAAAAATTTTCTTTTTGCGGAAGCATTAATTATAAAATCAAGGGTGTTACCGCCACACTCAGTATAAGTCTGACATCCGCTACCATTCTTATACTAAGTGCTAAGGCTAAGACATTTCTTTACTCAGATAACATGATGACAAAAGTCAGAATACAAAGAATAATAGATGAGTATAGTACTAATTAAAAGCAACATCAATAGTCTATCAAAATTCAAGAGAGAAATTATAGGAGGACATAAAAGTCCAAAACAATTGGAAACTAGATAACAGAAGGGAAAATGGATATTCCTACGCTCTTAGAACCAACTGACAGCTTTCAACTGGACTTAGGAACTGACCTGCAAAGTCTACTACCCATTGAATAGGCAGGGGCCCACGAAAATAAACTCTTTAGTACTACAGTACTGAGTAACCCTTTATACCAAACTAATATGATAAACAACATGGAATACATGCAAAGCATACCATTAACATTGTATAAGACATATACATATACATACGAGGATTAAGATACAGTAGTTATTCAGATAATCAAATTCCATCTTGCTCACAGACTACTCATATTCACTCTTTTGAAACAACTGAACTTACCAAATGGAAAACCCAGAGATACCATCTGAAGTATGATTAGAAGAAAACCCTAATACGATAACCATAAGGTATCATGACAATACATAGCATAAACATTAAGATATACATGAGATGATCCAACATAATAATCGTAACAGGTAAGCAATAGTCACTAGCTACATACTATTCATGCATGCTTATTTAGAGCATAATAACACTTATCAACTAAGCATCCCTAAATACTTTCTGAGGCGATAATCAAAACCCACTCTACACTACCATTATAATCTTTACAGCATAATTCATGTCTCAGCATTAACTCCAACCAATTACATAACATCATAGGCATGTTCACAGATAAAATATACTCAGATCCCCAACATTACAGGTATACTTACAAGTAGAGTGTAATGAAATACATAATGTCACAAATCTACTTATAGATACAGTATAATAACTAATTATAGAACATCACAGGTATACTTACTGATACAGGATAACAATATACATAACGTCATAGGTATACTTACAGGTACATATAATAACCAAATACATAACCTCATAGGTATATTACAGGTGCAGTATAATAAAATCCATCACATCATATATATGTTCACAGACATAATACCAACACAGGTAGGCACAAAGGCTGCCACCCCAAAACCACAGGTAGGCACAACGGCTACTACAGAAACCACATGTAGGTACAACGGCTACTACCCAACCAATCCAATATCTATTAATAATCGTTCCAATCAAATTATATCATTTCCATTTTTATTTACTCAAGAGCGATACAATAATAATCAGGAGACATAACAGTACATCGGTCATACCAGTGCACAAGGCAACACGATACCCTCCAACCATCTAACCATAGGGCCCGTAGGTTACCTATAGAGTAGACTAGGGCCTTACTAGGGCACAACCAGCACACCAAAAACCCAAACAAATCGAGGACTCCTACCTCGTCTCTAGGGTAGCTACCCCTAGAGAGAAACCATTCCCAAACTTGAGGTCTTCCACTTTACGTATTAGTATTTTTATAAAGTGATCACAAATAACACACATTACACATTTATTCTCATTTTCATTGTAATACCCCAAATTGAGGAGAGTGTTAAAAGGATTGATTTGGCTACTTATGTCAACATGTTATATTATTCTTTTGGTGATTCCATCCTAAGAACTCCACAGTTAAGCATGCTGGCCGTGGAGCAATTTTAGGATGGGTGACCTTCTGGGAAGTTTTGAAAATGTCTCAAAAAGTGCGTGAGTGAAGACAAAGCTCACTGAAAGGACTCGTGTTGATCTGTGGGGCCAGCCGATCAATCCGAAAGCACTTCAAGGTAGCCCCCGCGTGGTCCTATTGACTCGGGGTGTTACAAATGGTATCAGAGCGAAACCGCGACCATGAGCTGAACTTGGATGAGCCAGTCAGTCAACTAGCGGGACGATTATTGGGATGAACTATATTGAGACAGTCATTGGTTGAGGCGCAACGAGGATGTTGCGTTCTTTGAGTGGGGGTGAATGTAATACTCCAAATTGAGGGGAGTGTTATAAGGATTGATTTGGCTACTAATGTCAATATGGTATACCATTCTTTTGGTGATTCCATCCTAAAACTCCACAGTTAAGCGTGCTGGCCGTGGAGCAATTTTAGGATGGGTGACCTTCTGGGAAGTTCTGAAAATTTCTCGGAAAGTGCATGAGTGAGGACAAAGCGCACTGAAATGACTCGTGTTGATCTGTGGGGCCAACTGATCAATCCGAAAGCACTTCAAGGTAGCCCCCGCTTGGTCCTATTGACTCGGGGTGTTACAAATAGTATCAGAGCGAAACCGCGACCGTGAGCTGAACTTGGATGAGCCAGTCAGTCACCTAGCGGGACGATTATTGGGATGAACTGTATTGAGACAGTCATTGGTTGAGGCGCAACGAGGACGTTGCATTCTTTGAGTGGGGGTGAATGTAATATCCCAAATTGAGGGGAGTGTTATAAGGATTGATTTGGCTACTTATGTCAACATGGTATACCATCTTTTTGTTAATTCCATCCTAAGAACTCCATAGTTAAGCGTGCTGGCCGTGGAACAATTTTAGGATGGGTGACCTTCTGGGAAGTTCTAAAAATTTCTCGAAAAGTGCGTGAGTGAGGACAAAGCGCACTGAAAGGACTCGTGTTGATCTATGGGGCCAGCCGATCAATCCGAAAGCACTTCAAGGTAGCCCCCGCATAGTCGTATCGACTCGAGGTGTTACATCCATACTTATTCATTTTTCCTTTATTTCCAATTATCCAAGTCAACCCTACGGTCAACGGTATAAAGAAAAGTCAAATTCAATACTAAGGTCAACCTACCAAAAGTCTAAGACCATCTTATATCCAATTATTCACATTTGGGCGTTAGGCCAAAAATGACCAAAATGCCCCTGAAGCTAATAATTATCAGATTAACATCCATTTAAATACTAAGTCTATCTTATTTATTAATTTGTCAGGAAAAGGCTAAAATGAATAATCTAGTTATTTATTATACAATTTAAATCATCAGTCATGTCAAAAGACCATTTTTCCCTTTCATAGATTTCTACATATGAAACTCTATCATATACTTTTGAAACGTATAAAATACATGATCACAAAATCAATAATAGATAAAACATGTTAGACATGATTTTTGAGGATAAATATCATATTACACAAAAATGACTAAATTGCCCCTAGGGCACATATTCCTAATAATTATTCCACAATTATATCTAAACATGCTAAACTAATAATTATATACATAATTATCATACCAAAAATTTTCCCATCATTAGAATCATTTTTAAATCATACTTTTGTACCCGAAATATTTTATATCAGATAACATGCTCGTTTTTACCTGTTTTAATAATAATAATAATAATAATAATTAACACATAATTATATTGAAATAAATCAAGCTAAACATATTTCATGCACCAAAAACCCTAATGTGTTATCACGCAATTTTTTAGCATTTTAGTAGAGTATAACGGTTACCTAAATTACAGCAAAAACATAAAATTAGCGGTATCCACTAAAATTTATTAGGTCTTGTAAATCAAACTTTCGTACCTAAAAATAATACTATAATTATAGAATTAATATCTATCAGATAAAATAATAATTATAGCATAAAAATATTGATTTTTATAAAATTACTAAAATACCCTTACATTTAATATTAGTACCCAATTTTTCTAAAATACCTCGCAACTCACGCTGCGTAGTCACGCATGAAAGGAAGGGGGTTCGGCTGCTGGCTGGGCGATAGGGTTGGCAGCGCTAGGAGGCAGGGGGAAGGAGAGGGCGGCATAGGTGGTGGTTGGTGGAGCTGGTGGTGATGGCCAGCGGTTGTTGGAGGCTACAAGAAGGTAGGACTGCGACGGTGGTGGTTGGCGCTGTAGGGTGATGGGTGCTGTAACACCCCAAAATTCACTACTTTTTTTTAAAGCGGAAATAATTAAATTAGAAACACTGAAAACCTGTGAATTCTGGAAATGTTATAGCCACACTTAGTACCAGACCAGTTCTCTCCGATCGTTCCAGTACCAAGTGCTAAGGCTAAAGAAAAGATCAACAATCAATTACAAAATTAATACAAACTAAACTTCAAATAATCATTAAACAGTTAAAACAAAATCAGAGTATGCATCAAGAAATGTAATTCATTTCCAAAAGGGAATTAAACTTAAAACCGATAAAAGATTCATTAAAATACTCAATCAAGTAATGAATCAGAAAATGGTAAATACTATACCAAAGAAATAACAAAAGGAATGAAATCGCGTAAAGAATGAATACAGCCATAACACTCTCAAACTTCGAGCCAAACATGCTCAACACTCAGCCCCAACTGATATCTCGCCCACCTGCACAAATTCAGAAGAGCATACTACTCGTGGGAATGAGCAGCACCAATGAAAATGGTGATCAATACGCTCTGTACTGAGTAAGGTAACCGAGCACTAAGGCCGACACATAAGCACATAATCCATGCAGATTAATAACAGGGCATAATCCAACATAACAACATAAAGGTATATGAGCAATTCAGGTAACAAAGGCCCATATAATCTAGATTAATTGTTTAATTAATCTCTTAAAAGAATCCGATTCACACCATGCCTTTTATCAATCCATGCGAGCATAGGAACACCCCACTATTATAACCGGTGGGCCGGTCACAATAGAGCATCATGTCCTAACCACTATTATTACCGGTGGATCGGTCACAATAGAGCATCATGCCCTAACCACTATTATTACCGGTGGATTGGTTACACATAGGGTACAACCCTAACCACTATTCCTGACCGGTGGATCGGTCTGGTTCCTGCTCGCATGGTGTTCCACTGTAAGTAATTAGTATCTTTTAAGAGCTTTAACGATTCTGGTTTGTGTTTATTGAGCTCGAGTCACCCCACTATTATTACCGATGAGCCGGTCACATATAGGACCTCATGTCCTAACCACTATTATAACCGGTGGATCGGTCGTACATAGGACTACGCGTCCTAACCACTATTCCTGACCGGTGGATCGGTCTGGACTCGGCTCAATAATCTTCCACTTCATATGATTAGTGTCTTAAGTATCTTATTCAAAGGCTTTCACCCTGGACATGCATAAGTCATCACACATCACAAATCATAAAATTCCACCATCATAATTACACTTTAATTACTACATGCACATGATAATACAAAAATCTTAATCAGCCACCACAAACCTCGATTAACCACAACAAACCATAGTTAACCACTCCAAACCCTATTTAACCATAACCACCATAATTAGCCACTCCACGCCTTAGTTAATCATAACAAACCACAATTATCCACTCCAACCCTAATTAATCACAACAACCCAGAGTTCATTACTCCAAACCCTAATTCAATCTCTTCCATACCCTCATAATGCTCCACGTACTATTTTTCATCCAAAATAGTTCAACACCCGGATAATACTTACATTACCTTCCTTACATCCCAAATTAACTTTCCACATGTAAATTTCATACCCATGCAGACCTTAATCTCCCCATGTAAACCTTCGAACCTTTTTCATGCAAACCCTAAAATTCCATGTGAAACCCTAATTTCAACCATACAAACCCTAATACCGCCATCTAACCATCAATGCCAACATGTAAACCCTAATACCACCAAACAACTATAATTACCACCATACAACCTTAATACTACCATACAAACCATAAATACCACCATGCAAACCCTAATACCACCATACAACTATAAATACCACCATACAAACCATAAATACCACCATACAAACCCTAATACCACCATATAACCATAAATACCACCATACAAATCTTAGTAACATCATACCAACCCTAATACCACCATGCAACCATTAGTACCACCATCCAACCCACGATTCTGCCATATAAAACCCTAAATTCAATCCATAGCAAAACCCAAGATTTGTCCACATAATACAATTGATTAGATTCTCCCCTTTCATAACCACAATTTAGATTCCCCCATCCAAGACTATAAGTTAGATTCTCCCACATAAAATCATAAATTAGAATCTCCCAAGCAAAACCATAATTTGGATTAATTGGATTTCCCCAAACAAATCATAAATTAGATTATCCCAATCAAATCATAACTTAGGTTCTCCCATATAATATCATAAATTACATTCTCCCAAATAACATCATAAATTAGATTCTCTCCCTCGAAACCATAAATTCAATTCTCCCATATAACATCATAAATTATATTGTCTCCCATGAAACCCTACATTTCCCATTTTATTCAACCTCTCATAAATCATTAAAATACTTAGGTCAACTCATATCTCTTGATCAACTTCTTTCTCCATCCTTATTTTTCATCCTTTTCCCCCACACAACCACATCGACATCCTCACATGCATGTCCTATAGGGTCACAACACATATCATCCCATACACATAGTACACATGCCATATAACAGCACAAAAGCATGCTTGAACTCCATGCCATACCAAATATGCAATAATTACAATAATAACATAGGATGCATAACATATAAGGAACACAATGCACATTAGCACACAAAAGGCCTTAGAACCCCTTACCTAAAATGTCACCGGTCTAGGAGCACACTCCTACGCCTCCTTAGAGCTTTGGCCAAATAATAACATACTAATAAAATAACCTTAACCAAATTCTAACTTTGCTAAAGACATAAAAATAATAGAGATATTATAAACCTTGATAATATAGGGTTAAAGACTTTACCCTAATAATAATAATGATAATAATATAATAATATCAAAGATAATAAAACTAATATCAATGAGAATATAAATAATAATAACAATAATAACAATAATAATAACAATAATAATAATAATAATAATAATAATAACAATAGTAATAACAGTAATAACATTATTAACAATACTAATGGCAAACTATTTGCATTAATAATAATGGAATAAGAATAATAGAAATTTGAAATATAAAATAATAATAATAATTATACTTATAACATATTAATATTAATGATAGTAATAAAAGAAATAATAAGGGGAATAATAATAAAATCGAATTAAAATACAATAAGGCTTCAACCCTCAACATAAATAATAATAAAACAATAATACTACTACTACTAATAATAAAACATATTAAGAATATAAATATTAAGAATAATAATAATGGTATTTATATGCAATAATTGAAATAAATTAATTTAAGGGTTATAAAAATAAGGAAAATGGTTGAGAGGGTCTAGGGTTCAACCTTAGGCTGGTGGGGATAGGCGGCACCGGCGGTGGTTCACGGAGGCGGCGGCGGTGGCCGAAAAAAGAGAAGAAAAGAGGGAAAGATGGATGTTGGGAAAAAGATAGGGAGAATTGAGGTGAGATAAGAGGTGTTTATGGTTTCCCAGGAGGAGAGGAACAAAATGATGGTGGTGGTGCAGCCAAAGGTGGCGGAGCACGGCGGCGGACGGTGGTTTAAGGTTTCGGGGTAAAAATTCTGGTAAAACGAGCAGCCAACTTTGCACGGTTAGGGAGGCCCGTGCAAGAAGAATCGAAAGTTGAAAATGGTTTAGTTAACTAGAGGGCATTGCAGGGAAGAATTTGGGATGTTGTGGTGGTGCTGAGGTTGGCTATCGGCGGTGGAAACGGCGTCTGAAGTCAGGGTGGCGGCCAGCTTGGGCTTAGGGTTTTCGGGGAAGAAAAAATTCCAAAACTCCCATACCTAGGCTATTTATAGATGGTAGATGGGATAATAGGGTGTTGAAGCTCGACATGGAGGTATTAAGTGCAAGAATTTGGGTGGCCGGTGGCAGTAATGGCTCGATGTCCGTTTTGGGGTGGTTCGAATTTCGCACGATAGGAGAGAGAAAACGAGCGAGATTTAACGTCTAATAATTATTCCAATTTATTCCTGGAGTTAAGAGGAAGACAATGAGGCAAGAAATGGCCTGTATTAATCACCGTAGCCTGAGAAGCCATTGATGGGTCGAGAGTTGAAGTAGCATCGACGGAGAAGGAAGGAGGAAGAAGGAAGAAGGAAAGGAGGCGGTCCGGTCAGCCGGGAAAGAAAAGAAAAAGGGGAGAACAGGGTGGTCGGCGCGGGTCGAAGGCTAATTAAATGAAACGCGGAGTGTTAGTGAGGAAACACAAAAAACGCGGCGCAGCGAGGGCGGTAAAGGATGCCGGTCGCGCGGGCTGGGCCGCAGGGAAGGAAAAAGGAGAAGTTTGGGCCGTAGGAGATGGCAGCCCAAACGGGGAAAAGGAGAGGAAAAAGAAAAAAGAAGAAAAAGAAAGAAAAAGAAAGGAAAAAGGAAGAAGGAAAAGGAAAAAGGAAAAAGGAAAAGAGAAAAATAGTGGATTAAATTAATTAGGATATTTGGGTTATTTAAAAATAATAATATTTAAATCCCCTTTTTAGGCTAAATTAGGATTTTTAAAAGATTTACCATAAATTCCATTTTAATTAGCAAAACACCCTAATTTTTTCCATTAAATTATTTATAAAATTAATATTAATTTGGGACTATTTTATCCTCCTTATTTTAAATAAAATAATTTATTCAGTTAATTCCCAAATTAAAATCTTTAATTAGTTAAAATACCCAAATTCCTCCTAATTAAAATACTTATAAATTTATTCTTGATTTTCCCTAATTAATTTCCTTTTATTTTAAATAAAGTAATATACTTAATTAACTTTTATAATAAAATCTCATTTAAATATAATATTTAAAATTAGAAATTTTCGGGGTATTTCAGGTGCTGCGTGTGGCTCGAAGGGGTAGAAAAAGGAAGGTTGCAGGGGCTGCGAAGGTGGGTGGTGCGCTAGAGGCTGGTAGTGACGGGATAGAGATGGTGGGATGGCTCGGCGGTGGTGGAGGCTGCCAGGCGGCTGGTTGGCTGTGACCAGGGGGAAATGATGCAGGGATGGTTGGTGGTGACGGGATGGGTGTTGCTTGTTGTGGCTACCGAAAGAATGGAGGAGGTGGCAGGGAGGTTGGGTGCTGGTTACTGGTGCAGACGGGTTGGTGCTGCGTTGGTGTTTGGGTGGAAGGAAAACCGAACAAAAGAGGGTTGAGGGATGGGGGTTGGGCGATGGATTGCTGCGAGTGGAGGTGCGGGAGAGGGAGGCTACATAGGGGCTATTTGGTTGGGAAAACTGGGCGAAGAGAAGAGAGGGGAGGGGGATGGGAAGGGCTGGGAAATGGAGTGTTAAGTGTGCGGAGATGTGTATGTATACAAGGTGTAGAGTCTTGTTCGGTTAGGGGCTCGAAGAAGTTGTCGTGCGTAGTAGGGGGGCTGTTTGTTTTGGGGTGGTGTGGTGTGTCGTCTATGGCGTGTATGTAACACCCCCAAAATTTACTACTGAAAAATTTCATTTTATTAAAAGATAATTGCGGAAGCAAATTAATGAAACGTGAACTTTGGGAGTATTACTGCCACACTTAGTACCAGACCGGTTCACTCATACCGTTCCAGTACCAAGTGCTAAGGCTAAGAAAAGTAAAATACATTCTAAAAGAAATTCAACACACATAAATCAGAGTAGCGCATCAAATCGTTTATAGGAATAAAATCCACCAATTGTGGTTACTTTAACAATGTTAACATTTAAAACCAAGAATTTAAATGGGAAGGAGAAAAAGCCTAACGGTACCGGATAATTCCTTACTCTCTTTTCCGTAGCCCACTTGAGTAGCACCTGAAAATACCTGCAAGGGCACTGCCCATTGAATAGGCAGGGGCCCCATAAAGGGAATCCCTTCAGTACTACGGTACTGAGTAACCCTTTAATACGACACTTAAAGACAGGCTCGCATACGGCACATAATGCAAGCTATACACATAAATAATGAGAGGTGCACACATAAAAATAACATGCATAATAATTCATAAATCACGATCGATACTTTGGGCCTTAAGCCATGTCATAGTGTAAGATCAATACATTCGGGCCTTAAGCCATTATTCCGTCACCATTCAATCAGTATCATATTTTATATCCATGTGAGTGCGAGAACCCCACTATTATAGCCGGTGGACCAGAAAGTATACACTCAGGGCAGAACGCCTCTGACCACTATTATTGCCGGTGGATCGGAAGATAAACACACAGGGCAGAACGCACCTGACCACTATTATTTGCCGGTGGACCGGTCTAGCCTCGACTCACATGGTGTTCTACTATAAGTGATTAGTATTTTTCCATAATCTTATTCACATACATAATTGATTTTATTGAGCTCGGGACCCCCACTATTATTGCCGGTGGACCGGAATACATATAAATTCATCATCCAAGGCACAATGCTCCTGGCCACTATTATAACCGGTGGACCGGGATATATAAAGAATCATCATCTAGGGCACAACGCTCCTGGCCACTATAATAACCGGTAGACCGGGACATATAAAGAATCATCACCCAAGGCACAACGCTCCTGGCCACTATTATAACCGGTGGACCGGTACTCAATATCATAATCATCTGGGCCCGGCTCATTAATATTCCACTTTCAATAATAGTATCTTTCCTTTCTTTAATCAACACATCAATCATATTTATTTGCCTCGAACGGGAGATCAATAACCTGGGATGCAAAGGTACACCGGTCATACCGGTGCATATCAGCTACTCAGTACCCTTCAACGACGAACCCAAGGACACAAAGGTACCCTGGTCATACTGGTGCATAAAGCTAACTCAGTACCCTATCGACAAGGACACCTAATCCATAAGTATGCATACCCCCTAACTAGGTCCGTAGAGCTAGAAAGAGTAAGATATAGGGTCTGGCTGGGGCACAAAGGCACACCAGCAAATACCAGAATAATCGTGGACTAAACCACGTCCTTAGGGTAGCGACCCCTAAGGAGTCACCATTCCCGATCTCGAGGTCTTTCACTTTAAGTAATAGTGTCTTAATTAAGGTGATCACGAAAAGCACGATAATCCTATACTTATTCACTTTCAATCGTTCTGATATCATTAATCGTTTCTTATTCAAATGATTATCCAGGATATCACAGAGAAACCATTAAGGCCATACTAATTATCAAATACTCTTACTTGGCTAATCAACATTATTTGAATCATATCATAATCTTCCACAATCACAACAATATGTTAGGTACAAATTACTCCTTAACCCCTTACTTATATAATTGCGAAGTATCCATTCCTTACTTGATAAATTACCATATTACCCTTAAGGTTGCATAATTACCAAATTACCCCTTATCCACTTTAGATTACCAAATTGTCTCCTACACTTTTTAGATCACCATTCACCCCTCATAATTACTACACTTATGATATTTCCCATTTGGTTGGTTATATTACCAATTCGCCCTTCTCCTTTGTTATAATTACAAAACTGCCCTTGAGTTGGATAAATTACTAAATTACCCTCCTTCATTATCATGATTACTATTTTACCCCTTTAGTTGGTTAAGTAATTATCACTTTACCCTTTAATCGGCTAAATTACCAAATTGCCCCTTTAGTTGGATAAATTACCAAATTGCCCTTCTCCTTTATCATAATTACCATTTTACCCCTCTCAATTATTTTAGTTGCCATTTATCCTTTTTAATTATCATAAATCCCAAATTACCCTTCTTCATAATTACCAACATTAATTTACCCTTCTTCATAATCATAATTATTAATTTACCCTTCTCCATATTTATAATTACTGTATTACCCTTCTCTATTATTAAAATTACCATAATACCCTTTAATTGGTTAATTTACAAAACTACCCTTCTCTAGTATCATACTTATCCAATTGCCCTTCTACAATCATAATTTAATCACTAAATTATCTTTCGCCATTATCATAATTACCAAGTTATCCCTTACTCCCAAGTTTACCATAATATCCTTTTATTTACAAAATTACCCTTCTACCCCTTACTCTCAAATTACCCTACTATCCTTTTTTTTTCACAAAATTACCACAGTACCCCTTCTTCTTATAAAATTTCCATAGCACCCCTTTTACTTTACAATTTACTATTTTACCCTTTTACATCCAAAATTACTATTTCTATTCTTCATTACAAAATTACCATTTTGCCCTTCTTTCCCAAAATTACCATATTACCCCTTACTTATAAATTACCATTTCGCCACTCACTTATACCATTGCCATATTACCATTTACTTATGAAATTACTATTTTGCCCCCTTTACTTTCAAAGTTACCATATTGCCCCTTTTACTTGAAAAATTACCATAATGCCCTCCTTCATCCAAAATTACTATTTTACCCCTACTTCCAAAATTACCATTCTTACCACTTCTTATAAAATTACTATATTTCCCTTTGACTCCAAAATTACCGCTTTACCATTTTCTCCAAAATTTACCATAATACCCCTTTACTTATAAAATTATCATTTGGCCATTTAATCATAAAATTACCATATCATTCTTTTATCTCAAAAATTACCATAATACCCTTCTTTCTCCCAACTTACAATTTTATCCTTTACTTATAAATTATCATTTAACTCCTTTCTTTTTAAATTGCCAAATTACCCTTTTACTTATAAAATTACCGAAATACCCTTTTCACTTATAAAATTTCCACTCAACCCCTTTATTCACCATTTTTATGAATTTACTAACACTATATAAAATAATGATATTAATACTTCATTTTTATCATCTAAGTCCACCAACTTGTCAATTTTCAACATAATACTCATTAGCAATACATACATTGATTCACATACCTCATAAGCATAATTACTAAAATACCCTTAAACAATAACATTATTCATGCATTAGCAACATGATACATCATAAACAAGCATTTAACATTTCCATTAATAATCAAACTCCTTCCTTAATTAACATACCTACATATGGTACAAAATTTATCATGCTTTTCCCTTTTCACCCAACAATATAAGAAACCATATATATATCATGCTAATCACACAAAACATGCATAAAATCATACTAAACCCCTAATGTGCTAGCATACGTTTTTCCGTGTATTTAAGGGAGGATTAACGGTTACCTTAATCCTGCAAAA
This sequence comes from Tamarix chinensis, assembly GCA_030549775.1. Classification (NCBI taxonomy): domain Eukaryota; kingdom Viridiplantae; phylum Streptophyta; class Magnoliopsida; order Caryophyllales; family Tamaricaceae; genus Tamarix; species Tamarix chinensis. The sequence continues at coordinate 59,768,157 of CM060176.1, read as the reverse complement.
TATCAAATCTTACCAAGCATAATTAGCAACTCAACACCTAAAAATAATATCCATCATTATTATGTTAGAAATAGGAAATTAAAAGGATAAGACTTTATAAAAATTTATTTAATAATAAAATACTTAACTTAAATTACTATTATACCTTAAAGATTAGCCAAATAAATTTCAAAATGAAGGGGGAGCTCACGCTGCATGAGCAGCGTGAGTCTCATGCGAAATGAGAGGGGAAAAGGGCTCAAAGAGGGTGAAGGGAGAAAATAAGTCATTTTTGGGTTGGGGTCTTTGGGCTAGAAAAGAAGGTAGTTAGGGGAGGTTCTAAGGCAAGGGAATGATGCAGACGTGAAGAGGGGGTGTAGGTGGAGGCTAAGGGTGGTTTCACGGCGGCATAGGGCGGCGGAGACGACGGCGGCAAGGCGGCGAAGTTGGCTGCCGAGAAAGGTCGGGGTGGAGGAGTTGTGAAGGAAGAAAAATGAGAGGGAAAAATGGAGGGGTTCAAGGGCTGTTTTCGGCCAAATAATGCATAGCGGTTGTAGAGGGGGTTGCAGGGTGTCGAATGGTGGGTTGGGTGGCGGAAGAGGTGGCCGGACGGCGGCAGAAGCGGCGGTTGCAGGTGGCTCTGTGGTAAGGGGGAAAACTGGGAAGAAAAAGGAAGAGGTGGAGAAGGGAGGAAGTGCAGGGCTCGAAGGGGCTTGGGGGGTCTCATGGTGGTGCAGGGTGGTAGTAGGTGATGACAGAAGGCGGCGCAGGGGTTGGTCTTGGTGGTTCAAGCGGCGGCGGGTGGTGGCGATCAAAAACCGGGGAAGAAATGGAGGGAGAAGGAAGGAGAGAAGAGGGAGCTTGGGGAAGGAGAAGGCTCGAAAATGAGGGAATGAAAGGCTGGGGAGATGGAGAAAAAGAAGAGGGAGAAGAGAGGGGGCAGGGCTGGCCGGCGATCGGTGCCGCAGGTTGCAGGGTTGGTCGGGTGGCAGGGGAAAGAGGGGGAGAAGAAGGAAATGATTCCGGCGGGAATGGAGGGTGCAGGGGGGTTAGTTTGGCTTGAAATAGGAAAGAAAAGGACGGGGTAGAGAGAGGGAGTAGCAGGGGCAGGTACGGTGGCAGGCGGCGGCAGTTGCAGGCGGCGGTCGGGCGTGCATGGAGGACGGGAGCAGGTCGGAGCGTGGGAGAAGAAGAGAGGCTGGGGGCGGCTGGACCGGTGCAGGAAAAGAAGAGAGTCGACCGGTCCAGGGAGAAAAAAATAAAGGGGCGATGGGCTGTGCTGGGCGGCGCGCGACGGAGAGGAGGGAGGAAGCGGGCCGAAGGCCCAATGCGTAGGGGAGGGCTGGCTTGGCCGGGCGGCCCAAGGGAGGGGTAAAAGGAAAAGAAAAGGAGAAGAAAAGAAAAAAGGGTAAAAGAAGGAAATGGAAAAATAGGAAAATAAATTAAATTAATTTATAAATCATAAAATGTAATATTCTTGATAAATTAGTTAATTTAATAATTTAATTCATTATAATCTAATATATTAGTTTAAAAAGGATAAAGTTGGTAAAATATTAGTTTGGAAAATTATTTAAATAAAAAAAATATGATAAATAGAAAATATTTATTTTTAATTTATTAAATACTCTTATCCAAACTTACATACTCTAAAATCCATAAAGTAATTAAAATAAATAATTTTGAAAGCAAATATTATTTCAGATAAAAGTTATTTATTAAAATATAGGTTTTCGAAAATTTTGGGGGATTACAGTGTATATATGTATATAAATGCAGAGACGAGGAGATGTGTAACACCTCGAAATTTACTACTAAAAATTTTCGTTTTTAAGCGGAAGCATTAACATAATATAGAAGGTGTTACCGCCACACATAGCACGAGTCTAGTCCATACCTTTCTCGTACTACGTGGAAGGCTAAAACTTTACATCAAGTAAATTAAAAATTATGGAAATAGATATAAATAGCAAAAGACTTGAATAATTTAGATATAATAACAAAGTATGGAGTACACGCTCCAAATAATACAATATATACAAAGCGATAAGGGGGTTAGAAGAGATGAAGAGTCCAAAAGCGATATCTAAAATTTAGGGCACATAACATGTGCGACATTAGATAGAAATGACTCTACGCCCTAACCCCGAGGGTATAAACCCGCCTCACTCCGCATGAGGAACCTTCGTAAAGTCCGTAGGATCATCATCATATATCTGTGACACAACGTCTACAAATGTGTAGTATCAGTACACATCATGTACTAAGCAACATAACTATCCTAAAGAAATAGCATTGAGTGCGAGGTCCATGCGAAGAAAGTAATAGAGCATATAATAACAAGATAATATCATGCTTACATATATATGTTAATTGAGAACATGAAACTCAACCTTCAAGCATAAAATAATGTAATATGGATATATGGGTAGATGGGCTCCATTGGTTATTATATTTTATCATCGTGATCACAATCAATTTATTATATTAACTTGAGGATGGAGACTCGAAGAGATTGTAACAACTAATCTAGTACTCGAACGGTACTAGCCCTAGCTGGCCCGCCCAGAAACGTAACCAAACCACCAATAAATAGGACACCTAATCACTTAAGTATGCATACCCCCTATAGGGCCGAAATATATCGAGACACCTATAGAGTAGAAGAGGGCCTCTCCGGACCTTGTAAGGCACCCGGGATCACAGAATAGAAAAACACCGGAATGGTACCAAGTAATACCAAACCTAACTCGGATAGCTATCCCAAGTGATACAAGTCCCAACTCAAGATCTTTCACTTTAAGTGATTAATATTTTATTCAAGGATTTAGCCAATCATAAATCAGGCCCACATAACAGCACTTAGCTCACATCTATCAATATAATGAATATCCATTATTATATCAATTTTAAATGGCATTAAAGCCAAGCGGCATTAAAGGCAAACCAATCCAAGCGGCGTTAAAGCCGAACCAATCCAAATGGCATTAAAGCCGATCAATTCTAGTGGCATTAAAGCCGAACCAATTTAAGTGGCATTAAAGCCGATCGATTCCAAAGGCATTAAAGCCGATCTAATTCATGAGGCATTAAAGCCGAATAACTTTAGGAGAATTAAAGCCGAATGAGTCCATGGCATAAAATACAGCATAAGGTATCATGTAACTTCAATCAATATTCAACCCTTCGCACACTTACACACATACAATATTCAAGAGGCATACGAACATATATTTGCATTAAATCTATAACTCATACATACACACAATTACCACAAAAGAATACAACATATGCTTGACATGATTAAATAATCAATAAGCATGCTCATCACCTTCCACTTCAAGCAGACATACATCGAGAATCCGTCGTAAGTAAAGGTAAGTAATGACTTATCTAAATCCGAAGCTAGCTAAGCAAATTGATAAAGAGAGGTGTAATTTATGCTAAAATATATTACACTTAGCCAATTATTTCTTAGGGTGAAATATCAATAGGATAATAGGATAAAATATTAAGATTCCTCAATACACCCACAATGTCTCTTTCTCTTTTTCTTTTTTGTACTTAATGAATCATTTTAATTAAGGTCTCTAAGTCTACTCATCAATGTTACCCAAGTATTAGAATTATAAATTCTAAATTCTTGTATTAGCACAATATTCAATTAGGTCTCCAAATTTCTAGAAATTTACATGAAATGGCGAAAATGTCTTTGGTAACCAAAAATTACCTTAAGCTTCTAATATTCATAATTTACTCTCGACAACATCAAATCCTAACATATCATATACCAAATTTTATATAAAAGACCCAATGAAGACAATGGTGCACTTAAAACATTCAAAAACAATATTTATTGCCCAATTTACCCATGGTTGAATATGTGCAAGCCTTATAAAAATTTCAATTCAACTCTAAATGATCCAAAACTCATAATCTAGCTTCTATACACTATTATACATATAGGGAAATACTTAGATAATTTTAAAACAACCAAAGCACACATAAAATAGCAAGGGAGAGAGCTAAACTACTCGGATCCAGGCATATTCATCACGACTATGCTGTAAATTCATCACGACTCTACTGAAAATTCATCACCTCTTCACTAAATATTCATCACTTTTCCAGCAGGTATAAACATATAAAAAGAATCACACAAACCATATTCTCATTAGATATTCATGCTTAAACACATAAGGTAGAAACATACACATGTCATAAAATATTTTTCAAGATATTATTTCATGCTTATAATTAAAATAAAGCTATCCACACATAAGAGAACATATAATACACCTAGCACAAAATCCTATTTCTAAAGGCTAGTTTTGTTACCAAAACTCCTAAGCTCCTTAGCAAAGCTAAAATAAGGAATCTAGCAATTCCTTCTCTAAACCACTTTTTCACCTTCAAGAATATAAGGTAAATGATTTAGATAAACCAATTTCAATAAGTAACAAATATGGGAAAGAAAGGAATTGGAATGGAAGAAGTGAAATATAAAATATTACTCTTGAATAGGGAGGCTTGAAAACCACCACAAAACAACCAATAACCACAAAGGAATGATGGATCAAGGTTTTGGAGGGTTAAAGGGGAGGAAAACAAGGAGAAAAGAAGGCATCAAAGGCACGAAATCGTTGCTGCAAGCCACTTAACCACTACAGCAAAAACTTCACTGTTGCTCGGCAAGGCAGATAGGAGAGGAAAAAGGAGAGGGTATGGGAACGATTTCCTTGGTAAGAAGGGTCTGTCGATGAGGAATAACATGCGAGGAAAAATACCTAACAAGAATATAGGGTAGAGGAATCAAGGTCGATGCATAAAAGATGCTCGAAGTCACCAAAAATATCAGCTTTGCTGATTTTGTAAAGCTGGTCGGGAAGCAAAAGTTTGGCTATGAATAAGCATGAGGGATTTCGACTTCATGGATTTAATTTATATGAATTCATATTATGCAATGCATAATTTTGAAAGAAACAAAAACCACAGGAAAAGAATAACTAGAGAGAGAGAACGAGTTGCTCAAAGTTGGAAAGAAATCAACTTTGCACTCTGCTACAATCTATGATTTTATGTGCGTTTTGGGATAGGAACGCACGATTTGGCAAAGATAGAGTAGGATCTGATATGGTGGAGTGTGGATTGAGTTTTTGGTTTGACCTTGGCCTCACTTGAGTGCTAGGATTAGGGGTGTAAGAGAGATGATAGGCTATAGTTGAGTGTGTAAGAGAAATGTCATAAAATCATGATTATGGTACTAGTTGCACTTTTTGGTTGGGAGACATGTAACCAAGTTACAAATCTGGTTTGGTTTGGTTAGGAGACTAGTTAGGATTGGAATATTAGTTAGAGGATTGGTTACAATTTATTTTGATTAATTAAATTGAAAGAAAGACTAATAATGGGTACTCATTGGGAAAAATATCACTTGAATTCCAAAAATTATAAAAATTTATGAAGATGTTCGGAATAATCTTAGAAACTCAAATATATAAAAATATTAAGTATCGGAGTAGGTTTGATCCTTGACGGATGGAAAATGATCAAAAACGGCAAAAACGGGTAAGTTGCGGAAACGCGTTTTTCCGCAAATTCACAAAATGAATAATAGGGGTTTAAATTGTCATGTATTGATGCGGAATATTTTTATAAAAATTAAATATATAAAAATATTTGGTCTCGGAACTCTTTTGATGACCAACGGATAAACATAGCAAAAACGGCTAAAATCGTCTAATCGCGTAAATGATTTTTTCTGCAATTTGGTGATTCGGAAGGAAAGGGTGAAACATGAATGAATAGGATGAATGGATGAACTCAAAAATATTTTTAGATTGATTCACAAATTTTTAAGAGATCAAAAGGAGTAAAAACAGAGAAATCAGAAGAATTGCAATAAATGTATTTTATGCACACAAGAGAAATAATCGACGAAATGTCTAAAATTTTACACGAACGGAAATACATATTTTTAACCGAAAATCGAAATCATGTAATAAAATCATAATTGTGAACGAATTTATCTAAAATGATCCGCAACGACAATAATTAATTAAATTCAAAATATAAACTCAAAATCGTCGATAAATCCATAAAACGAATCAAAATTAAAATAATTAAATGTTTACAACAAATTACGCTAATAAAATAATTAACCTTAATAAAACTGAATTTACAAAAACGGGGTATTACAGGATGGTTGAGTAAAGTAAGAAAGTCAGGGAAACTGGGAGAGTATTTACGGGGAAGAGACAGCAAAGGTAGAGGGAGAGAGGGAAAAGAAAAATATATATTATAATTATATTTTAAATTTAATTTAGGTAAATTAGGATATCGGGTAGAAATATAATTTGAAAAATAAATAAATTTAAGATAGGTTTAAATAAAACGAAAAATATAGAATAATCAGGAATAGATTTAAGGAATTTATTTTGGGTTACGAGTCGTGATTATTAATAAAATAATTTGGATAAGATTTACGGATAAAAGTAAGATTAAAATAAAAAGTCGATTTCTATCAACTTTTTAACCTAATTATTTTTATATCTAAATCGTCGTAATAATATGAATAATAATAACACTTTTAATTACCAAAAATAATAACACTTTTAATATTTAACCTTGTAAAATAATAATTATAACTAATCATATGATTATTAATTTATAATTAACGTTTCTAAGAATGGGGTATTACATAATATGAATAAGGATTCCTTAATAATAACGGAAACAAATGAAAATGATTAATTTTGTGATTGATGTGATTCTTGCGGCCACCTTAATTGAGATACTAATAATTAAAGTGGAAGACCTTGAGATTGGAAATGGTGGCTCTTTAGGGGTTGCTACCCTTAAGATGTGTTTTAGCCCACGATTATTCTAGATTTTGCTAGACTACCTTAGTGCCCCAGCCAGTCCCTACATCTTACTCTATCTAACTCTACAGATCTATTTATGAGGTATGCATACTTGTGGATTAAATATCCTTATTGGTAGAGTACTTTGTGTCCTTGTGCACCAATATAACCAAGGTACCTTTGCTTTCCCAGTTGATGGTTGGAGAGTATTATGCTGCTTGTATGCACCAGTATGACAAGTATACCTTTATGTCTTTGGGTTTGTGATCTCCCCCTCAAGTTAAATTAATGGAATTATTAGGTTAATTAAATAGAAAAATACTAATCACTTTAAGTGGAAGATTATTGAGTCAGGCCCTAATAGATTATATCATTTGTACCGATCCATCAATTATATTAGTAGACATGAGCGTTTCGTCCTAGAGGTTATATATATGTACTAGTTCACCGGTTATAATTATGGTTGGGCGTGTGTTGCCCTAGAATGTATTTCATTCCACCGACTATAATAGTGGGGATCCTAAGCTTTATAAACCAAACCTTGGTTGATAATAAATCATGGGAAAGATATTAATTAATTATAATGGAACACTATATGAGTCAGGGCTAGACCGATCCAATTACGATAATGGTCATTAGGAGCCTTTTACCTTGGACATTGGCCCACTGACGAATAATAGTGGTAAGGTGTGTTTTATCCTAGAATGTATTTCCAATCCACCGGCTATAGCAGTGGGGTTTTCGTACTTATATGGATATAATTTGAGAGATGATATATAATGAATGGCTTAAGACTAGACAATGTTGATTTCACCTTTATGATCTACTGATATAGTATATGTATGGCCTTGGTGCCTATCACTCTTGGTAAGTGATGGAAATGCTAAGTAAATGAACCTTGTGATATACATTTCTTATTGTATGTTGTGTTGCATAGTGTATTGGCTCTTATGTTGTTGTGATTATCTTTATGCTTGCGTATAATATTATTTTTACATTGTTTATGTATGACGTGTTGTATGCGGGCCCTACCTTTTAGTTTAATATAAAGGGTTACTAAGTATCGTAGTACTGAAGGATTCTGTTTGTAGGCCCCTACTTATTTAATAGGCAGTGCCCCTTACATGTTAGTTGTAGGTATTATTCAAACTGTCATCGAATAAGAGTGTAAGGACCGTTCGGGAAGCTTTCTACTTTTATCTTTTAAACTTTCATAATTCTTTATGTAATTATTATATTTTCTCATAACTATTAATAGTAGGTTTTACCTTTTGTAATGTGATTTAACGCACAACTTTGGTTTAGTTATAACTTAGTCTTGTGTAATGCACTCTCATTCTTTTTAAGCCTTAGCACTTAGTACTGGAACGGTTAAAGGAAATCGATCTTGTACTAAGTGTGGCAGTAACATCCCCAAAATTTACCGTTTTTACTTCCACTAATTTTTAATTAAAATAAATTTTTGTAGTAATAAATCTTAGGGATGTTACAGGTGTCCTAGGAATCTTGTGTCAAATTGTCTAGTTCATCCCATAGTATCTTTGCATTTGTCTTATTCACAATGTGGTTTTAAACATTTTCCTCTACCCATTATTGAATAAAACCACAAACTTGTTACTGATCAAATTACCAATCTTCGTCAGTTTTATCTATTGGTTTATTCTTGTGTCAAATTTTGTGTCAAATTTTCTAGTTCATCCCATAGTATCTTTGCATTTGTCTTATTCACAATGTGGTTTTAAACATTGTCCTCTACCCATTATTGAATAAAACCACAAACTTGTTACTGATCAAATTACCAATCTTCATCAGTTTTATCTATTGGTTTATTCTTACCAAAAATTGATAGATGTAAACTTGTCACATTTAAGATATCCTTCATTTTATCCTTCCATATATGGTAATTCAACCTAGTCAAAGAAGTCATCTTACTTGTTTTAGACTCCATCTTATGTTCTGATACCACTTAATGGAGTAAAGGGAGAATGGGTCAACAACCCTAACCATAAAATAGAAATAATAAGAAATCAATGACACGATTTTTGTGGGAAAATCCTTCTAAATCAAAAGGAAAAGAACCACGAGATACTTTGATCTACTTAGAAATTTTCATTATGAGAAATCTAAGATACAAAGTCTAAAATTCAAGTGCTAACTAGATGCTACAATTATCAACAAAAAATAGGACAACTAGATAACAATTGCAACACCCAAAGAGATGAGTTTGCACCCCTAAAATAGAGCTACTTTAAATACATATAAATTTTGATCTACATGCCAATAAATAGTGAGCCTTTTACGATAATCAATAGCAAGATGTTGATAATAACCTCACAAAATTTTAGCCAAAACTAAGTATAATAGACCATTCAGTTGAATCCAAAACCAAAACTGATATAAAACTAACCTAAACAAAAACTCCTACTAAAATACCAACAAAAACATAACTTGGAGAGTTTGGAATCAGATCTCTACCACTCAAAATTAAGATTGGTGTCCTAGGAATCTTGTGTCAAATTTTCTAGTTTATCCTACAGTGTCTTTGTATTTCTCTCATTCATAATATGGTACTGAACATTGTCCTCTACCCATTGCCGAATAAAATCATAAACTTATTCATGATTAAATTGCCAATCTTCTTTAGTTTTATCTATCGGTTTATTCTTAGCAAAAATTAGAAGATGCAATCTTTTCACATACACAAGATCCTTCATTTTATCCTTGTATCTATAGTAATTCAACCCATTCAAAGAAGTCACCTCACAATGTACCTAATTAAGCTCAAAGGATACATATATCATGGGTATGAGAAGTTGATCATTCCAAATGTTAAGTGAACAAAAATTCAAGTACGTACACATATTTGGCTATTCCAAAAAACAAGCATTTTGGCACCCCTCCCCACCAAAAAAAAAAATTAATCAAACTGTTGCTCTAAAAGAAAAAACGATAGTCGTAATGATGAAGTTAACAGAGAGTGTGCATAATAAAAACACAATTACTTGCACTACATTCTTGATTAAATGCTAATTAATAAAAATACAATATCACCAAGTGTTTAAGGATTTTCTATTCTTTCTTCCTTCTTTTTTTTTTCTTTTTTTCTGGCAATCAAAGTGATAATTAACAGTACTGGTCGCTTTCGTACAAATAATACGATGATGAAGATTGATGATGACGAGGACCGTAGAACAATATCCAAATTTAATGAGACGGTGGCGGTTCCATAGGCGGCTGCTGCACACACACAGACATATATGCGGCTGTCTAAAATGCTCGGGCTTTTATAATGTCAAAGCTCATCTCACTAGGATCCGTAGCCTGTAATTCAACTTGAATGCCATCAAGTTCTCTCTTAAACCTGTCCTTGGAGCTTGCGTAGACCATCTTCATTCTCACTTTCGATGTATCGGGAGACCTTTAATTTACATCACAAGAGGGGAAAAAAATGCAGCAGGACGTTTAGATAATTAACATGCATGTATACGAGCATCGATCATGTTATTAAGTTGCAGTTACTGCAGCTTGTTGTTTTACTTTATTTTGAATGTAATTGCTATCTCCAAAATAAGCTCGTTTAGATTGACACATATATTATAAAATATATAATTAAAGATTCTTTTATGGTACGCAGGTACATACCACGCAATGAAGAAGATCTTGGATTTCTGGCAGTTCTCATCGGTGGTGAAATCAAAGTCGAAGACAGCGTAACGACACTCATCCGCAGGCAACGAGTTCTGAAAATCGTCGTAGTTTTCCTCAGGACTTCCAACCTTCTCCACAACCACCTGCTGAGCTTCAATCTTATAGATGAGGTATCGATAGCTCCTCTTTGCTTTCAGTTCAAGAAACCTGAGCTTACACTCGTCATCTACCGCCATGCCGGATGCTGCGTTCGCCTGCGTACACGATCCATCCATTCCAGCCCCGCACGACGCGTACAATCAATTATTATTATTTTATTTTTTTTACCCCCGTTACATCATGCGTAGATGCATGGTTCATTAATGTTTATAATATAGAAGAATAATCAATTCAATCAACAACCACAAGTTAGAATCTTTATGTACTCATCATATAGCTAGCTACATAGCATAGCATGTATGTATGTATGTATATATATATGTGATTTTATTTCTTCTATTAATTAATATATTCTACTATCATTAATAAGGTTGAATTTTGACGGCTCTAAATTTATTTCATTTTATTCATTTGCATGATAACGAAGGGATGATACCCCGATACAAGAACACAAGCACTAAAGTAAAACAACATAAATAAAAAATAAAAAATAAAAAATAAAAAAAAAAACATTGCGCACGACCTCTTGACGTATCAAACATGAGATCCACAACTACACCTCATGGTGGACGATCATAGACACAATAACCATCTATAAGATAGATTATGGCCTAAATGAACCCTAAATTTTTATTTTTTTATTTTTAATCACTAGTTCCTTCTAAAAAAATAAATTCATGGATGTATATATGTCATGACCTTACAAAAGAGTCAAATACACACACGCACATTCCTCGGCGTGTATGGGGGTTATGGTTACAAAGTTAGGTATTTGATCATTGAAACTCGATGAGTTTCACTCGTCTACATATAGAGGGGCTATAAGTGTGAGAGGTTCCTCGATCACACTTATGCACGTCTCATTTATCAATTTATTAAACAACTTTTCGTAAATAACAGAATATCTATACATATATCTTTGGACGGAGCCTCTTTCCAAATTTTCTAAGGCTCTATCTGGTTATTAAAGTATTGGGAAAAAATAAATATAATGAGATAGGAACAAACAAAAAAAACTTAACAAAAATATTGAAGATTAGACATTTGATATTTCAAATAAAATTGAGAAAATTAAGAATGGAAGAAACAATAGTTAATCTATTTCATTTTCTTTTATAATAAATATCCAAGATTCAAACCGATTAAGCTCCGGATCTCTTCATGCAATAAACATCTAACTTGACTTGGTACATGAACTATATATTAACATTGGTGGTGATAATCTTATACATATTCACGAACCCGTGATCAATTTTCAACGCCAATTATCACTCTTTTGATTCTTCTGATCAAGAATTATGATTCCATGTATTTATTCATCTTGATGGTTTATTTTGTTTTTAACCAATCATAAATATGATTCATTCAATACCGGACAATGACTATTTATAGAAGGAAGAAACGAAATAGAAAATAATAATAATAAATCACTCCATCGGAGATTCCATGCTTAAAGTTATTGATTAATTATAAACCTCCTACAACATATTTAATTAATTATTTATGCCTTTGAAAAGGATCATCTCATAATCAAAAATGGAACAAGAAGGTCAACCATTTCGTTCTGGGGTACATACCATGGTCAGAATGATCAAAAGAGAATTGAGTACATACCATGATGATGATTTTGCTGCTGCTGCTGCTGCTGTGGCCAATGGGAGAGACACAGAGAGAGAGAGAGAAGAGAGAGAGAGAGGGGGGAGAGGGAGGGGGGAGGGATGAGAATTGACGAGGAAGATAGAAATGAGAGACCGCAAAAGGAGAAGAGAAGAGATCCTTGAATAAAGGAAAGTTATGAATGGGTGAGTTTTCAAGGAGACAGAAAATTGCGGCGAACTAAAGAATTATTAACTCCCTTTCTTTTTTCCTTTCTGTCCAAAAACTGATTTAGATTGATTTCTCAATAAATGCATACTGCTACTGTATAGATTAAGATAAAATTAAAATGAGGCGGTGAGATGAGAGCATATTCTCTAGATTAGGGCTTTAATTATTATATCTTCTCTTTTCTTTTTCGCTTATCATTTCAAAATTTACCTAACTAGAAAAGTATCATTAGAAAAACTAAAAACAAGTATTTAGAAAATGAAATATTTTAAGCATAAAAAACACAAATTCAAAATTTAAAATTAATAAATCCAAAAATAAAGATATTCCAAAATTTAAAATCAAAAATCAAAATTTTAAATTTAACATTGTAAAATTAAATAAATAAAATTTTAATTAAGTACAATTTAAATTAAAAAATTAATAACGAAAAATTGGGAAAATATAATATAATTTTAAAAAACTCAAACATTTAAGCTAAAATAAATTCTTAAATCCAAAAACAAAATAAAATAATAAAATTAAAAATTAAAAAAATCCCAATTTTCAAGTTTCAAATTTAAAAAACATAAAAATTAAAGCTCAAAACCTAAAATTCCTTTACATAAAAACAAAAATATATGCATATATATGATTGAAACTAAAACAATAAACTATTAATGAGGACTATAATTAAAAATTGAAAAAGAAATTTACCTAAGCATGTTTTTAATTGTTTTAATTCTAAAATTATAGAAATATAAAAAATGTGAAAAGAGAAACAGTGGAAGTTAAAATTTATAAAATTTTCAAGTCTCAATATTAAAATATTCTATTTCTAAATATAAAAATATAATTTAAATAAAAGGCACCTATTGTAACACCCCCAAATTTAAAATCGACTGGGAAGACGACGGGAAAGAGAGGAGGAGAACGACGGTCAAACGGTGGGATCAGAGGCGGAAAATCAGACGCCGATCGAGGAGTTGTAGGTGTGTCGGGGAAGAAGACGACGCAGAGGGGGAAGGAGGCTAGACCGGCGGTCCAGGGAGAAAGAAAGAAGAAAGAAAAAGACAGGCTGAACCGGCCGGGAGAAAGGGAAGGAGGTGCGTGGGGGAGAGCTGGGCGCGCGAGGGGTGCTGGGCCAGCAAGCCGGCCCAAGTCGGGGGGGAATAGAAAAAGAAGAGAAGGAAGGGAAAGAAAAGGAAAAAGAGGGGGAAAACAGAGAAAAGGAAAAAGGAAAAAGAAGAGAAATTAGTGGTTAGCTTAATTAGTATGATTTGGGTAATTTGGGATGTTTAATAAAATATAAATATTAAAATAATAATTAAATTCTCTTTTTAGGTTAATTTAGGGATTTTTGAAAGAATTTTCTTAAATTCCATTTTAAATTAACAAAACACTCTAATTTTCTTCAATTAAATTATTTATAAAGTTTATAACAATTTGAAACTATTTTATCCTTCTTAATTTAAATAAAGTAATTTATTTAATTAATTCCTAAAATAAAATCCTTAATTAGCTTAAAGTACCAAAATTCCTCCTATTTAAAACACTTATAAATTTCTTCTTGATTTGCCCTAATTAACTTCCTTTTATTTTATTAAAAGTAAATTATTTGATTAACTTTCAAAATAAAATCTTATTTAATAATAAATAATAGAAATTAGGATTTTTGGGGCATTTCATCACTACCCCCTTAAAGAAAAACCTCGTCCCCGAGGTTTACGCCTAGCACTAGGGGTTTCAAAGAGGAATTCTACGCTACTTGAGGTAACTACCCCCTTAAGAATAAACTTAATTAAGATTCTACCCTTCGTTTTTCACCGTGGTCGGAATCAAAATGCTTCAAAATGAAAAATCCCTTTGGCTTCAAACGATTTGAAATCAAGGAAAAACTTTGCAATTCAAATTCATTTTGCAAATGATGATGCTAGTAGTATCGACTTAAAAGATTAAATAGAAAGGCAAAACATACTTCAAAATCCAATAAAATTTTGTAAATCGAATTTAATTTCCAAACACGAGCGTGGCCAACAAGACCGACCGCTCTGATACCAACTATTAACACCCCCAAATTTACTACTGAAAAATTTCGTTTAATTTAAAAGTGTTTAGCGGAAACAAACAGATAAAACTATAAATTCGGGGGCGTTACCGCCACACTTAGTACCAGATCGATTCACTCCTACCTACCCGATACTAAGTGCTCAGGCTAAATAAGAATAACACCAAAAACGAGTCATTAGTAAAGCATAATTTCGAAGGAATCAGAGTGCGAAAGTCAAAGGTTACAATCCGAAGTACAATTTAAAAGTACCAAATGTCAGAGGACACAAAATAAAGGAATAAAACAAAGTACGATAATACAGAGAAACAAGACGGGGGATGCTCTCCGGCCACGTCACTCTCGGCCCCCGAGCTAGGTCCAAACTCAACTCTCAGCCCTATAAGTAACAAGGACATCGTCCCCTACCTGCAAAACTCAGACGGGTCTTCTGCTCGTGGGAATGAGCAGCACCCATGAAACGGGTGATCAGTACGCTACGTACTAAGTAAGGTAACAGACGCACTAAGGCCCACATATACAGACATACATGACACAGCAAACATAGCTCGTAAATAATAAACAATAACACAGATGAACAATGCTGGTCACGAATCAGATAACTTTCTCATTATATCTCTGATAATTATAATCGATTCACATCATAGTCTTTATCAATCCATGTGAGTGCGGGAACCCCACTATTATAGCCGGTGGAACGGTCACGAGGGCTATGCCCTGCCACTATTATAGCCGGTGGACCAGTCACGAGGGTGATATACCCTGCCACTATTATTTGCCGGTGAACCGGTCTAGCCCCGACTCACAAGGTGTTCCACTGTAAATATTAGTATTTTTCCCATGTCTTATCACTTTTACGTTTTGTTTGTTGAGCACGGAATCCCCCACTATTATAGCCGGTGGAACGGTCACGAGGGCACATGCCCTGACACTATTATTACCGGTGAAACGGTCGCGAGGGTAAAATACCCTGCCACTATTATAGCCGGTGGACCGGTCTGGGTCCGGCTCAACATATTCCTCTTTAAGTGATTAGTGTCTTAACGTATATTATTCGAAGATATTTCACCTTTGACATGCATGGGTAAAGGGCCTCAACACATCACATCATAACTTATGACATATTCGTACTATCACATACTAATGAGGACACATGCACACGTCTCGATTCCAAGCCACGCCACACATGAAACAGTTAAGATAATGGCATTTAAAACATGACACATAAATTATATAGAACATCCAAGGCATGTAGGATACATGTCACACATTCGGCCTTAGCTACACCCTTACTCGGTTTAGGTTATCGAGCCATCTTCCGCACTTCTGTTAGGCCACTAAACACCCTTTATAATTATCATACTTAACACATTTCTCACTTCGGAAACCCAACCTCTAGGTGTGTGGGTCAGGGCCCACCACCTTATACCCCGAGGTCTACTCACCACTTTACCCTAGGGTTTTCACCAGAAACCTTAATCTGGGCCTATGTGGCCCTTCCTTCTCTGTCTCCCATAACCCATACTATTTTAACACCCCACGTATCATGACTCTTAACTCAACTCTCCCTCATACCTCACTCCTCCTCATTTATTCTTATCATTTTCTTTTTCCTCTTCCACCTTCTCAAATTAGGGTTTCCTCCCCAAACCCTAGTCGGTCCCTATGTACCCTTATATTATCCTACGTACTATTTTTCTCCTCGAGCCTCTAGACTCCCAAACAAACTTTCTATTACCTTCCCTACGTCCCAAAGTAACTTTTCATACGTAAGGTTCGCCCCCATGTGGACCTTAACCTCCCCATGCAAACCCTTGATCTCCACCATGCCAAACCCTATTATTTCCATGCAAACCCTAGTTCTCCCATGTAACCTTAGTTTCTCCCACTCTTCTATTTTATTTAATTCCCTCTTTTATCGTCCATTTACGGATCACAGATTGCCTAGGTCATTCTTACCTACGTTAGCCAATGTACTTCCCTTTGGTTATCTTAATATCTCATTTTTCTCTTTCATGCCCCCATTCCACAACACCTCATCAAATACTAATAATAGCAGTTTATAATTAAAAGGGTAGGGTTATTGTCATTCTCAAGGTAGTTAAGCAAATTACTACTAATTAAAGTAAGCCTTAGTAAAATCCATAGTATTAAAGTAAGGGTTTTAGTATTAATAATAATAAGAACATTAATAATAATAAGAATACTAATAATGATAATAATAATGGTTATAATGATAATAATGATGATAATAATAATTGAAATCGTAGTAGTATCAGTAATAATAATATTAATGATAATAATAATAATAACAACAACAATGATCACGGTGATAATGATAATAGTAATAATACAAATAATAATAAGAATACTAACAATAATAATAGAGATAATAATAGTTAAAATAATAAACATAATGATACCAATACTAATAATAATAATAATAATAATAATGATAGTGATAGTGATAACGATAATAATAATAATAATAATAATAATAATAATAATAATAATAATAATAATAATAATAATAATAATGATAATGATAATGATAATAATAATAATAATAATAATAATAATAATAATAATAATAATAATAATACTTACAATACTAATCATAATAAGAATACTAAAAGTAATATATTAAATAATAATGATAATAAGGATAGTAATGATGGTAATAATAGTTAAAGTAATAAATATGGTAAATATAATAATAGTAATAATAATAATAATAATAATGATAATAATAATACTAAGAGTAAGAATAATAATAATAATAATAACAATAACCACCATAACCATATTAATAATAATAACGATAATGATAGTAATAACAATAGTAATAATACTAATAATAGTAAGAGTACTAAAATAATAATAATAATAGAGACCATAGTCGTAGTAATAATAATAGTAATAATAGTAACGATGACAATAACAATAATAATAGAAATAATAATAATAATGATAATAGTAATATTAATAATAATAATAACAAGGATAATAATGATAATGATAATAGTTGTGGAAATAATAATAATAATGTAATAATAATATCGATAAGGATAATAACAATAATAGTAGTAGTAGTAGTAGTAGTAGTAGTAGTAGTAGTAGTAGTAGCAGTAGTAATGATAATGATGATAATCATAAGGATGATAATGATAATAATAATAATAATAATAATAATAATAATAATAATAATCATAATAATACTAATAATAATAGTTAACAATATTAAAACTATTAAACTTTTTTTATCGGGGTTTAGGGTCCAAGGAGGTGGAAGGCAACCTGGTGGGGAGGTGGTGCCGGCGGCGGCGTCGCGGCGGCGGCGTCGCGGCGGCGGTGGTGGAGGAAGGGAGAAATGGGAGAGGTGGATGTGGAGGCTAGGGGAGAGAAGTAAGGGAAAATGGAGGTATAGGGTGGTAGGGTAGGATCCCCTAGTTGTTTTGGGGGGTAGAGGGGGTGTTTTAGGTGGCGGTAAGGGCGGCGCTGGCGGCGCGAAGGTGGTGCGAGGGGGTCGAATAGGCTATTCGGGGAGGCAGTTTCGCACGGCCGAGGCAGCTCGTGCGGAACAAGGCAGGGAAATCTGGTGGTTGGGTTGCGTAGAGGGTGGTGTAGGGAGAATTTTGGTGGCTGGGTCGGGTAGTAAGGGCGGCCGACGGCGGAGGAAGGGCTGACTGAAATGGAGGTGGCGCACGACGGGATTTTCTGGGTTCCAAATTTTGAACCTGATTATGGCAGCTCTTGGGGTTATTTATAGGCCAATTGGGGGCTTAAAACAACAAAGGAAGGTGGGAGAGTAGGGGGGAAAGGGGTATGGTGCTCCGGCTGGCGAGGATGGGCCGGCACAAGTCTACGGGGTAGGCCATATTTATCGGGAAAGGGGAATGGTGTGGGCAGGGGAAGGAATGGCCCAATGAAACAAATCGACAGGGAAGTCGACGGGAAAGAGAGGAGGAGAACGACGGTCAAATGGCGGGATCGGAGGCGGAAAATCCGGTGCCGATCTGGGAGTTGTCGGTGTGTCGGGGAAGAAGACAACGCAGAGGGGGAAGGAGGCTGGACCGACGGTCTAGGGAGAAAGAAAGAAGAAAGAAAAAGACAGGCTGAACCGGCCGGGAGAAAGGGAAGGAGGTGTGTGGGGGAGAGCTGGGCACGCGAGGGGTGCTGGGCCAACAGGCCGGCCCAAGTCGGGGGGAATAGAAAAAGAAGAGAAGGAAGAGAAAGAAAAGGAAAAAGAGGGGGAAAACAGAGAAAAGGAAAAAGGAAAAAAAGGGAAATTAGTGGTTAGCTTAATTAGTATGATTTGGGTAATTTGGGATGTTTAATAAAATATAAATATTAAAATAATAATTAAATTCTCTTTTTAGGTTAATTTAGGGATTTTTGAAAGAATTTTCTTAAATTCCATTTTAAATTAACAAAACACTCTAATTTTCTTCAATTAAATTATTTATAAAGTTTATAACAATTTGAAACTATTTTATCCTTCTTAATTTAAATAAAGTAATTTATTTAATTAATTCCTAAAATAAAATCCTTAATTAGCTTAAAGTACCAAAATTCCTCCTATTTAAAACACTTATAAATTTCTTCTTGATTTGCCCTAATTAAATTGCTTTTATTTGATTAAAAGTAAATTATTTGATTAACTTTCAAAATAAATTTTTATTTAATAATAAATAATAGAAATTAGGGTTTTTGGGGCATTTTACCTATTACTGACATACTTTGGTTATTTTTAATATTTAACTTCAATTTTTAACTCTAAAATTTTAGGTTTTATGTATTTCATTTTTATTTTTATTTTTGAAAAGCAGAAATAGGATTTAAGAAAACATCAAATCATTTTTTCATTCAAACATTCATTTAATAATAAAATACTTGTATATTAAATTAATTTGTAGTTATTTAGTATATTAAGTGAATATGAATAAATGTGTATATATGTATATATTTATAATATTTCAAATAATATATTCATTAAAAAATTATATTATTTTCACGGATAACTTCCTTAATTGAACTAAAACCCAAAAGTTTATTACTTTATCTTAAATTCAAAAACATATCTTCCTTAATTCACAATTTTCTTCTATTAAGACTTGAAAGTGCCAAGAATATTAATCTTAATTTCCATAATTTTCACTTTTTATTTTTTTTATTTAAGCAATTTTGGAATTTAAAAATGTTCGTTTTCTTTTTAATTTTTAATTCTAGTCTCCTTTATTATTTTTTTTTCAATTTTTCATCTGATTTTATTTTTGTGTTTTGAATTTTTTTTAAAATTTTAACATTTCTTATAATTTTTATTTATTATTCTTATCAATATAAAAAAGAATTTTAAATGTTTTATTTTTTATTTTTATTTTATTTTTAGATTTATAAATATATTAATTAATATTATTTTAGATTCTAAGATTTTTTATATATACTTTTTAATTTTATGTTTAAATTATTGAATTATTTAATTTGTTAAAAAATGATGTTATTTTTATTAATTTTTATATATTTTTTATTTGAAAATTTGAAATCTTAAGATTTTTTTTATTAATTAATATATTTAAAATATTTAGAATTTTTTTATAAATTTAAATTCAATATTCTTTTTCAAAAAGTTTTAAATTTTATAATTTTTTATATTTCATTTCAAAATTGTTATTTTGTTTTGAGAAAAATAATTATAAAGAAATAGAGAAAATATAAAAGTATGAATTTATAAATATTTTTGAAAAATATTTAATACATAGTAAAATATTTGTATATGATATCAATTTATATAGTTAATTGATATATTGAGTAAATGTTAATAAATGTAATTGTCTATATATATATATATAATATTTAAAATATCATAATTATATGAAAATAATATTATTTTTGTGGAGACCTTCTTTAGTTAGAGCAAAATTCAAATGTTTATTTCTTTTTTGTAAATTCAAAAATATTTATCATTTTCTTAAAATAAATCTGAAAAAAAAAATTTCTTAATTTATAATATTTTCATTGTTCTTGTGAGTGTATTTAAGGAGTAGAGCTAGCAAAAGTAGACCCGACTAAAACCGATCCGCATAAAACTCGATCTGACTTAACCTGATAAATTGATCTGTCCGATCTTACCCAAACCTGATATGAAATCGACTCAACTCAACGCTAACTAGAATATAAGTGACCTAACCCGACCCAACCCCAACTCTTAACTTGCCATCAACCCAACATGCTATCAACTTAACTTGATTCGATAAAACCAAATTCGATATTAACTAATTATGATAACAATAAAAAAAATACACTTATTTTATTATTTATTTAAAACTTTTTAAATATATTATTATTTAAATTTTTTTTATACTTTTATTGGATATTTACTTATTCACAAACGATATTCCAATATTACCTATTTTTTCACATAAAAACTCAACATTAAAAAGTTCTAATAATAAACAAATAACAATTAATAATACATTATAATCACATGCATACTTGAAGTTAAATTAAATGATTGCCTACCGGGTTAATGAATTAGATTTATTTTGGTGGTCAATATCTAATTTGACCGAAATCCAAAGTAATTTGAGCTAAGATTAACTCGGTTTGAACCCAACCTGACCATCAAAACTTAGAAAGACCTGATTTTTCAAGTTAATACAAACATAGCCCATCAAATTAACTCAAACATAAAATCACCCAAATACGAGCTTGCTTTGCCCAAATCCGGCCCAATAAGAATGTAAATAGGGCAGGTTTAATGCAGGTACACCCTACCTGTACTTATATTAGATAAAAAATCTATACCCAAAATGTAACACCCCCAAAATTTACTCTTAAAGAATTCAATTTAAGGAAATATGTGGAAGCTAAAATAAGGGAATGGAGAATATTACCACTATGCCTAACACAATATAAATATCCAAAATCTATCTCATGCTAGATTCAAGGCTAAAACATTTCCAACAAAATTTCAACTAATATCTATGTCGTGAGGATAAATTCTCACATGGAGATATCCATTGGTAGATGGCAAGTGAACAATTTCGCTGGACAAAATCATTGCTGAATAAATTAGTGAAAAACCTATGAAAGAACCTTGAATTTTAAAAGCTTATCAAAGTAATGTGAAATTAAAATTGAATTACAACACCCTTAAATTTTTAATACAACACTTGAAAATTTCCAAAAGTAAATACAGATAAATAAAGAAAAATCTCAAGGGATAAGAATCTGGGTTGCCTACTCTCTCAAAGCTAAGCCTTCAACCCATCAATGACACTAGTCTCAGGCCTACACAAGAGGTCTGCTCCCCACCATCAATGGATCGTCATATAACCCATTCAACTAAGATAGTATTAGTATGGGTCCAATACTGAGTAAATTATGATTACCTAACTCATGAGAGGAAACATAATACATGCAAGACCTAGTAATCTTTAGCTTACAATACTCATGTTCAATTATACATGTAATACATATGCTATTCCACTCATATAATAACTCATGCTCAATTATACATATGATACATACACAATTCCACTCATATAATAACACATGCTCAATTATACATGTGATACATACGATAAAATATGTGGTCATGGATTCATGCTTATGAATACATGACTAGACATGACAACACATATAGTACAAGCGTACAAGAAATCATGATCGCATGTTGAATAACACACACTACCCTAGAAGATAGCATTCTACACATAAGGACCACTTGCGAAAAATATATTAATTCATATTATTTTAGATTCTAAGATTTTTTATATATACTTTTTAATTTTATGTTTAAATTATTGAATTATTTAATTTGTTAAAAAATGATGTTATTTTTATTAATTTTTATATATTTTTTATTTGAAAATTTGAAATTTTAAGATTTTTTATTAATTAATATATTTAAAATATTTAGAATTTTTTTATAAATTTAAATTCAATATTTTTTTTCAAAAAGTTTTAAATTTTATAATTTTTTATATTTCATTTCAAAATCGTTATTTTTTTTGAGAAAAATAATAATAAAGAAATAAAGAAAATATAAAAGTATGAATTTATAAATATTTTTGAAAAATATTTAATACATAGTAAAATATTTGTATATGATATCAATTTATATAGTTAATTGATATATTGAGTAAATGTTAATAAATGTAATTGTGTCTATATATATATATATATATATAATATTTAAAATATCATAATTATATGAAAATAATATTATTTTTGTGGAGACCTTCTTTAGTTAGAGCAAAATTCAAATGTTTATTTCTTTTTTGTAAATTCAAAAATATTTATCATTTTCTTAAAATAATTCTGAAACAAATTTTTCTTAATTTATAATATTTTCATTGTTCTTGTGAGTGTATTTAAGGAGTAGAGCTAGCAAAAGTTGACCCGACTAAAACCGATCCGCATAAAACTCGATCTGACTTAACCTGATAAATTGATCTGTCCGATCTTACCCAAATCTGATCTGAAATCGACTCAACTCAACGCTAACCAGAATATAAGTGACCTAACCCGACCCAACCCCAACTCTTAACTTGCCATCAACCCAACATGCTATCAACTTAACTTGATTCGATAAAACCAAATTCGATATTAACTAATTATGATAACAATAAAAAAAATACACTTATTTTATTATTTATTTAAAACTTTTTAAATATATTATTATTTAAATTTTTTATACTTTTATTGGATATTTACTTATTCACAAACGATATTCTAATATTACCTATTTTTTCACATAAAAACTCAACATTAAAAAGTTCTAATAATAAACAAATAACAATTAATAATACATTATTAATCACATGCATACTTGAAGTTAAATTAAATGATTGCCTACCGGGTTAATGAATTAGATTTATTTTGGTGGTCAATATCTAATTTGACCTAAATCCAAAGTAATTTGAGCTAAGATTAACTCGGTTTGAACCCAACCTGACCATCAAAACTTAGAAAGACCTGATTTGTCAAGTTAATACAAACATAGCCCATCAAATTAACTCAAACCTAAAATCACCCAAATACGAGCTTGCTTTGCCCAAATCCGGCCCAATAAGAATGTAAATAGGGCAGGTTTAATGCAGGTACACCCTACCTGTACTTATATTAGATAAAAAATCTATACCCAAAATGTAACACCCCCAAAATTTACTCTTAAAGAATTCAATTTAAGGAAATATGTGGAAGCTAAAATAAGGGAATGGAGAATATTACCACTATGCCTAACACAATATAAATATCCAAAATCTATCTCATGCTAGATTCAAGGCTAAAACATTTCCAACAAAATTTCAACTAATATCTATGTCGTGAGGATAAATTCTCACATGGAGATATCCATTGGTAGATGGCAAGTGAACAATTTTGCTGGACAAAATCATTGCTGAATAAATTAGTGAAAAACCTGTGAAAGAACCTTGAATTTTAAAAGCTTATCAAAGTAATGTGAAATTAAAATTGAATTACAACACCCTTAAATTTTTAATACAACACTTGAAAATTTCCAAAAGTAAATACAGATAAATAAAGAAAAATCTCAAGGGATAAGAATCTGGGTTGCCTACTCTCTCAAAGCTAAGCCTTCAACCCATCAATGACACCAGTGTAACACCCCGAGTCGACACGACCACGCGGGGGCTACCTTGGAGTGCTTTCAGATTGATCGGCTGGCCCCACAAATCAACACGAGTCCTTTTAGCATGCTTTGTCCTCACTCACGTGCTTCCCGAGAAACTTTCATAAAATTTCTGAAACTTCCCAGGAGGTCACCCATCCTAATATTGCTCCACGGCCAGCACGCTTAACTGTGGAGTTCTTAGGACGGAATCACCAAAAGGATGGTATACCATGTTGATATAAGTAGCCAGATCAATCCTTATAACACTCCGCTCAAATTGGGGTATTACAACCAGTCTCAGGCCTGCACAAGAGGTCTGCTCCCCACCATCAATGGATCGTCATATAACCCATTCAACCAAGATAGTATTAGTATGGGTCCAATACTGAGTAAATTATGATTACCTAACTCATGAGAGGAAACATGATACATGCAAGACCTAGTAATCTTTAGCTTACAATACTCATGTTCATTATACATGTAATACATATGCTATTCCACTCATATAATAACTCATGCTCAATTATACATATGATACATACACAATTCCACTCATATAATAACACATGCTCAATTATACATGTGATACATACAATAAAATATGTGGTCATGGATTCATGCTTATGAATACATGACTAGACATGACAACACATATAGTACAAGTGTACAAGAAATCATGATCGCATGTTGAATAACACACACTACCCTAGAAGATAGCATTCTACATATAAGGACCACTTGCGATTTAAATAATAGATCATGTGATAGCTAGGTACAAACATGCATCATATGGTAACACTATTGTAAGGGAGACAACCAAGAGACATGCATAGAAAAATGAAATATAAAATCTATGAGCAAATGATAATAATTCATTATTATATTTCATTATCGTAATCATAACCATTTTATTATATTATCTTGAGAAAGGAGACTCAAAGAGATCGTAACAACTAATCTAGTACTCAAACGGTACTAGTCCTAGGTGGCCTACCAAGAAATGTAACCAGATCACCAATAAATAGGACACCTAATCACTTAAATATGCATACCCCCTTATAGGGCTGAAATATATCGAGACACCTATAGAGTAGAAGAGGATCTCTCTAGACTTCATAAGGCACCTGAGATCACAAAAGAGAAAAACACCGGAATGGTACCAAGTGATTACCAAACCTAACTCGGATAGCTACTCCGAGTGGTACAAGTTTCAACTTAAGATCTTTCACTTTAAGTGATTAATATTTTATTTAAAGATTCAACCAAGTACAAATCAGACCCATATAGCAGCACTTAAATTACTTCCATCAACACAATAAATTTTCATTATTGTTAAACCCCCATATTTACTACTTAAAAATTTCATTTTGTGGAAACGTTAATTGCAAAAATAATGGGTGTTACCGTCACACTCACTATAAGTCTGACGTCCCCTACCATCCTTATACTAAGTACTAAGGCTAAATCATTACTTTACTTAAATAACATTTATAATGAAGACAAGTTAGCAATTTCACTATAGATTACATTGTCATGATAAATACAAAAAAGATAATGCAAAGAGTTGTAATATAATAAAAGGGAAATAGTAAGGGACTTAAGAGTCCATGAAATATCTAGATCAAAAGGTGTTAGGGCAAACACTGAATAGACCTAACTCTCAACCCTCTACTAGAAGCCATCAAGCCGAACCCTCAAAGTATTCCAGTAGGGTTATCACTACACATTGAATAGGTAAGGGACCATGAAACAGAACCCGTCAGTATTATGGTATCGAATAACCTTTTATACATAACTAATATGAAAAACTAGCATGAAACACATGCAAGGCATACAAAAAACATGGTTTAAGATATTTAAATATACATACAAGCATTGATATACATTAATAATTTAGATAATCAAATTTCATCAAGGCCATACATTGCTCATATTTATTCATCTTAAACAATTGAAAACTTACCAAACGAATATACTAGAGATTCTCTTTGAGGTATGATTAGGAACAACCATGACCCAATAACCATAACCTTTACAACATAACTCACATCTCAACATCAATCCCAATAGAGTCCATAACAATACAGGTAAGAATTAGAGGTACAATAACAACCACAGGTAGGCATGTGGGTGGCTACCAAAACTACAAGTAAGCATAAAGACTGCTACCAACACCACAAGTAGGCACAAAGGCTACTAACAACCAATCTAATAATAAAATGATAATCATTCCAAATAAATCATGACATTTTCATTTTTATTTACTCGAGGAGATACAATAACAAACCGGAGATATTAAAGTACACTGATCATATCGGTGCCTAAGGCATCACGGTATCCTCTTAACCATCTAACCTAGAGGCATAAAAACACTCTAGTCATAATGGCACATAAGGTTACATAGTACCCTCCACATCTAGGAAACCTAATCCTTAAGTATCGATACCTCCTATAGGGTTCGTAGTTCACATATAGAGTAGACTAGGGCCTGATTAGGGCATTACCGGCACCCTAGTGAAACAAAAAAAAACGAGGGCTCCTACTTCATCTCTAGGGTAGCTACCCCTACAGAACAACTATTTCCAAACTTGAGGTCTTCTACTTTGAGTATTAGTATTTTATAAGGTGACCACAGAAATCACATATTACAAAACTATTCCCATTTCCATAATTATCCATTTTTTCTTTAATTTTCAATTATTCCGAAATAACCATAAATAAGATCATTACTAAAGCCAATTATAAAAATATTTGAATACCCTAAAATTTTTTAAAAACCTAGGATTGGATAATTAACCTTCATTTTAGATAATTTTTTTATATTAATTAGTTTAATTATTTTGTGGACTTTTAGGTGTATAAAAATGGATATGATTATTTAATAAGTTAAAATAAATATTTTGTTTTTTTATTATACTTGTTTTATTCAAATAATTTTTCAAACCCATATTTTACTAAAATTACCCTCTTAAATTATTTTCTTAAATTTTAAATAAATTAATTTATTAAATTAATTTATCCATCTAAATAATTAAATACCCTTATTTCAAAAATTATTTTAATTTTAAATTTTCCCTTTTTCCTTTTCATTTTTCCTTTTTCTTTATCATTTTCCTTCCTTTTTTGCTTTTCTTCTTTTCTTCTTCCTTAGGTTGCCTAGCATGTCTCCTCTCCATTAGGCTTCAACCCTCCCCTTCTTTTCTTCTCCCACTGTCGCCGGCTCATTCCCCACTCTTCTCTTTTTCTTCACTCATTTCCTTCCTCGATTGGGCTAGCCCAACCTCTTCATTTTGTCTTCCTCTCCCTCGTGTGCAGGGCCGACCTATCCCTTCCTTTCTCCCCCACCCTCCTAGTAGGCCTGCCTTCTTTCTTCTTCTTCTTCTTCTTCTTATTCTTCTTCTTCTTCTTCTTCTTCTTCTTCTTCTTCTTC
The DNA here is from genome assembly GCA_030549775.1 of Tamarix chinensis. Lineage (NCBI taxonomy): Eukaryota > Viridiplantae > Streptophyta > Magnoliopsida > Caryophyllales > Tamaricaceae > Tamarix > Tamarix chinensis. The sequence goes on along the minus strand of CM060176.1, from coordinate 59,740,567 downwards.
TTCCTTCTTCTTCGATTGTCAAAGCCTACATAGCCTACAAGCCTGCCCTCCTCTACACCTACCATGGAAACCATTACAGCCTGCTTACTCCTTCTCTCCCCCATCCTTTTCCTTCCATTTTTGGCCACGCAAGCCCCTACACCAATCCCCCTATATGCCCCATTTTTTTATTTCATCCCACCTCGGACACCCGACCCCCTATAATTTACAGCCACCTAACCCAGCCATAGCTCCCTTCTTTTCCTCTTCCTTCTCTTCTCCTCATCTCCTCCTTCTCTACCCATTTTCAACCTCCCTCAACCTCCTTCAATTCCCTGCAAACACCCCTCTTCCCTTCCCTTTTCATCCCCTATTTTCCTTCACTGCCTCCAACCACTGCTTTTTCCATCCAACCTACCACTACAACCACCCCCTAGCACCCCTTGTTACCTCCCTGCACCACCCATGAACTTTCACTCACCCCTATAGCTACCCTTCCCCTCCTTTCTTTTTCTTTCCCCCTTCTGGGCCTTCACCTTGCACCACTATTGTAAGCCACCATTCCCCCTCTTCTGCCGCCACCACAACCACCCCTCAACCCCTTAGCACCTCCCCTACTACCACCCTACCTCACCTTGTCTGAAAATCCCCTATATCCCCTCCCTTCTTCCCTTCTTTTCCCTTCCTTCGTCTCTTTCCCCCATCCTTGCATCCATCTTCCCAACCCTACAACCACCATCTCTGCTACCTTGAGCCACCAACCTTCAACCTTCAACCGTCAACCACCACCTACACCCCTACTCCCTCCTTGCACCTAGCCACTACCCTCACTCCCCTCCATAAGTCCTCAACCAAGCCCCAAAACCTTCACCCAACCAAACCCTCTCCCTTCTCCCAACTCCTCTCTTCGACCCTTAATTTCCCCCCAACCTGTGCATGCAACTCATGTTGCCATGCAACGTGAGCCCGCTACAACTATTTGAGCCAAAGTTGCTAAATTTTTTATGTATAACAATAGTTAGTATTAGTGTGTATTAATTAAGCTTTTGATAAAAAAATATTCTTTTGACTTTCTACTCCTAATATGCTAAATTTTGGTATCATTTTTAGGTATTAAATTTTACTAATCAGGGCTCAAACCTTTAACTGGGATACTGGTAAGGTTTAATTATTGCTAGAAATAAGGTAGCAATTATACCCTACTAAAAAGTGTGGATATGCATATGCTATCACATTAGGGTTTTTAATATGTTTATGTGCATAATGTATAATGTTAAGTATAATATATTTTTGTGGCATATGTTGGTTGGTGAAATGAAAACCATGTTAATTTATGTGTCATGTGTAGAAATGATAGTTAAGGAATGAGCCTTATGGTTAAGGATAATGTTAAATGCATATATATGACATGATAAGCCTAATATGGCCATAGATAATGTTAATATAAGCCACAGGGGCATTTTAGTAATTTTTCTTGTGCAAAAGGTGTGGCCTAAATAATTGTATATATATATACAGAAAAGGAAAAGGGATAGGATAAAACTCAGAAGTTTTATTGATTTGAAAATTTGATACAAGTTTGAGTGGTTGTTCTAAGTTTTCTCCTTAGAAATTCCTAATCAAGAAAACCGACCCCGAACAATGAAGTCCTAAGACCCCTTATATAGAAGAGGGGGGGTTAGACAATTACAAAGTTTGAAAAGTGGATTCGGAAATCCACCGAAAGTAAACAGTAAAAAGTACACAGTAAAAGTGTACTATCTACACTAAAAGTTTGAACAGTACAGGGTAAAAAGTACAAACAGTAAAAGTGTACTATCTACACTAAAAGTTTGAACAGTACAGGGTAAAAAGTACAAACAGTAAAAGTAGCCGACAGAAAATATAATAGTAACCTGCGTGATTTGCTTTCGCTGCATATTCCTTTGTCGTTTTCTTCTTTTGCTTTTCGGTTGCTTTTACTCGTGCTTTTACCTCAGTCAAAAGTGTCTGTCACCGAAAGTAGATTCCTTTCGCCTTTTGTTGACCGAAGCTTTTGTTTTATCTGGAACCTTTTGTGCTGGCAGAATATTCCCTTTGTCTGCCACCAATTTGATGCGTGTTGTCACATATGCCTACGCCTCGGATACCTATATATGTATTGCTACTGGATAGGTGGGAGTATCCCGTAACAGTCGTCTTCATTTTCGTCACCATAATCCAACTCTGGAGTAATGGACGAGGATGCAAACTTCTCCTATTTGGTTTGTGAAAGTACCTTGCCCAAAATGGCTAAATACTCATCTTTGTTTTTTGCAGCTGCGAGCTTGGAAGCTGTTACAGACTTCTGGGCCAGGAACTTTGTTTGATCTGGACCGGCTTGAAACTATTTTGTTGAAGCAGGCTGCTTCCCTTTGATCATTTGTCAGACGGCTTGCTCGGATACCCGCTTGAATGTTTGATATTTGGACCACCACTTGACCTTGAATCTTAGGACCAGGATGGCGACTCCATCGATCTCATGGATTTCTGCTGACCAAGTGAATACCCATGGACAAAATAATCTGGAGCACAAGGTAAAGATAAGGGGTAATACCATATCATTTTTTGTGGGTTTGTAAAGGGATTTGAACAAGTCGAGGGACTTTGAGACTTGTTTAGGTAGCATATTTGGTATGGAACCGAAGTCCTTCCACTAGCAGATGAACCAAAAAGGGTACTCAGTCTGGTTGAAGTTTTGAAAAAACAGTAACCATGAATGGGACTTCTTTGAGTTTTCGATGAAAAATGCATTCCACCAGGCTTGCTGATAATCCCAGTAGTTAAAGTTTAATTTGGAGTTTGTGGCTGGTTTGTATGAATCAGGGAGTCTTCGAGGCAGTTCGAGACTTTGTCCCCAATCCATGGGAAGAATAACCCTGTGTATCTTGCAGGTTGAGTAGGCGACTTCATTTTGGGTTTGTGGTAGGTGGAAAGTTTTGAATGAAGTTGAGCCTGTATACTCGAGTATTGACTTATAATATGCATGGGGTGTAGTCACGTCCCATAGTTTTAAAAACCATCCAGAAAACAATTTCTTTAAAGCAATGAAGGGATCCTGGTTGTAGAATCCATCTTTGAGGTTTTAAATAATCTGGAAATGGGGTTTTGTAAAATACTTAGCTTTCTTCTGGAAAGCTGGTTTGATTTCCAAAATATTGTCAAGTCTTGAGATTGATTTTCTCAAGGCTGGAATTTTGCAAATTTGAGTTTCCGAAGAAATTTTTGAAATTGACTTTGAAGGAGGCTGTGGTTTTGAAATCTCTCCTTTGGTTTGTAAATTAGGGTTTGAGGAACTCATACCTGAGCGTCCAGGTTGCAAACTCTAGACTTGTCCGTTATTTGTTGAATTGCCTTTAAAACTTCAGGTGAGTGGGCAAGGTCTTCTACCCACCTTTGAACATCGAATTTGTCGCCTGGTTTGTCCTCCTTTGGAGGAGATGAAGCTGCTACTTCATCTTCCATGGTCGCTTCATACCATGATTTGATTTTTGGTTTTGCGGCCAAGATTTCCTGAACCTTCTCTTTTCCTTTCTTTCCCGGAGGCATGCTATAGAGAGGTTCCTTGTAAGAATTCTCTTGTGAGGAAATTGGGAAGTGAATTGTCTTCACCTTTTAAGTATTCGATCTCGAAGTCGAATACTGATAGGATTGCCTACCACCTGGCAAAGATCTGTTTGCTTGTGATGTTCTGGACGTCCTTTTTGAGAATGTGTTTGGCAGATTTGCAATCGACTCTAAGTATAAATCTTTGGTTCAGAAGATCAGACTGGAATTTGGATATGGACTGGACAATTGCGAATATTTCTTTCTTGACCATCGAATAATTTTGTTGGGTTTGGGTCCAGTGACTGGAAATGAACTAGATCACTGTTTCAGGTTTGGGTTGAGACTGCTTGGATTGGGCCAAATACTGTTCAAGTGTTTGGGCCTGGGACTGTTTGAGAATACCACCATATCCAATTTCAGAGGCATCTGTCTCAATGATTTTTAATAGGTTTGGGTTTGCCAGAATCAGAGACGGAATGGACTGGACTTGGGCTTTGATTTGCTTTACAACATTGGTGTGGGCTTGAGTCCACGGCTTTGGGTTTTTCTTTATTTTGTCGTGGAGTGGTTTGGAAATTTGGTTTAGATTTGGACAGAAGTCTAGAACATAGTTTAGACTACCTAAGAACCTTTGGAGTTGGGTTTTGTCTAAGATTTGGTCTAGAAACTTAGACGCAAACTCTATGGATCTTTATATTGGGACAACAGTACCAGACTCGATATAGTGTCCTAAGAAACGGATCCTAGTTTGGGCTAAGGATATTTTGGGCTTAGACACAACTAACCCACTATGTTTGGCGACACTCAGGAACGTCCTAAGATGTCTAAAATGTTGATCCACACTGTTTGAGTAAACTAAGACGTCATCTATGTATACTAAGCAGAAATTTGAATATGGATTAAAATTTTCATTCATAATCCTTTGAAATTCAGATGGGGCATTTTTTAAACCAAATGGCATGACATTCCATTTATATTGGCCAAAAGGTACTATCAATGCGGTTTTATATCTGTCTTTTGGATTAATTTGAATTTGCCAAAAACCATATTTTAAATCAAATTTTGAAAAGATTAATGCCGAATATAATCTTTGTAGCAAATCTTTTTTGTTTGGTATAGGGTATCGAATCTATTTGAGAGCGTCATTTAAAGGTTTGTAATTTATTACTAACCTTGGTATTCCACACTCTATTTTAGAATTTTTGTTTACATAAAATGCTGCGCATGACCAAGGTGATCTAGATCTAGAAATTAATCTTTTTTATTCTAAATATTTGATTTCTTGTTTGCAGTGTTCTATTAATTCTGAATTCATTTGGATAGGTCTAGCTTTTGTTGGTATTAATTTCTCATTGAAATTATCCTCGTAAGGGAGGTCTACCATATGATTTTTTCTAGACCAAAAAGCATTTGGGAGATCCGAATAGATCTCATTTTCAATTTGACTTCTAATTTGATCAAATTTATCCTTAATCAATTTTTTTCCTAATTGATTTTGAATTCTGGATAAATTGACATTTTGTTTTAAGAAGTTCAAATCATTTTGTTTTCCTTGAATAAGGAGATCAATTTGATTTTTGTATATCGAATTTGCCTTTAGTAGGTTCAGATTTCTCGTCCTAGGGATTTCTAGAAAGGAAAGTGTATTTTTTGTTCCTTTTACTTTGAAAGAAATTCCCGTTAAACCTACTTTGTAAGGTGTAATCAGATTAATGAAAGGCGTACCTAAGATAACATATTGACTAATGTCGGGAGTTATTAGGTAGGTTAATTTTATTTGCAAGTTATTACAAATTAAATCAGCCTCACATTTATGTTTGATTTTGAGTCTGGAGCTGTTTGCTGCAGACAATTTCTCGTTTGATTTTGAAAGGTATTTTCTTGGTATTATACCTTCTTTGATATAGTTTAAGTCAGCACCGGTGTCAAATAGTGCGACTATATTGATTTGAAAACCATCTTCTAACCTAAGGGTTATACTGATGATATTTCCTAGAAGTAATTTCTTTTAACACATTAAGAAAATCTCCTAGGATCATTTCATTTGAAATGTGTTCATCTTCAGATATTTCTGGTTCACTAGATTTTGGAGATGAGTTTTGTAATTTTTTTGATAACAAAATTTAAACTATTTGACCATCAGATTCTTGTTTTTGTTTTAAAGATTTTAATTCTTTTTCAACTTCTTTGATCTCATGTTGGAGTTTAGAAGTTGTTGGAATTAAATTCTTTGATTTTTTTTTGTTTGTTAAGAATCTTTGTTAGGTCATATGCATTTGTTGGTTTTGACGGAATGTTTGACTTTGTTGGTTTTGGTGGTTCATCTGGTTCAATTTACTCCATTAATCTTTCTAAGTATTCTTTTTGTTTTAATAGGTCAGGAATTAAATGAACAATTTCTAAAACCATTTTTTGTTCTTTGGTCAAAACATTCATTTTGTTTTCAATGGTCACTTC